>OY292314.1:7175428-7775428 GCA_958496155.1 Sisyra nigra | reverse complement strand
CAACGTGATCGGTCAAGTCTTTTGAAAAGCAATAACTTGGTCATTCATTTTCAATGTTCAAACGTTTCCCTAATGGACTTAATAAAAGTTTATTATGTCTTTGAAAGTGTGATAAAAGTAAATCAAAATTCAATCGAATAAATTTAAAATGCTACATTGCCAACATTGAAGTAACATTGGTTGCCTACACTATTGCCTATGTAAATAATTAATGCAAGCTTAATAGTTGATTAAAACTATATTGGGACAACATTGGTATTAAAAATTCAAAAATTTTTGCCATATTAAAAGTTTTGTTAACTCGTGCTATGATCTGATAAGAAGAATTCATTGATTTAATAAAATTAACACGTCTTTGTAATAAGTTTGTAATATATGGTAATACGTCAAATCCTGGAACATAATTTGGGACTTCTGCTAGTATTTAACCATAGTTAGATCTTTGTTTAATCTCCAACAGCAAATAACTAATATCATTATGTATTGTTATTCCCTTTGATATTATGCCCCCATAAGATTTCAAAATTGTTTCATTTAAAATCTTTAAAAGGCCATCCGTAAATTATGTTACACGATTTTCTGACTCCCATTTCTTCTCGTCACAGATGGTTCATTTGACAGACTTCCCTTTGACGTCACATATTTGTAGTTAACTTATAGTTGGTATTTAAAGGTTTTTGTTTACATATGATACAAATTTTGATTTTTAATACTTTAACATGCAATGTCAAAGTTTAGGACCCCCTCCTCTTGTCACACAATGTCACAATTCGTTGACCCCCCATCCTTCTCTTAACATATGACGTCTTTAATGGATGGCCCCTAATAAGTCTTTAAGATCCCTAACTAAGAATTATGTATCAAAGACTTTATCAATAAGTGCTATACTTTGTAAAGATCAAACTGCCTCAATAAGTTTCATTTTGACTTGTGATAAAGTCCCAAATTTCTTTTATATTTTAATGTATAGCACACGTTCTTCAATACTATGTGGATTCAATACTACTGCACATTTTTTAGTGTTTATTTAGTTTTGACTTTCTTTATAGTTACGTGATTTGCAAGGGCAAAGACTTGAATGATGCAACTAATGCAAATATAGAATCAAATATTATAAGGTGAAAACGAATATTTAGCCCTAAAAAACACTAAGGATGACTGAGCAAGATAATATTATACTTAAGGCCTTCGTTTGTAAAAGCATTTGAATACAAAAAAAATCCAAAATTAAGTTTTTGGTTACATTATACCAATCTATTCATTGGCTATCAAAATTACACATATTTTTGATATGCTAAAAAATCAAACCCCTTTAAATTATGAATTGAAAAATAAGTACAATCTTACCATATGTATATTTAATACGATCATGAAGAATATTGTTAGTTCTTACAAAAAAGCTCCAAAAAATTCTTTGAGTTCATAATAGATTCATTAAAAAAGTTGGGAAAATGTAAGTCATATAAATGTACCAATGGATTCAGATTGATTATTAAGAATTATTTTTATCGATGCCTAAGATCGCTCGGTCTAAAACCACTAAGAATCACAAAAAATTCCTCGACGCATGCATAAAAACGGAGAAATGTTAACGATTATTTAAAAAAAAATAAAAAAAAAATTGCAAAAAAATTGCAATTGTCGCATAATAATTTGAATGGTCAGTTGAAGAAGAAACCTAATAGTGCATCAAAGAGTTTATAGATTTAGGGTTGCAAAAGTCAGAGGACGCAATTTAATCTTTTAGATGTCAAGAGAGAGTTAGTATAAAGTTAAATCCAAGTTTGTGGGGGTGCGAAGGGTTTTTCGTGATATTAGACAAACTATTTGTCACACAGATAATTTATAAATATTTTTTGCTGCTAATTAAATTGTCTACAACTTTGTTTCTACAAAGTCGTAGAACTAAAAATAATAAAGTTATGAACAAGAGTAGATATAATTTTGGGAACAATTTTCATTGTAAGTTTTTAAATTTTTATTTATTTAATAGCTATGCTTAAATCATTCCTATTAATGTATACTTGTACGAGTACCTACTAGAAAATATTGGAAGTTTTCCATTGCTCTAAAACGCCATTAAATACAATGAAAATTGTTCCTTGAGAACCTTTTATCGAACAGCCTTGGTATAATTTTTTTGTAATATGATTATAAAAAAGTTATAACGGTTAAAAAAAATTTGTTTCCAAATTTATATCTTTACTTGTTATTTTTGGTTCTACGACTAAAAGTTACAGAAGAAAAATTGGAGACAGTTTAATTTGCAAAAAATGTTTACCCACTTGATGGCGTAGTGGTTAAAGCAATTGCTCTCTCCGCTACATGCGCTAGTGGTTCTGGGTTCGATCCCCGTCGAATTCCTAGATTTCCATAAGATTAAAAATTAAGACTCAAGACCTACAGAATATTTCTGTGTGTAAGACAGTCGTCATATGACCATAGATGTTAAAGCGACTATAAACACCAAAAAAAAAAAAAAAAAAAATGGTTTTATAAATTTTCTGTGCGACAAATAGTTTGCTTGATATAGCGAAAAACCATTTGCCTCTTTTATAAACCACTTTTATAAGATAGCGGTCGCGGAACAAGAGTTACAACCCCACCAACTTGGATTTAACTTTACACTAACTCTCTCTTGATATCTAAAAAATTAAATTTTGCCCTCTGATTTTTGAAACCCTAAATGTAACGCTTTCACGGGACTATAAGACCAATTAAGACATTTTGATTGGTTGCTTTAATGACTTACGGTATTGCAACACCTACAAGGAGAAAAAAATAATGGGAAAATGAAAAAAAAAACCTAGTCATGTGTGATTTATATAGGAATTACGATCTACTATCAAGGATTTTCTATATTAGTCTGGTTTCCGACCAGATTTTCTGTGTACATTTACAGCATATCCGAATTTAAGGGAGTATTCTACTCTAGGATTTTAAAAAAATCAAAAATTTTTTTTTCATAATCCGATAGTTTATATATTAAAAAATATCTCCCTAAAAGTATTTTTCAAAATTCAAATTATTTACGAAGTTATAGCCGTTTTAGTGTCGTGCCAACTGGACCGGTTGAGACTTAACGTAAAACTTTAAACGCGTTTTTCTCGAAACTACTTTTTTCGATGCGGTCGCCATAATATCTCAAGTTCTAATCAGCCGATTTACTTGAAATTTTGCATGAATATTCTTTAAACATCTCTCTATCGCATGAACCAACAAAAAATGAAAATTTTAAATTTGTAATAGTTTTTAAAAATTCGACAAAGTTAAAAAATGAGTGAAAAAATCGACCTTTATTTTTGAGTAGCCGCCATTTTAAGGAAAATTTGTTTTTTTTTAGTTTTGGAGGTTCATTTGTTAGTGACATTTGTACTTATGAAGAATCCATCATTGTTTAATTTTTCAAATGACCACAAGGGTAGAAATCATGGCGACGAGGACACGGTCTTTTTTTTTCCCCTTCTACTTCAAAGACGCATAACTCAATGAAAATTTTTTTTTTGTTTTGTAATTAATTTTGTGTACTCTCTGAATATGAATAAGCAAATTATAAAAAAATGGATGGTAAAAATATCAAATGCTTTTTTTATCAATTGCCAAAAAACGCTCGAAATTCGCGCCTCTAGACTAGAATACCCCCTTAAGGTATACTTGCAGACAGGGGCGTAACAACATAGGTAGAGGCATTAGGACTTTGCCTAGGGTTCAGATCGAAAAGAGGCACAAAAAAGCTTCTCCAATATAAATAATCTCCGATATTTTCTTGTCTTATTTTGATATACGTATAAAATGAACCACATGTAGTATGGAATTTACTTCCATTAGGATCCATATTCCATAAAATTTAGAATCCATGATAATCCACGTATCTAACACAGACACATTACTACACCCTACTTATTCATTCTCTTACAGTGGGGAATTTCGGTATAAACCCGTTTGTTAATGGCTTATCATTTCTCATGAATATTTTCCAAGAAAATTTTATATGTAGTATTTAGTGTTACTAAAAATATCGTAATCAGATTTAAATAAGCAAAAATAAAAGCGAAAAGGCACTTGTCTTTAAGTGCAAAAGTCCCTGAGTAATCTTACGTAAAATCCTGTATATAGTCGTGGGCTGATCCGGGAAATAAACTTATTGGAAAAAAAAACAATGGGTACAACTTTTTTTTTTGCTACCAAAATCAGTAAATATTAAAAAAAAAATACAAAAAATTGTAGTTGTATCTTCATTTGCCTCAGTAGAATTAGAACTAGCCGATAAAGCTATAATTAATTCGAAAAAAATAATCGTAAAACCGAAAATTTCTTTTTAATTCGTATAATTTCGAAAACAATAGCTCCAATTTACCATTGTTTTTATACTTCATTTACAACTCGATAAAAATTTGGAATGTACTTGGCAAAGAACAGAAATTTTCGGTTTGTATATCTCACTTCGATTTCGACCAGTTCTACTCTACTAATTTAAATAAAACACCTGATGCACGTAGAACAGGTACAATGAATGATAAGAATAACAAAAATTGACTTACATGCCACGTAGAGAAGTATTGTTCCCAACAGCAGGAAGGTCAGAAAACTGGCGAGGATGTAACATCCACATCGCAGATTCGAATTGAGTTTTTTCCGCGTGAATCGAATATCGCTGTCGGATGAAAGAATCGAACTTGGCGTTCCACATCGGCGACTATATGGTCTCGTACTCGTACTAACCGTGCTAATTGACATCTGTAACGAAACAATTAGCTGTTTAGTGCTACGATTTACATGAGTTTGTATCGCGGTTATTAAATCATCGTTTTTTGCTACAACCTCATCTATTTATCAAGAAATACGCTCGTTTACAATTTGATTTTTTTTTCTGGAACGGATGTAAGAAACCTTAATCTCTATGTGTTACTTCTTGGAAACTTCCTCACACTCAAACAATCTTAATTATACTAATATTAATAACATTAAGGACATTCGTGTTTCAAATCTAATTTGAAACGAATATTAAACAAATTCCCATTTTAACAAAATTTATTATTTTAAATAAAAATATTTTTATACTTTGATAATTATTTTAATTACTCTTCATGGTTTTAATAAAATTTAACGCATATTTATTGTTTTGATCTTCGATAAATTATACGTTTTTCAAGGATTTCTTGTAATTAATTAGAAATAATTTCAATTTGATCGAGAATTTTGACTTTTGGGACATTGAACTTAACGTTCTCTAGTAGAAGTTGCAATGGATACTTAATTTTCATACTAAATACAAATTAAAAAAAAATGCATTTCGAAATCTTACATAATATAATACTACTTTAAATCCCCACTTCGTTTTTTGTGGGAGAAACAATAAATGTTAACAGTTATCCTAAAGGAATTTTTTCCAGGATGAGAGGTACCTAATATAATATGCAATGTTTGAGTCAGAAAATAATGAATTATTTGATTTCTGTTGCACAATCAGCAATTTATAGCTTTCCTGCAGGAGCTATACATTTTTTCGGGATAAATAACACTTGATGCAAAGTGCATACGTCATTTTAATAACAAATATAAAACAAAAAAATTCTTGTGGTGTCCAAAAATTGATAGTATGTAAGTAAATATTAAAACAAAAATTTTGGCAAGCTTTATTACTAATATTACGGTTAACCTCAATTCATTTTTCCATTTAATAAATAATAAATAATAAAGAATTTTTATTTTTTATTTTTGAACTTTCATAACTTTGGAAAAGTTCATCGTAATAATCTAAAAGAAAAGATTTAAAAAAATTTACGCTTCAAAAAAAGGCCTTGCTAAAGTACAAATTTCTTCAAATCATACGTTTCAAAGATGTCAGAGTAGGTACTAAATAAAAATGTTTAATATTCTTGAACTTTGTTCAAAGAACCATTTTTGTAGAGCTTATATTCTTTCCTTAAATGGCTTCTTTCAGATTGTTGTTACGATTAACTATTCCAAAGTTATGAAAATCCAAAATTAAGAAAAAAAATTCCTATGGTAAATTAAAGGAACATGAAAAAAAATGGTTTGCAGCAAATATTAAAATTGTATAAATTCTATAAATGTTTGGACATCATAAGGAAAAAATATTAACACCCCTTTAGACATTGCTTTGGGTCACTATGACCCCAAAAATTCAGATAGGCTTTAACCTTCTAGAGCTTATTCTCCGCCGACAATAAGAATTAAATTTTTAAGTTTTATTTTGGAATTTTTAAAACTTTGAAACAGTCAATCGTAAAGAAGATATCTGAAAGAAGAAATTTGAAGAAAATTTTACGCTTTATAGGAGAAATCTTTAGAAAAAAGTTGGAAAATATTAAAAACGTTTAATTAGTGTTATGCTTGCACTCTAATATCATTGAAACGGATGATTTGGAGAACTTTGTTTTAAGGACCTTTTATGTAGAACGTAACATTTCCTTTATATCCCTTCATTCAGATTGTTGTTGCAATGTACTTTTCCAAAGTAGGTGCATAATAATTTCCCATTTTATTTAAATTAAAAAAAAAGGTATATTATAAAAGCTTATAATAACTATAAGAGCTTGTTTTGGTGCCAACATTTTTGTTTTAATATATACTTATACTATTTTTGTTTTTGAATTTTCATATATTAAGAACAGTTCGTAACAACAATCTGAAAGAAGACATTAAAAGCAAATTTTTTCGTTCTACAAAAAAGATCCTTAGAACAAAGGTGGAAATTATAACAATTTTTTAATAAATGTTATTTTTGAACTCTGATATCTTTGAAAGGGCTGGCTTGAGAGACTCTGTTATAAGGACCTTTTTTGTAAAACATGAAATTTCTTTTAAATTCCTCCTTTCAGATTGTTGTTACGATAAACTGTTTAAAAGTTTTGAAAATTCAAAAATAAAAAAAAAACTCGTCTTATTATAAATCTTAATATTTGATATTAACAGCTCGTTTTGATGCCATCATTTTTATTTTAATACTAGCTGAAACCCGCGACGTCGTCTGTGTAGGTTATTATGTTAAGAACATTTAATTTACAGAGGAAAAACATTTAAAAAATTGAAAAAAATATATTAAAAATAACCGGAAAGAACTTAGCGTAGAATGTTTTTAACTATATGCCAAAAAATTATTGCTCCTAAATTGCTCCTTTAGAATCTGCAATTGCTCCAAGTGTATAGTTAATTAGTAATTCAATTTTTAAACTATTCATGTTTATAAGATCCAACGGCAGTTGATGACGCCATAATACAACAATACATGTATAAATAGGTAAAAATAATTACTTGTTAAAAATATTGCAAAAATTTGATCAATTATTTGCGTAATGAAAAGAGCAGACAGAGCTTAAAAAAAATTCAATTAAAAATTATTTTGTGTTTTATAGCGATTTTAATTCTTGAGTTTGAAATTTTTAAAAAAATTTAATTGTTAGTTAACTATTAACTATACACCTGGAGCAATTACTGATCCGAAAAGAGCATTTAAGGAGCAATTTAAAAAAAAAATGATTTTTTTGTATTTTACAGCAATTTTAGTTTTTAGTTTGCAAATTTTTGAAAAATTAATTATTAATCAATTAATAACTATACACTTGGAGAAATTGCGGATTCTGAAGGAGAAAATTTCGGGCATATAGTTTAATTTAAAAAAAAATGTTTCTCGCTAACTTAACTCTTTCTGGTTATGGAATAATCAGTAGGCAGTGGAAATATATTCACTCCAGCCCATGCGCATTAGATCGTTTGCCCCGCTCTCTCAAAGCGACGAAATATCCACCGCTTAACGCGTTTTGCTTGTAAAAATAACATTTTTTAAAACATTCATTATTTAGCTTTTAATGAAGATATCGTGATAATTCTTTTTTTAGATAAGGACCAAGTATATAAGAAGTAAAGCAAAAAAAAATATCTGGTGCGAGGCGTCACACTACTTTCTTTTACTTTCATTTATGAAAATACTCGCTGTTAGTTAAAACAAATATAAGCACTTTGTAACAATACATATAAATAGAACTATATGCATACAACCTATCGGGCTATATGTATATACAAATTCCCAACCTTCACCCCAGAACTACTCTTATTCGAATTTTCCCAGGAAAAAGTTTCAAATAAAAGTTGTAGTCACTAATGAGTCTAAAAACTATAGAAAGTTTCAAGAAAATCGTTGGAGCCGTTTTCGAAAAAAAATTGAAAAAGCTCAAAAACGCCAAGAGTAAAGTAGAGCTTTCGGTAAACCAATTTCAACCAAAAGCTTCGCAGCACAACTAGGTATAATATGGAGACCAGATTCCAAGTTTGGTAAAATTCGGATGAAGCTTTTGATACGATATGGCTGTCACACACAGACATGTTTTTAAAAACCCCTTTTTTGGACTCAGTGGACCGCAAAACATGTATTTCCGGTGAAAGCCTGAATTCAAAAATTCGATCCGATTACAATACTACCTTTACTAGTAAGTAGTAAAAGAAAGTAATATTTATACACTATATAGCTTATACGTACATATAAGTATACGGATTTCCAACCTTAACCCCAGAACCGTCCTTATTCGAATTTTCCCAGAAAAAAGTTTCAAATAAAAGTTGTAGTCACTAATGAGTCTAAAAACTATAGAAAGTTTCAAGAAAATCGTTGGAGCCGTTTTCGAAAAAACTTGAAAAAGCTCAAAAATGCCAAGAGTAAAGTGGAGCTTTCGGTTAACCGATTTCAACCAAAAGCTTCGCGGCACAACTAGACATAATATAAAGGCAAATTTCCAAGTTTGGTAAAATTCGGATGAAGCTTTCGATACGATATGGCTGTCACACACAGACATATTTCTAAAAACCACTTTTTTGGACTCAGGGGACCTCAAAACATGTATTTCCGGTGAAAGCTCGAATTCGAAAATTCGACCCGATTACAATACTTCCTTTACTATCTATATAGTAGTAAAAGAAAGTAAAAATTGATCAAAATCTATCCAGTAGTTTTTGAGTTAAAAGCAAACATTGGAAAACAGCTATCATTTTATTTATATAGATGAACAATCAATTTTTGGACACCATAAGGAAACCTTTTTTTTAAACACTCTAATGGATGTACTGCAAAAAATGTAATGCATATATCTAAACGTATAGCTACCTATCTAAATGTACATACAAAATTAATCCTACTGTGTGCTTTTCTAAAACTTTGTAGCACCCAAAAGTCCCGAAAAGTATTTAAGAAAATAAAACTTTAAATTAATGTATGTAAAAACCGACCCGTAAATAATGTCAATAAAAGAGATAACACATCAAATAACTAAACGTAAGATAATAATCTTTAAGCTTTACCAAAACCATCAAAAAATGATCAAAATTTTAAAGTTCTCATTGAGTTAATTTAAAAACGTTTAAGTAACAAGTTGAAACTTTTTTATATAATTTAAGTAAGTGTTATGTTCTTATTCTTAAATGGATAAGACCATGTAATTATTTCCAGATAAATGATGCAAATAATAGCAGCAACTACTTAATCGGTCTATTCGAATACATAATTTCGTTATGCTTTGATAAGTAAAAACACGATGTGTGAATCATTTTTAACGATCTCCACAAGTTGTTCAACACCAAACTTTTTTTCCATTTATTAAAGATTCAATTTAATTTTTCATAAGTCACAAAGACAACATATAAATGAGAAATTTCAACGACCTTATTTTCAAGTGACAAATCAAACAATTTTAAAGCCACAATTCATATGGAGAGAAAAAAATAAATAAAATTTTTCTTTTCTGACAAAGTTTCTCTTAACTGGAGTGACTTGTCAAGTGAATCTAGATTATACCAACTAGTTTCTATCATTAATTTAGAAAGAAAAAAAAATAAATCTTGAGATCTGATGCATAATTAATACGGATTCAATGATAGATAATTAGAATTTCAGTTGAAACATTCGACACAAGTTCACAGTTACTAAGAAATAAATTCCTTCAGTCAATGAGACAAACACTAACAAAAACTTTCATCTCTGACCTGATAACAGACGATTTTAATGAACGACCGTAAGGTCGATGATTTTCAACCAAAAAATTTTCCCATCTATGAAATAATCTCTTTTTTTTTTTTTTTTTTTTTTTTTTTTTTAAAGTCTCACGCAGAAAATTTAATCTCATCAAAACACTCTTTTCAGAGAAAGTAACTTTTTCGTTTGTCCAAACCAACAATTATTACACCGTTGAAGAATGAAAATTTCGCAAACTTATATAACACATAAAATCTCAACTAAAGTTAACAATAAGAAATAATTTTTTTTCTCTCAATTGTAAGTTCATTGAGACGTTTTAACGAGCTACTTAAAGTCTTTATAAATATTGGTTATTATTTGTGAAATTAGCATCCATTCAAGTCGAAAGAGATTCAGATGCGTTGTTTCTTGATCTTCGTGCTCTAATTATATTGGTATTATTTTACTTCTGTTTTCATTGCAATTAATTCGCTCAGTGATTGATTTGCTCAATGGCCTCGATGAATATCGACCAGTTCGATTGGAAAATGTAGTACATGCAAGGTTTCATGAAAATCGTTAGAGTTGATCTGCCAATCTGATCGAGATTGAAAAGAAAAAGTAAATGCTGTCAATGAAAGCAAACAAATCGATTCTATGGGAAAAAATCACACCTGAAACTTGAGCTTGACAACTAATAAGACGATCATAACATTTGTATTGGTTCGAGGAAGATGATTTTTTAATAATTATGGTTTTTCATTTTTGATTTTCTTTACGTTTTTACTATACAATAATATGCTAGTCTAAAAAGTTAAAAAAAGAACTTTAGCAAAGCCTACAAACGTTGAAGATATAATCTAAGTAATTTTTAAAAGAGCTGTTTAAGGATGCATGTAAGATACAATCGAGAGCCATACCCTGAATTCTAATAATTCATTAATTTCTACTCTTCTGGCTTGTCGCGAAGTAAATATTTTAAAATAATTTTTTTTAAAAATATAACATATAATAAAATTTGATTTAAGCGCGGAAAGTAAAGGAGACGAGTGAGTTTCAATTAGTTAATAGGTTTGTTCGCGGATCTGATACTGAACCGATAACGAATCAATCCAAGTGGATTTGGGATAATCACCAAACGCATACACGCTTATGAACTGATTAAGGGTTATTTTTCCGTTAACGAATTTGAAAATGTTCGGAAGTAAGACGAGGGTTAACGAGAACCCACAAAAATAGTTAATTGATTTAACGTTGACAGCAAAGGATAGAAAAACAAGTCACATTTTATAAAACTACGCATGCGTAAGAGTACGATCTTTTCGTCCTAAAAAAACCCGAATATCGCTAGAACCAATTCTGAATCAGTTACGATTGATAAATTGTGGCCCATTCAAAGTCCAGTTTCGCTGTCAACGTTGAATTCAATTAACAATTTTCGTGGGTTCTCGTTAATCCTCGTCTTACATCCGAAAATTTTCATACTCGTTCACGGGAATATAACCCTTAATCAGTTCATAAGCGTGTATGCGTTTGGCGATTATCCTGATTCCACTTGGATTGATTCGTTATCAGTTCAGTATCAGATCCGCGAACAAATCTAATAACTTTTTTCTTTATTATTTATTTGCAATACGCAAAACACATTCATACACAGTAAAAAAAGCGGTGTTAAAATGGACTCGTGTTAACACCGGTGTTAAAATTCGATGTTGAACCGGTGTTACAGCGGAGTAAAGTTACTTCATATCGGTGTATATTAAAAAATTATTAAAAATATTAGCACCGTTAACGGTGTTGAATTTAACAACGGAAATTTTTACACCGTACACCGCATGAACTTACACCAGTTTTTTTTACAGTGTAAAATAAACCAATACGTTATAAGGTTATATAACAAAAATTTAATGAGAAACCTAGCATGAACCTCTGTTCCAATTAAGTTGATCAACTTTTTAGTAGATCAACAAAAGTTTGAACGAGTCAAACTTTTGCCGTTTAAGTAATGAGTCATATTCGAGTTTTACCAGGTATTGACATGTTCGAACCTTTCAGAACTTCCGCCAAAACCATGCTAACAGTTGAAACGGTTTGATCGATATCAGTTGAAACGTCTGAAGCAAAAGTGATTCAAGTCGCATTCAACTTTTGTTGATCAACTAAAATCGGTCAACTAAAGTTGACTCGTGTGTACGCGGCTTTACTTTTTCTTTCCATTCCTGGTAATAGTTGGCTATAAGGTCGAGGTGTTGCTGTATTTTATTGGTGGCTTGAAACGGATTTGGGTCGGAGGCAAGGATCGCGTTTTCATTGCGCAAGGATGGGTTGGGCTGTCAGATGGTATAAAAATGGAACCCAGTATGCTTCCCTGAGGAACTCCAACTAGGATAGGTTTAGGGGAGAAAATTCAGATCCACATGAAACTTCAACGGATCAGTCGGGAAAAAATGATTTGAGGATAAGGAAATATTGGGGTGGTAGGAATTTCTTGAGCTTGAGAAGTCCTGGAAGCATACCCTGTCAAACGCCTGTGTGATATCTAGAAAAGTTCCTTGGCAAAAATGTGTCAAGAGCCGAAGAAATTTCATGTACTACCCTAAAACCAAATTAGTGGGAAGGTTTTTTTTTCCTACAAAAGCTAAAATGATTTTTAAAAATTTATCTTTTAAGGTTCCTATTAATCAATCCGTTTAATGTAGTTATGTTCAGCAAAGTGGACGGGTATCAGCCTAATATTGGATCTTTTTATAAATGCATATTTCTTTGTTGTTCAACCTCTGGAATGCATCAATGAGTTGATTTTTTTTCATGGGGATATTTTATGAGCCTTTGTGTAACAATTAACTTTTTGTTCCGGAAAAAAACAAGCTTCCTGTGGGATAGTAGTTCCCCAATTCTAATAAAGTTGCCCAACCAGTTTTTATGAAATTTGGTGTAAGATATCGAGGATTTAAGAAAGCACCCAAGAATCTGACTTCAAATAATGTTTTCATTGTACAAAGATTAATGGTGGATACTTAACAAATGTATTCAAGCAATTTGTCAAAATAATTTTTTTAAACGTTTTAAACAACATACAAACTTACGAAGAAGTTACCCTTTACTTTTTCAGGCTTTCTCTTTAATTATATTAAATTATAAAAATTGTCTTCTACCTCTCCAATATCTCATCAAATAAAAGTAGGTAAACTTTAAACATCCTCATATCATTAAAATGCTTTATATATGATCTGAAATTTAAACCCTTCATGTTTCATCTAAATTAACTTTTTTTTTCTCAGACTCTTTTATGGTTACCTGATATACCAATTCGTAACCAAACAAATACAGTAGTAATTATTTTATTTTAATCATCTTTAGTTTTGCAAATTTTACTTTTACTATTATTTCTGGCATTTGATATTAGCTGGTTTTTATTCCGTCTTGGAGGAAAATTGCCGTTCTTTCACCTATTGTCGGATGCTTTGATAGAAAGATTATAATAATCGTTGAAAACTTATAATTTTAGTTCACATTTACGGCTCTTTCGGTCAATGATTACCTCTCGATTTGAAGAGGCTTCGACGTGAGAATCTTTAAAATTATTTAAAATAATTCTGAATTTAGTTTCGCGTTCTTAATTACCGATGAAAGTGAATGGGTTTCTTTATTGAACTAACAGAAGACTGCAGAGAGATATTAAAAGGAAGGTATAATTTAATAAATTTTTATAATAAGAAAATTTCTTGTTTAAAAGACAGAAGAGGCAATTTTCTATTATACATCTGTTTGAGATGAAAAAACGATGATTCGACGTTTAAATCAGTATTTACATCTAGGTAATTTTTTTTGTTAATACTATTTACACACTCACATATTGTTGTGTATTGTGTACAATGTACATATAAGACTAATGGAATTTGAAATTGGGATTTAATAATTGAAAAGTTTTCAAATCGATCGTTACATATGGATCGATGGAGAGCATTGTACAGCCCACTCATACACTGAATACTCGCATATTCATATTATACTGATAAAGAGCATTAAGTTAAAGTAACGGTACTGAAGAAATCTTCGCCATTGGCAATGTCGTGCACAAACACTACGTCATTAAAACAAACACATTAACCCACAATCACAGATATACCTAACCTATTCGATTGTTCGAGAGATGAATTTTCTCGTCGTTTATCTCATATAGAACAGTATTAGTTCGTTTTTGTTGTAAACTACCATACGATACGTACCGTAATCTATTCATTCGTCTATACAGTCGAACAAAAAATAACACGCGTCTCATAAAATTGAGATGATTTCGAATAACGTGATAAATTTTAGAGATTTTTAAGAGGCTTTTTAAATTTAATAAATGGAACGACGCTATTTTATTCAAGTTTTTTAATGTAATGGTTATGGACGAAATGCGATAAGTTTTAAATGTATGGGTCGTTCAATAAGTCGTTAGAAAATCTAAGAAACAGACCGCAGATCCATGAAAATTGTTTGTTTCTCAAAACTAGCATGATTCAATAGAAAGTTGTTAATTTTTTAGTTTTATCGATTGCGTGGTTTAAATTTTATCGTCGACTAAAACAAATAACTTTGGTATTTTAAAAACATGGAAAAAATGAATTGCAAATGGTGATAAAATATTTGCACTTGAAAAGCTTAACGACGAAAGAAATTAAAGCTTAGTTGGATAGAGTTCATGGCATATCTGCTACTGCTTTGCCATTATTTATAATGAAATAAATGAATTTAAACGTAGCTATACATAAAAAAGTGGTTGCGTGTACTTATGTACGCGCGTGAGAAGTTAAACTTCTTTGGTATCATTAAAAATTAGTTTTTATTAATTTTATTCAAATAATCAATTTTAAAAAACTGTAAATTAATATTTAATAATAATAATATATAGGTATATTTAAAGATATAATTATTAAAAATAAAATTAAGAGAATAATATTTTAATTTGTATCAATAAATAATATCCAAAGAAAGCTGCAAGACGTTTATAAAATTTGTCAGGATCATTTTTCTGGTTAACAATTCATGCATGTCATGAAAATGAAGCTTAATAAAAATTGCAAAATAAAGTAAGTAGCTACTTGTCAAAGTAAAAATGTATTAATCTTATTCATATCTTGTTTTACTTAATTATTATTCTAAGATTGTTGAATCATTTCAGAATCCCAGATTTCGTGATAACTAAGAATATGCATGGAATGCAGACGTCATTTTCATCATTAAATTCCAAATAGTATAACAGCTACTGCAAAATTCGAGAAAAGTATAACTTATTTATTAATAATATGTGTCATGTGTATATATAATTATTTTTAATTTAAATATAAAAATTAATAAATTAGTAAATAAATACCACAAAAATTCAAATTACGCGCGCCTAGTTAAAAATACCGAGCCGTTTTGCGGGCAACTTCATCTTGTTAATTTGTGATGATAAAATAGAACGCTACTAATGCTTCTAAAACCACGCCGCGATGCAGACGTCATTTTCATTATTAAACTTCAAAAAGTACTTATAACAACTACTGCAAAATTTGAGAAAAGTAATAACTTATTTATTAATAATATGTGTCATTTGTATATATAATTATTCTTAATTTAAATATAAAAATAAATACAACAAAAATTCATTTCGTTAATTTTTATCTTAAAATGCGCGCGCATCTTAAAATTTCACTCTCATCATTTTTTCATAACGCGCCTAAAGAAGTATAACTTCAAAAACTAGAGGAACAAAAAATTGGTTAGTGATTAAACAAAGTTTGTAATAACACAAAACCTATACTTAGTGTCTTTATAGAAGCTCAAGAAAATAAAGTTCCAACAGATCATCTCAAAACTTACTTTTTGACAGGTAGGAAACCTTGTTATATTTTAAATATTTGTCCAGTCATTTGATAGTTTTACCTGGAAAGTTAAGGGAATTTTGAAAATTGATAATTTTATAGATTGACAGAGTTTCAACACCTGTTATACATTGATCTTAAGTAAGGTGTTATCCTTCATTTTTTTAAAATAGCTCTAGAGAAAGACCAATAAAGTTTTAGTAAACGCACTATTCGCAAATACTAAAATTTCCCGTCTTACAAAAAATATTTTTTTTTCATTCCTAATTTTGTCAAGACTATAGGCCATTATAAAATAAAATTTTCATTTTAATTTACCAAAATTTTTTTTTTTTAAATGTTACCTTTTACATTTGTTTCTTGAAATGCTACTATTAAAAGTGAGTGAAAATTATTAGTTTAATATTTAAACTTATTGTAAAACATATAATTTTAATAGGCTCTTAATAATTACAACAATAAAATCGTCATAGTTGAAAAATCGCCCCTAAAAAGATCCCCTCATATTCTCGTCGTCATAACTAAAAATCATTTAAAAATATCAGATGCACTCAAGAAAGAATACAATAAATATTTTTTTTTTTAAATCCAAGTTATTATACAACATAAAATACTTCCTGTATACTTTTTAGATTAATCGAAAAATTACAAACAACGTAAATCGTATAACATTTCCTTTGTTGAGAATCAACAATTACGACTTTATTATATCATAAAGTTTAACAAATTTAAAAAGAAAAACCAGCCAAAAAAATTGATCTCACACAAAAAGAAATAATAAAACGGTATTTTGTAACATTGAAACCGTTTCAATTTAATACTCTGATATAAATTGTACGTTATATTTCATTAGCGTATCAAGCAAAATTATGTCCCATATATTAAAATATAAAATAATTTTATGTAAATGTTTTATGAACCGTTCGGTTTGATTTGTAACTAAATTTCTTATCTAAACACTAAACAGTGTAAAATTACGATAAATTATTATTCAGTGTTTGATTGGTAAATAAATATAATAATTTGATTGTAAAGCACGACTGTGGTGTAAGAATTCGAATGTTAACAGACAATCGACACGGTTTAAAATAAAATGCACGAAATGCAACTTAAAAATCGATTTAGGTTAAATTAGTTTAAATTTTAAGACTTGTGTGCCTCTCGAATATCTTCTGTATACCTTTTCAAGTTTTCAATCAAAAATGATAAATTTTATGGAAAATTTTTTTTTTTTTTTTTTGATGTGTTAAGTCGCTTTAACATCTAAGGTCATATCACGACTGTCTAAACACAGAGAATTTTTGTTGGTCAATAATATCTTAGGTCTATGATCTTAAGTCTGGGATTCAACGGGGATCGAACCCAGAACCACTTGACGCATGAAGCGGAGAGAGCAAGTGCTCAAACCACAGCGCCAATAGGTGATGTAGGGAAATTTATTCTTACTGTCGGTGGAGAATAAGCTCTAAAAGGTTATGTTGAAGCCTATCTGAATTTATGGAGTCATAGTGGCCCCAAGTATTTATGACTAATGAGCTGTTTCAAATAAAAAATTATTTCTTATGGTGTTCAAAAATTGATAGTAATATATTAAAAAAAACGTTTGGACCTCCCTACAATATATATGGATGGACATGCACCTATCCCACGTTGGAGTGAGCTGCTGGTCATAATAGATTGGACAAAGGAAAATCCAAGAATTTCGAAGGAAATAAAAGCGACGTTCATTGAACTGTCTTCCAACTACTGACGATTTCTAAAGTATTTTACGGATGGATCGAAAATTGAAAGACAAACTGGTTGTTCAGTAGTTACAGAAGAAGAAGTGAGTCAGTGAAGAAGTTGATGTTGCTGAACAAAGAAGTAAACGCCTGATCTTTTCTGACTCTAAATATGTACTACAAGCTGTACCAAACAAACGTACTGATGACCTACTGATACAGTTGATCCAAGCACAACTAATGACTAAGCTATATAACCAAGGTAACCAAGCGATTCTTGTCTGTACGCCCGCGCACTGGGGTATAACCGGTAATAAGCGGGTGGACGTTGAAGCCAAACGAGCAGTAAGAGGTTAAGAGCCACGACCGAGGTGGAAACTGCCGCTATAAAGTAAGGACGTCTTGAGAGAGATGAGGAACCGGATCAAGGAAAGATGAAAAAGAAGGTAGAAAGATTCGACAAGGGTAGTATACACTTAAACTCCACAAAACTCCCTGGAATCTGGAAACACGCCCAAACTAGAAGTGACCAAGTACTTCGTACCAGACTGGCTGTGGGACACACGAGATCCCCTCACTCATACTACATGGAGGCAGGAGAACCACCAAGCTGTTGCGATGAAACCTTAACAGTCCATCACATTATTTTTCAATGCCCACAGTTCAGTCAATGGAGAAACGCACTGAACCTTCCGCAAGAACCAAAACCAATGGTCGGCACGAGCTCTGCTTGCTGCGATCAAACTGCAGAAGTTCGTAAAGCTGATGGGAGTATACCGGAACATATAAGAAGAGCTAACCAGTGAAATATGATATATATCGCATAATACGTTATAAATCGAAAAGTGACCAAAAATGTTGGAGCAACTTTAAAAAAACAATTGGTGCCAAAACAACCTTATAATGGCTTTAGAAATAGTATCATTTTATTCTAGTAGGTGCTGGGACTATACCTTTCCAAATACCTCAATCAATCGGACAAAAATCATGCAATCAGCTATTGTATAGATTATTTTAAGATAAAAGAGTGTAAATAAAAAATTCGATCAAAACTTTTTTTTTTAAATGTTAGCTTTTTATTGAATACGTTTACTAAATAGACTATTTAATGTTGTTGTGCTATCAATCCATTCCTTATAAGTATCGATTCGTGAAAAAACATTATAACTAGTTCTTGGTCGTCCACAATCTTCCGAGTATGTCAACAGCCCAAACAATTTCCATCCTTTGGTGGTTTGACAAAAAAGTGGTGCACCGCGATCACCATTACATCCACTCCGATTCCCGGGATAGTAAAGCGCTAACGAATGATCCAAATTATATCCCGGACAGTATAAGAACGAGCATTGTTTGTTAAATACACAGTAGCTTTCTACGGACACCAACGGCAAGAGGATCTGTCGAAAGTTGAACGATTTCGATGTCACATTTTGTATGGTGAAATTTTGTGTTGGTTCTGGTGTACCAATAGCCGTGCATGTTTCGAACTCTTCGTTTAAATCATTATGAATGCGGGAATCGGGTATGATTCTATGCGGCAAGAATTGTTCTTTACTCAGTTTAAGAATCGTCAAATCTTGACAGATATAGTCTATCTTGTTCATGTATCGCTCTTGCATTGCAGCTAAAGTGAATTTACTGGTGTGCAGTTTGTTGTTCGTATACATGTACGCGGTCATATTATCAGGTATTTCACCATTAACCATCAAACAGGTTGTCGAAGTTAACACATGCGAGGGGTGAAATAACGTTGCTAGACAATATCGTTGCCGTTCAACATGGATCAATACTATCGATGAATAAATATCGATCAAACGAACCACACGACTTGACACTATCGAAAAAAGCGAAACTATTACCAACAGCTTCATTGGAGAAAACGTTTTTACTGGTTGTCACTTCACTTTATAAAACAAGAAAATTAAATTTTCATGACCCTCTTTTGGGATTACGGAAAATCTTAACATTTGCTTTAAAGTTTTCACTTAGGTAGAAAAAAAAAATTCAACTGATTATCAGGATTAAGTGTAGTGTAAATATAACAAAAATTTCGATAAGAAATAATACAAAATTTATTTCATTGATTAAATAATTTATTTGATGAATAAAAATTTTAATTATTGACTTATATTCCGGTTTTACTACTTATTTGATTTGTTTTTTAATATAAAACTGTGATGGTTCAAATAGTCTAAGATCCGAACCTACATCGACCTTCACCGAGTTGATAATAGAATGAAACATATTTTATCATGAATTTAGTATATTAGAGAATATATTTAAAATGGGTTGGCAAAAAAAATCCGGGGCAGACTATCTTTAATTATTTTTTAAAAGCCCTGAAAAATATGGTTTTTTTAGCCAACCCATTTTAAATATATTCTCTAACTAGCTGGTCCCCGCCCGCTTCGCTGAGCGTATCTAAATTATACTGATTGAATAATGGAAACTTTCATCCCATCAACAAAAAAAAAACAGATAGATATTTCTAAATCTTTGATTCATAGAAAGTTCATGAAAAACAGATAAACTATTTTTCCAGAAAGATATTCTATATAGCTATCTAGAAGAGCTATCTTATTGGTTCTATACGTTTTTATGAATATTATAAAATACTTATACTTGTGTTCTTTAAATAGCAATACAATTCGAAAATGTTGAATGTATTATATATTAAACTGAGTTTTTCACCAAGTTCAAATTTTTCAATAGTAATTTAACACGTTTATTTTTAAACGTTATAGACATTCAAAAATTAACAACGAAAGAAGTTTCAATGTTTCAAAAATTTTCATTATCAATTTACCGATGTTATCGGATGTTAAATTAAAAATCATATTTTGCTGTAGAAATTGTAATTTTTATTTAAACTTTTTTGGAATGATTGTGTTAAAACGCTATTTCATGAACTTTAGGGATAGCTTTTTTAAAAACACGATTCCTGCAGTAGGATAAGTACAATTGTTATGCTATCTTTTGAGAATCGTACATTATTCTAACATACAAATTAATAATCTATATTTTTCTCTGATCTTTCAACTACCCTATTGCAAAAAATCATGTCAATCTTTTGCTCTATGACAAACAAAAACATATCTATCCCACGGGAGTAGTACATTTTTCCTGGATAAAAAAGAGATCAGACCTTCTTGAGGATAATGTGCTAGAACTCTATTTCACGTACTTTAACGAAACTTCTATTAAATACACGATTCCTGTAAGATACAATTGTCTTGTTATCCCACGGGAAGAGTACATTTATGTCGATTTTTTGCACTATGAAAACTCTCATTGCTTGTCAAGCAATGTTTCACGCACCGGCGCTATCTACCTAAAATATTGGTTTGTAGTACATGCTATGTATCATCAGAGATGGCGCTGTATGTGAAAAAAGATTTTCCCGCTTTTCTGTTTAAATTTTTCCTGAATTTTCTTTGCTATAAACCTCACACAGCCCGAGACCTTTCCAAATCCAACGAATGCAAAACCGTGGAACCAATAAAACCATATAAAACCAAGGAAAGTATGTAACCTACTGGAATAAAAACACCCATTAAAGAATAACTACATAATAGGTTCGTTCGCGGATGTGATACTGAATCGATAACGAACCAGTTCAAACTAATTTAGCATCATCGCCAAGCGCATGCAAGTTTATGAGCCGAGTTACGGTCCGATATTCGCGGTTCACACGGAATGCGTTCGTTACCGATTCATAATTGGTTCTAGCGATTCTCAGATTTTTGTTAGGATGAAAAATTCAAATCTATTACTCATGCGCAGATTGCTAAATTGTGGCTAATTCAAAATCCAGTTTCGCAGTCATGCTGCGTTCACACGAGTCAACTTTAGTAGCCCGTTTTTAGTTGCTCAAAAAAGTTGAATGAAAAACCTTGTGTGAGAACCGTAATCAACTTTTTAGTGAATCAAAAAAAGTTTGAACAAGTCATCACACTAGGTTTTTCATTCCACTTTTGATCGATTAACTAAAATCGGTTGACTAAAGTTGACTCGTGTGTATGAGGCATCAACGTCTGTCAACGTTCAATTCAATTAACAATTTTCGTGGGTTCTCGTTAATCCTCGTCTTACTTCCGAACATTTTCAAACTCGTTCACGGGAAAATAACCCATAATCAGTTCATAAGCGTGTATGCGTGTGGCGATTATCCTATCCACTTGGATTAATTCAGTTCCAAATCACTACCGCGAACAAACCTAATAAATATCCTGGTTCAGACCAAACATCAAATATATATCTAAAAACTGCCGCAATGGAGTAATTTCCTTTCTACCCTCAATGTTTAATCGTTGTTTGTCAATCGGATACTTTCCAATCTCCTGGAAAAGAGCTCATATCACAGTGATCTCAAAACCATCAAAACCGAAATATAAACTAGCCAGTTACCGTTCTATCAGTCTCCTCTGCACACTATCCAGACTAATGGAAAAAATCATCAAAAACCACCTTCAATTGATCATATATGCTGCTGATATTGCTATAAAAAATCCAAGACCATACCCTCGAGCAGGCAATTGTAAAGGCACAACGGTCGCTGAACACATTGAAAACGTGGTGTGGTGACTGGAGGATTCTGGTGAATCCATTGAAAAGTAGTGCAGAGATATTCACTCTGAGGAGGTTTGACGAGCAAAAGAATAACCTTGTATATGAGGAAAGAGAAATTCCTTGGTACCTTAGAAATAAATCCGTCAACTACCTTGGAGTATTCTTTGACAGCAGACTAAGCTGGAGAGATCATATCACCTCAAAAATAAGGAGAGTAAATGCTCGCTTAGTTCAGCTTTACCCTTTGTAAATAAAAAACAAGCCTTCGTAGAGAGTCTTCTCTTATGATTTACAAAGCTATGATCAGGTCTATACTAATTTATGATTGTTCTGTTTGGATCAACACTTCCGAGTGGAATTAGAAGAGGCTGCAAATTTTCAAAAACAAGGCGGTACGCGTAAAAGCACCATGATACATGAGAAACTCTCAAATTTACGAGCTAAGCATAATAAGCATAAAAGGGCATTTAAACAAGTCAAGCCAAAAGATTCTTTGATAACATTTCCCTCTGCTCAAGTGCCCTCGAATTAAACTTAGGTCAATACAGATCCCAGAGAAGATTGAATAGAAGGCTCCCGTAGGAAATTCTTTAAAATTTTTAAAATGGCTCGAGGGTAAATGTTAAATCTACATAGCTACAGACATATTATAATAATCACCCTTATCAGTACTATGCGTAGCGACTTTCGAGGTTCGCTGAACTAGTGACAAAGATGAACAAAAACCAAAAAAAATTTCAAATAAATCAGTTCATTAGAACTTAATATTTCCTGCACGACAACTCGAAAAAAGTAGTTTCAAGAAAAACGTTTAAAGGTCGGACCAGAGCAGGTGCTGCGTCATAAAAATGGCTTAACTCATAAAATAATTGAAATTTTGGAGAATCCTTTAAAGGGCACATTCTTGAATGTCTACACTTTAGAAATATGAAAAAAAAAAATGGACCAAGACATGTGAGTGTTTATATATAAATTGTGAACTAGAAAATATTAATATTACTACGACTATATTGATCATAATATACCCTATTTTACACCAAAAACGTTATCAATTATTATTGGCGCCGATACTATTTTTAAAATATCTGCTGCGAGGCGTCACGGTATTTTCTTTTACTTTCTTCTATAAAACTCGCTTGGTAAAAGAACTATAAGCACTTTATAACTATATAAACAGAACTATATGAAATACAGCCTGTATTTATATACAAACTCCCACCCTTAACCCCAGAACTCTCCTTATTTAAATTTTCCAGGAAAAAGTTTCAAATAAAAGTTGTAGACATCAATGAGTCTAAGAACTATAGAAAGTTTAAAGAAAATACGTTTTCGAAAAAATTCCATAAATCTCAAAGCCTCCTAGAATAAAGTGAAGCTTTCGGTTAACAGATTTCAACCAAAAGCTTCGCGGTACAACTAGATGTAATATGCAGTTTTTGGTGAAATTTGGATAAACCTTTGGATACGATATGGCTGTCACACACATACACACACAAACATGTTTCTAAAAACCACTTTTTTGGATTCAGAGGACCTCAAAACATGTATTTTCGGTGAAAACTCGAATTCGAAAATCTGACCCGATTATAATGCTTCCTTTACTATAGGTATATAGTAGTAAAAGAAAGCAAAAACTAAATAAGTCTCAGTGGTGAAATTTTATACACTAATTTTCACTCAATAAAGGAATGTTTTCGGAAAATTTAGGAGATACGCAAGATTGAAAATACTCAATTTTAGATAAATCGCAATAGAAGACCACTGTTAAAAAAGGAATACAACTCTCAAGCTTGAAATTTTCTCAGAAAGTATTACACTGTAATGATTAAGCCCAGAAGAAAAATTGTACGTGAATCTTAGTTTAATCATAGCTTTAAAAACGTAGGTTTGTGCTTTTAGAAACGTTACTACG
Organism: Sisyra nigra; assembly: GCA_958496155.1. Lineage (NCBI taxonomy): Eukaryota > Metazoa > Arthropoda > Insecta > Neuroptera > Sisyridae > Sisyra > Sisyra nigra. Next base: position 7,751,404 of record OY292314.1, on the reverse strand, counting down.
TTTTGTCAGCGCCCTATTATACTAGAATTAGTCGATTTGATTTGGATTGACCCATAATGCTTTTCAAGGAATATCTAATATAAAGTACGTACTAGGTAGGTATATAAGGTATCTTACTGTTAGAATAATAATCTTTAATACTCCTACCCAAATGTTATCATATTTTGACTATAAAAAAAATTAGAATTTCAAAATAATTTTGGTATAAAAGACCCTCAAATCTTATTTGATGTCAGTATCGTTAATATTTTCAACACTGAAAATCTAAGCCTACAACAACTATCATTTCAATATTTTCTCTTAACCATATAGTCTAAGATCCGAACCTACCTCGACCTTCACCGATATGATAATAGAATGAAACCTATTTTATCAAGAATTCGGTATATTAAGAAATATATTAAACATGGATTTGCTAAAAAAAATCCGAGGCAGACAATTTTTAATTATTTAAAAAAAATTATTTTTAATAAAATATTACAACATCAAGATAATAGAAAAAAAATTATATCACCATAAGCGCTGTTTTATTGCAAACACGTTGATATAGGTTTGTCTGCAAAAAAATCGCTCCTATTAGGAGTTAGCGAATTTTAAAGATTTAAATTTATGTGCGTGGAAATGTGTGACAGAGAGATCCGAGGTAAGTATACTGTGTAATAATAAAGGACACAACATCACAGTCGCCTGTGATGTGTAAATTTTTTTCTATATGTTGCAATATTTTATTAAAAATCATTTTTTTTAAAAATTATTAAAAATAGTCTGCCCCGGATTTTTTTTAGCAAATCCATGTTTAATATATTTCCTAATATACTAAATTCATGATAAAATAGGTTTCATTCTATTATCATCTCGGTGAAGGTCGAGGTAGATTCGGATCTTTTACTAATAATATAGGCGTCGTAATTATTTCTTTTATCTACGACAATAATATTTTATGCCTTAGAAAATGCCCGCATAGTATAAATAAAAAAAAAGAAGAAATCTTACGAAATAGTTGCTCTATTCTTAAAAATGAACTTTAAAATGTCGAAATACCAAATTAAAACTGAAACAATTCATTAATTAACTTTTAATTATACCCAATTTTACGACTATAAAATTTGATCATTTATCAGAAAAATTTTTCAAAGAAAAATTAAATATCCAAGTGGTTCTGACAGGAAATCAAAAAAGTTCTTTGCAACATTGCAAACTTCCATTAAACTGCACGTTGCAATGATGAAATTTCGCTAATCTCCCGTCAATCGTAAATCTGTCAAATTGATGGTTTATTACTATAGTGAAAAGATGTAATAAAATCAAATTTCCCTTATGAACATGACAGAGACTTTTTAAACACACTCGTGATTTATTGTATTGTACATTTGAAGATCGATGTCCCGCTTTTTCGATCCAATGCAAAACTAATCAGGAAAAGATCGATTTTTTTAAACATATACCCAATCAGTTATTACCATCGAGTGTTGAGCAATTTGTACCGCAAATCAGAAAGCGTTTGAACGAATTTCACGCTTGAATCAACGACGAAGTAAAATTGATTTGAAAAAGTACGAAAATCTTACCTTCGAGTCCCAAGATCCTTGTCGCTTCCCGGTAACTGCATTATCCACAGACACTGTCATTTTGGGTGAACTCAAGCCATCAACAACACACAAATTTAGTCTTAGTTTTACACAACACTTTCTTAGAATTGCATTACACTAGAAACATTTCTTGGTGATTTATGGGAAGAGGTTTTGATGCACCTGGAAATGGTCAGCGTTTTCTCTTGGCCTCTGTAAAAAAAAGAAATAAAAAATTAGTTCTTTAACATGGAAATGATCTTTTTTAAATTTTTAAGTGGAGGCAAAGGTCAGATTTGTGTCGACCGTTTGTATCGAGCTAAAATCAGGAAACAAATAGAAAGTTAATGCCCTAAATTACATTCACTATACAAACGGGTTACTTTTAGCTTTTAGTTAGTTTTAATTTATTTTTTTGGTTTATTTAAGGTCGCATCACTACTGTGGTCATTAGCGACCGTCAAATCCGAAAACAAATAAAAAAAATCTTGGGCTTTTATTAGGATTCGAATCCACGACCGCTGGCAATTATTTACTCAACCACCCTACTAAGTACCTTTTTAACCGACTTCAAAAAAAAAAGGAGCTGTTCTCAATTCGACTGTATTTTTTTTAACGTTTGTTACCTCAGAACTTTTGACTGGGTGATCCGATTTTGATGATTCTTTTTTATTTGAAAGCTAGTACTTCCCGTGTAGTCTCATTTTAACTTGGAGGGAATCTTTCACTTCTAAGGGGTGGAAAATTAAGGGATGAAATATTAACTTTGTATTGGATAGCTCGATTATGATAATTCTTTTTTTTTTTTTGGTAGAATATAATTTAAATATAATCTCATTTCCATTTTTTATAAAAAAAAAAACTCCACCCATAAAGGGTTAAAAATTAGGGATGAAATAATAAATTTTTCCTAGCTAACCCGATTTCGATAATTTTGTTTCTATTACGTACATCGTACCTTTAAATTATTCACATTTCAATTTTAAGAAAAAAATCCACCCCCTAAGGATGAAAATAGGGGATGAAATAGTGACGTTTAACTGAATCATTGGATTTTGATGATTTTTTTTCCATTGGAAAGAGTATTCCACTTAGTTTTATCATTAAATTTAAAAGCAAAAAATTTCAACCCTTAAGGGCAAAAAGGATGATGTAGTAACTTTTGACATTTAACGGCGCTGCCTCATATGAGCAGCGTGTCTAGTAGGTTTGCCCATATTCAAAGAAATTAAATCAGTTATCAAATTTCAGATCACTAAAAAGCGAGAAATAAATAAAATTATAACAAAATGAACAACCGACTTCAAAATAAATAAACAATCTTTAACAAAAAATGAACTAAAAAGTAACAAAATAATGACGTATTCTTTCAGTGTCTACAACTTACAAATCATTAGGATGATATAATGTACAGCTATTGTTATTTTTGGAGTTGGTGTCAGCCAAGGAAATACGACTATATTGGTATTTAGCAATAAACGAGAATTCCTTATGAAATTTATTTTTCAAATGAACTTTTATACAATGTAGAGGAAAGGTGTACAAGATGATCCCTCTAAGCAAGAATTGAAATAAAATATACATATTTCCCTATGAAACAAACTTGATAGCATTTACTACTGCTATATTTGTTTATCTAACTTTTATCATACTCAAAATTTCTAATTAATTCAGTTTACATAATAATATTTACATATTTTTAAAACTCTACAAAGTAATCATCTTATACATCCGGGTGGCTAAGATGATCCCTATGATTGGAGTAAGATGATGAACCTTTTATTTTTTCAAGAATAAAGTAAGTAAAAGCGAAAATCAAGACTATAAAACGTCTTTAAGATAATTTTTGTAATTCAACATAACATATACTCAGGTTTATAACTCAACAAAATAAATTCTAAAAAAAACTAATCCAGTCTTCTGAGTAGTGGCTTCATTATGCAACTTTTCTTAAAAGTGTAATCACTTTTTGGCCGGTGTTGTGCTGCACATTTCACAAATAAATGGATTTGTATAATCGCTATTAATTCCGGCACAAGCTTCATGCCGCCATTTTCCACAAGCACAACACTTGATCCACCCTCCACCCTTGATATCACCGGAAAACTTTTCCGTGCAATAAAAGCATTCCTCAGATGACTCAGACGAGAAATATGATGTTTTCTTATACTTAATGTATGTAAGTACATAAAAATCCTGGGGATCATCTTGCCCAAATGCAACTTTTTTATTCAAAGTTAATTAACATAACCCATAGTCACGCCGCTATTTCCAAGTAACCCAAAAATCAAAATTTGGCGTATTAGAATGTCACAAACACAAGAATCATTGCGCTTACTAGTATGTAATAGAAGTAATGTAAAATTGAAATCAATCTTTCTTTATATTAACTGAGCACAATTTATATTTTTTTCTGTAAAATCTAACCCGCTGGTTATGCTGTCTTTGCAAATAGACAGTGGCGGGGAGGTATTCGAGGCTATGTTTTGTCAAAAATTCAACTAGATAGCGTTAGCTGTTTGGGCGCAATCGAAAAGGATCATCTTACCCAATGGGATCATCTTGTACACATTTCCCTTACTAGTACTGTGATAATATCTAGTGACCTTTAACCTATAAAATATCAACACCCAACTAAACCTTTTTACAAATTAACATTAATATTTATTTCTTTGGCAGACACAAACTTCAAAAATTGCAATAGTTGTACATTATATCATCCTAATAATTTGTAAGTTGCAGACACTGCAAGGATACGTCATTATTTTGTTACTTTTTAGTGCATTTTTTGTTAAAGATTTTTTGTTTGTTTTGAAGTCGGCTTTTCATTTTGTTATAATTTTATTTATTAATTTCTATAGACTACCAAAAAATTAGTCTAAAAATTTTCTCAAAATTTGTAATCAACATTAATTTGCTTATGAATCTATTTAACGGTTTAAGGTATAATGAGTTATAACTAAATAAAATAGATTTTGAGAAAGTGGTTTGAAGAATAATTTTTTCTCAGAGACGCAATTAGTCATATTTGGAGGGAAAATTGAATAAGTGAAGAAAGTTAATTATAAGATTTAATTTGATTTGTTCAAAGTATGATTCCATAGATTTGATCTTTCAAAAAATGATTAGAAAATTGTTGGTTCTTTACATATAATATTTTCATAATGCTTTTGAGCATTATACCATTGTTGATGAATAAGAGAAAATTTTCGTTTGTACTTTTCATATTTTAACGACAAAAGTAAATTTTTCTAAAGACCTACCAAAGATTTATGATTGAAAAATTCTATTTCAAAACTCGAAAATAAAAAATTTAAAAAAACATAATAGGAGAAATGAAGAAATTCCTTTCACATTCAGTATCGTTATGATTGAAAAATTCTTATACTAAACAAAAATATTCAAAAATCTGATTTTATTTAATTTTTTTTGGTAAATAAGAAGTTAATGTGGAGGACATTATAACCTTTATAAAAGATTTTAAAAAAATTTTAAAATATTTTTCGTACGCCCAAAATCTAGATATGACCATAATTTAATTTAAAATAAAAGCAACTTTCCTAATCCAAAACGCATCTTCCACACCCAAATAAACGCCACACAAAAATAACTTCATTCAATTTTTCAAAAGGCACGACTCAGAAATTTTCATCACGCACAAAAGAAACACAATATGTTAAACAAAAATTCTTTGTTCCTTAAAAAAAAAAAAAAAAAACAAAAAACACCAACCAAACGTTAAGAATCTACGATCACATTACATTTTTACAAATTTAAAATTCGTTAAACTGGGCAATATAATTTCCGTTTTTTTTTTAACAAAGAAAAATAAATTTCATTATCTTACGTTAATAGGCCAAAGTGCTATAAAATTTAAAGTCTATTAAAAGAGAAAAACTTGGTTTTGTTCTCTTCGATTAAAGATGAATATAAAATTTTTTTATGTCTTCAATAAAATTAAATTAAATCAGATAGTCTTTAACGGTGTAATTGATTAAAAAATTTAACATTGTTTCCAGTGGCTTTTTATTAATTAACTGTTTTAATGGTGGATTGTCTTACTTTCTATTCATCTGTAAAATAGCAGTTCCCAAACTAATTTATTGCATCGCCATTTATGGGGTGGAGCGAAAATATTTTTTTAAAACACAAACTGATTGTGAGTGAAACTTTAATTAATTTTTGTTTTGTTTCAAAAATAAAGGGGTAACAAGGTGCCCTTAACATTGCCAGGTTGGAAGAAACCAAGTAATTTGTTCATTATTGAAATCTCTTTTAAATATTGCTAGAGTTGCCACTTCTAAGTTTCACTAAATCACTAAATTTAAAAAAATCCGACCCAATATAACCAACTAGGAATTCTTACTGATTTCCCGGCTTCCTGGTAAAAATTTTATCAGGAAAAAAAAAGAATTTCTTCAATAGAGAAAACCTGAGGTGTTCCCAATCAGGATCACATTGAGTAGCTATGTTAATTGAAACCATTTTTTCTATTAGATATTCCTGTTTGGGTTAAGATTAAATTTTTTGGGACCCATCAAAGTACTTTCTTTTACATGAAACTTTTAGTTTTTCGAACATCTATATAAATAGAGTTCTATGCATACAGCCTATATGTATAATATATAACTCCCACCCTTTACCCTAGAACCCTCCTCATTTATATTTTCCCAGGAAAAAGTTTCAAATAAAAGTTGTAAGCGTTAATGAGTTTAAGAACTGTAAACAAATTTAAAGAAAATTTTTGGAGCCGTTTTCGAAAGAAATTGAAAAAGTTCAAAAACTCCTAGAATAAAGTGAAACTTCCAGGCAACCGATTTCAACTGAAAGCTTCACGGCACAGCTAGATGTAATGTGAAGTCAAAATTCAAGGTTTGGTGAAATTCGGATAAAGCTTTTGATACGAAATCGCTGTCACGCACACATTTATCTAAAACCCCATTTTTGACTTCAGGGAACCTCAAAACGTGTATTTCCGGTGAAAACTCAAAATCAAAAATTCGACTCGATGACAATACTTCCTTTACTATATAGTAAAAGAAAGTGATTAAAATTAAGTCATTTGTCATCATATTTCTAATTTGGTCCACCTAAGATTCTCCTTAAAATCGACTTGTTAAGAGAAACATTATTTGTCACCAGATATTTCGATCTACGTACGTGATAACGTGGGGACACATTTTGTACCATTTAAATCAGTAGTCTTAGAGTCGAAGCCCAGGATTTAAAAATTGGTATTTCGGATCCATCATTCCCTAAGAACAGCGACTTTAAATAATAAAAGAAAGAAAATCATATTAATGTCCCTTCTTTTTCAAAGCAAAGTAATCCTGACAAGAGCTTAGAAATGTGATCCTAACCAGGAACATATAAGGTAATCTTGATAAGAAACTTATGAGCCATCTGCGTTTTATCTTATCAGATTCCTCATATCGTAATCCTGATCTTAGTCTTATCAAAGTAGAAGGCTAACCTGATCAAGTGCTTATCTAGTCTTTATAACAAGCTATAGGGTGTAAAAATTAGGAACAATCAAAAATTTACATAATTGTAGAAATTATAATCAAGAAAATAAATTTCAATGTAAAGTTAATTTTTTACCAAAGTAGGGAGTTTAAACTTAAAATCAGGAGTCGGGAGAAACGATACGTTTTCGGGAGTCTTCCGATTAATTTTAATGAAATTTTCTTTAAAGGAGGGAGATGCTTAGTAGAAAATCCATAAATCGTAATATTTAAAAAAAAAAAACGTTTAACTTTCTTTAGTCACTTAACGTGTGACGTAATTTTTGGATAACCCCCTATACTTATACTTCCAGTCGAAAAAAGCGGAATGTTAATTGCAAGCTATCGGCATACATACCCGACTAAGTTCAAATCTCTAACTGAACCACTTTTCTTAGGATTCTAGAAAAAGCCTAAAAATTGTTGATACAATCTCAGTGCACCACCCAACAAAAAAAAAAAAAGTGGTTGCGTGTACTTATGTACGCGCGTGAGAAGTTATACTTCTTTGGTATCATTAAAAATTAGTTTTTATTAATTTTATTCAAATAATCCATTATATTTTAATTTGTATCAATAAATAATATCCAAAGAAAGCTGCAAGACGTTTATAAAATTTGTCAGGATCATTTTTCTGGTTAACAATACATGCATGTCATGAAAACAAAGCTTCATAGAAATTGCGAAATAAAGTAAGTAGCTATTTTTCAAAATAAATGTCTTAATCTTATTCATATCTTGTGTTACTCAATTATTATTCTAAGATGGTTGAATCATTTCAGAATCCCAGATTTCGTGATAACTAAGAATATGCATGGAATGCAGACGTAATTTTCAAATAGTATAACAGCTACTGCAAAATTCGAGAACAGTAATAACTTATTTATTAATAATATGTGCCATTTGTATATATAAATATTTTCTAAATAAAATATAAAAAATATATTTAAAGAATTAATTATTTTTAATTTAAATATAAAAATAATTAAACAAATACAACAAAAATTCAAATTAAGCGCGCCAAGAAACCCAGTGGTTTTGCGGCTAACTTCATTTTGTTAATTTTTGTCTCAAGATGGCCGCCCATCTAAAAATTTCACTCTCATCATTTTTTCATAACGCGGCTAAAGAAGTATAACTTCAAAAAAATCTTTAACAATCACCTAGTTTAAATCTTATATTAATTTTTGTAGTAAACAATAAGAAAAGTGGCATTTTCATTTCTTAACTTTGGAGGTATCCCATGAAAATTTTTTTTTATTTTAAAAGATTAGACTACATACTAACAATAAGTGCAATTACTATTTAAGTAATTTTTTTAAAATTCGATTGCACTGAAATATTTTTAAAGATCAATACAAGAAGTTAATTTGTAAGTTTTCTTAAGACACTCATATAAAAGTAACCTTTCGTTATTAGTTCGTTTCTAAGAAAAAAAATCAACATTCACTTTAACTTCTCCGACGCGTCAATGCTACAGAAAGTGGTTACTATTAGTGGTCTGTTTTTTTTTTTTTTTTTTTTGACCAAATATCGTTACCTAAAATATAGACTATTTTAGAACCAACTTAAAAAAATAATGAAAACTTTTAATCATCTGAAGCTAAATTTTAACGTTAGTTAAGTTGTGGAATTTTAAAGGTTTGGTTTTACATGAACTCTCAATAATCTTACTTAGGTAGTATAAAAATGAATATCATCACATTATCTACAAGCGACATTTTCGAGACTTGTACTTCTCGTTACAACAAGTTTACGTTATCTATCCTTAACATTTATCGAAGACAGTTACTTTCGCTCGATTATGTTATTGGCAATCCAATTCATGTGCAACAAGTCCAACTATATCTGACATATACAGAAGAATATTGTAGCACCGTTTTCTAGGTGTGGACATAGCAAAAAATCGCACCGACTCTCGGCGCTAATCTTTTCTTGTATATAAAGTTTCAAATAAGAAAATTACAATGCAATTCGTTTCCTCGTTGCTTTCACGTACAACAACCGCTACATAAACACCGAGTTCTGCATAAATAATTTCAATCAAAGAATTTCACAGATTTTTCAATGAACTAATGAAAATCGAGCAAAAATCACAATTATTGTAAGTATACAAACAAAACGGTACACATTTTTTTTAAATCAATACAATAACGTTATAATATTTATTAGAATGTAGTCTATTAAATGGTAACTTTATAATTTTTCAGTTTACGGAAACAAAGAGCACCGCAAGCTGTACATTTGTATACAACTGGGTATTAGAAGAAAATTTAAATTAAAAAAAAATTACATAAATTATTGTTGAACTTCTTTGTTTTACTAGTAGACAATTAAACAGCGTAGAATTTCTTTTTAATTAATTTGTAATTGACAGTGAAACATTTACGTGTTAAGTTTTTTTTTTTTTTATTGTTCTGAGGCATTGCAGCAATCACAGATGAAAAGACCTTTGACGTAAATATATGAAGTTATTGAAAGGCCAAACAAATTGATCGATATTGATTGCTCGCAGGCAAATATTAAATGGTTCGTGATTTGATTTTATTGCGGGAGTGTCTCGACGAGGAAAAGAAGTATTTTGTTGGTTCAGATTTGAAAGGTTAATTTTATTTGTAGTTTGTATTATATGGAAGTGGGTTCAAAGAAAAAATTATTAGTTGGATTAGACACGTAATTTTAAGGTGAAGGTGACAGAAAAATTAATTTGAAATTATGAAACTAACGCAAAAAATGTCAAAGTTATGAAATTTTCATAATTCAATATTCTATATACTTTAAGAAAGTCTACTAAAAATCAATATAGTATATGTACATAAGGGTATTTAAAAAAAATTTATGGTGTCCAAAAATTGATAGAATATATTAAAATAAAAATTGCCTCCACAGACGGATCTAAACTGAATAAAAACCCTAGCTGCGCTTGGACAATGGACGGATTGGATGACCTAGCCAAGTTAAACAAAATCAACAAAACGATTTACAGAGCTATGTCACATGGAAAAAAATAGTGGTGTAAAATTTACAACACTAAACTAGTAATATTTTTACTGCACTTTGTGTTCACTATGACCACAAATGTAACATTAGATAACACACTGTGTTGTATTCAGTTCTAACGTATAGTATTTTTCACTACCATAGTGTAGTAAATATATGTAGCTGTTACAACTGCTGAGTGTTGTACAATTAATAAATTTTGGCGTTTGCGCATGCGGCGCGTACAACATAACCAACAATTTTGACAAATAAATGCAAGTGTTAAAAATTCAACTACATTTTTACTAGTTCGTGTTTTTAATAATACTACAGTTTTTTAATTACTCTTGACTGGTAAACGTTACCACACGTGGTGTCATCCTATATAATACTAGTTAATGTAGTGAAATTAACAAGGAATGTTGTTAAATCTACAACACATTTTTTTCCGTGCATACATTCAAAATGGTAATACCAGTAAATCATATAATCATATGCAAAGATTCCCAAAGTTCAATCAACGCTCTAAGAGGCCATAACTCAAAAAGCCTAGTTAAAAATATACAATCCCTAGCCTGGAAATAGGGGCCAAAAATAAGCTTTATGTTAATACCGAGTCACATAGGCATCGAAAGTAATGAAAAAGCTGACCAACTAGCTAAAAGAGGCGCTTCGGACGGAGCTAGAGATGATGACGTCACATACTTGTATTCTCTAAAATACTTAAAATCTACCCTAATCATAGATTGGCGACGGCTTTGGGACCTATCATTCGACAAGCTGAAAGAGCTTAAGCCTTCGGTACGAACGATGGCTGATTTTGATGACCTCGAAACAGTTGAGGAGGTAACCCTTACAAGATTGAGGACCAAAGTTACCCACGCTCACAACTTTTTTGGGGAAACGGCCCCAGTTCGTCCGACTTGTGAAGAACCTATTGACGTCCCCCACTTGGTAAGGTTAGACTCTGGCTGTCCACCCTCTTCCGCTTAGCAAGATCTGCACCGGGAAGTCTCTGACCTCAAACAAAGATGGAAGTCAATGAAGAAATCACCCTACTATCGCCAAATTAACTCCCAACTCTACGGTCATTATACCAACCAACTAGGGTTTGCAAAAAATACGTATTTTTGTTAAAACCGGTTTTTCGTTTTTTTTCCTATCTTAAACCCGGTTAACCGGTTAAAAACCGGGTTATTAAGAAAATTAAATCTACAATAAAAAATTTTTTCTAAAATATTTTTTTTTTATTTTTAATTCAATGTCAGTTACAAAAGTTCATTAGCGAATTTCAAAATTTAATAAAACTGATAAAAAAATGTTTAAAGAGTAATTTTACTCTTTTTTCGAAAGGATTTGGTATTTTAAAAATATACTAATGCATTTATTGAGTCATCTCCAAGACTACTTTTAATTTTGTTGCAAAAATTTCCCGACACAGAAAATGTTATTTCTGAATCCGCCGAAGTTGGTTTAACAGTAATTAAGGAATTTAAAAGCAATTCTAAGTTGCTCGTTCTTTTCCCGGTTTTTTGAGTTGTTGATGCAACATTTCTACTTCATTCACATGTATTATTTGAATCTCACTATTTTCACCATCCAAACTTTCTGGTTCTGTTTCAATTTGGAACATTTTTTCTAATAATCGTCTGCCAAAGTTAAAAATCTCTGATTTTCACAAATATAGCAGAGAAACTCCCGGTTAAATACTTGATTTGGTTTTTGCATAATTTGGGTCTATTAAATACTTCGCCAAAGACACTAAATTAATATTTCTACGCTCAAATACCCTTTGTTTTAGTAGAAAAATTTCCAGTTAAAATGATTTAGGTATTTAACCGGGGTTTCGGTTTTTGATATTTTACTAAAAAAAACCGGTTTTAACCGGTTTGCAAACTCTACAACTAACCAAGAAGTCTCGAAATGGCCCTGGAGTCAAAGCGACTAAAATTTTAAATTAAAAAAAAATTTGTTAAGTACCAAAACTAGCTCTTAATATCAATATTAAGATTTGCCGTAATCCTTTTTTTTTTTTTTTTCATTTAAATGACATGGGAACTTTTTTGAAATTTCAAGCTCTACAAAAAAGGTCTTTAGAAAAAAGTTCCTCAGATCATACGTTTCAAAAATATTAGAATTCAACAACTAAAAAAGTTAACATTAACTTTTTAGTACCAAAATTTTTGTTTTACTATTAATTTTTGGACACCAGAATAATTTCTTTTAAACACCTACTATGTAATGTAAAAATTATCAGGTAATATAAAAAAACCTCACTTATGACGTGATGATTATAAGGACTAAAGTTTGCCACTTGATACGCCAATATTTTTAAGATTGAACCTTAATGATCGTCTAAAATTGTTCCTAGATTTTTTTAATTTATCGGGCAATAATAACCCTATTACTTAATGCGACCTTTAATAACAAAAATAAGTTGTTCCACATGTTTATAATACTTTCAGAGTTGAAATCATCGACTTGAGCTCTTTTATCACGTCCAATTTATATTTAATCCGCTCAAATCCCGTTGTCCAATTCAATACAACGCTAACTACCGGTAATCAGTTATATAAACATTAACTTCATTAAAAAAAAGTCTCCTTAAGAAAATAACTACCAAGACCCAAAGAGAAAGACCTGATCAAAATATAGATAACTTTAATTTCTTGTATAATTATCAACTCGTGAACAGGATTCGTGATTATTTCTATTACTGCGTATTATAATATATCAAATAGGATCAATCGATTTTTATTCGAGTCTTCATTCTCATTATCAAAACTTATCAAGAAAAAGAAATCATGGTAAAATTTCTATATATATTTAAAAAAGAGTCACAGAATATTTCAAGTATAAGCTATAATTATTAGCGGTACGTTGACGTACCATTTATCCAAATGTCTAATTAGCGTATAAAAGTGCATTGATAAAACTTTCATTATATATAAGTAAAAACAATCGGTTTGTAATCACTGAAATATCAACGTGAAAAGAAATTGACGGAAATGAAAACCGAAATAATTAAAAGTAAAAAAAAAAATGTGGAAGTTTACACGGTTTGTTGTAATGCCACGGTATGTACCTGTAATATATCTAGGTACAAATAGTAAGAATATTAAAAATAGATTTTCTATTTCCTATTTTCATTTATGCTAATTGAAAATTTTAACATTTATTATGTTTTTAAATGGATTCAATTAACAAGAAATTAAATAAAATAATTGGAATTGTATATATCGTCTCAAGGACGGCTTTCCTCAATGCTAATTATTATAATTCCGCCACTGAGGAAGATTACATTGAACTTTCTCGAGAATATCATTATAGATAGAAATGCGACCAATTGTTTGAATGATATTGATTTTTTTATGTTGGAAAACTAAAATAAAAATTCGATACACTTATTGCTTTTATTTCTATAAAAGTAATTTAAATATTATTATAAGTAGTTTAAGTCGTCAAAAATTATAATGTGAATTGCAAACGTTTGATTTGGGTTTCTGTGTCGTATGTTAAACAGATGAAAAGTTCAATAGTCTCAATTCGTGGTTTGCATGATATGAGAATTTTATTTTTTTTTGCAAAATTTAAAACAGCAAGGTTATGGAGCAGTGTTTCTCAAACTATGGTCCACGAGTCAATACTTGGTAGTCCATGTATTATGTACTAGCTGATACCCGCCCGCTTCGCAGAGCGTATCTAAATTAATCTGATTGAATAATAGAAAATTTTACCTAAAATAAGAAATTAGGCTATTTTTACAAAAAAAGATAATTAGATATTTCTAGACCTATATTTCATAGAAAGTTCATGAAAATCCGTTAAACTACTTTTCCAGGAACAGATATAAGCTATCTTATAGGTAGGATCTTTACGTTTTTTTTGAATATTGTAAAATATTAAGAAAATTTTAAGCCTTGAAAACCGTTCACACCAAATGTCATTTGAAATCATTTATTAATTTTAGTAGAATGGATTGATAGCTATCCTTTAGGAAGTGTACCTTTTTTAGGATCAATAATATTTAATGTGTTAGTTTAAGATCTGAGGTATCAGGTTTGGTTGCCTTAAGTTCATTATTCTAGGATATCTTATTAAGTCCATTATATCTTATCGGCAAGTCTGCTATTTCCCGAGGTCCAAGATTAGACAACGAATTCTTATATATCTTGCTAAAATAAATTGGTCACATCTAAGTTGCTATTTTCTCTTGAAAAATAAGTTGGGTTGGATTTCTTTTTGTTCTGGGGCTCTGCCTAACAGCTTCACCTTTCTTTATCAAACTCCTAATTGGGATCACTTAAGCCGAACTGTCTATTTTGGTTATTTATTCTTACGGGTCTCATTTTTAAAATAAGATATTTATTTTTATGAATGAAATCATATTTACTGCAGAGGATTTCCTTCTCCTCCCTCGACAATTCGAACGTTTACTCAGCTGAACTGTTAATAATATATTAACTACCCGTAAATTCACAATGGAGTTATGGTTTCTAGGAATTTAACCTATCGCTATACTTTTATGATCATTATAATTTTCAAATTTACAAACATTAATTTATAAGAATAATAAATTAGTTTAAAATCATGTCGTCTCTACGATATATTAGTATATGTACATTGTATCAAAGCTGCCTGCCGATGTATGTTTTTCGTTGCACAGTTTTTATAGTTTTTATTTTTTTGAAAATCTCGTCCAAATCGGGCCAGCCGTTTTCAAGTTTGCCAAGAACAAACAAACAGACAGGGAAAACTATTTGAAATAAAAAGTAGCCTATAATGTAAGTTACAATATTTAATAGCTTTTTGTGAAAATTCCATTGAAATCGGCTCAGCTGTTTTCAAGTTAACCCTGGACAAACCCTGTTATTACCCTGTTTTTTTTTTTGGGAAAATTACAATGTAAATGGCATTTATTTTTTTGTATTAAATATATGAAAATGTAGGTAATAAAGAGTACTCAACAAAACAACTTAAATTTTTTAGATTAGATAAAAATCTTAGCTAGGAAAAATGATTCCGTTTTTCGTTCTTTCGCGCAGGAGAGATGAAACGTTTTTATTACCTATAAAGGTATTCAAGTAGTAAAATTCTTCAATCTTATTATTGGTATAGATAGAAGATACCAATAAAGCAGGCAATACGTACGTCGTACAACCAGCATAAAAGCCAGCCAACTCTGCCAACATAATTTCTTTGTAAAAGATAAAAATGGTTCCCGTGGGTTATCCCTAGGAGATAGACATATACCGTCGCGGAATTTTTTATCAATCTTGTTACACACTTTCACCGCATATATTATTGATCTATCTCGTAAGGTTTAGCCAGCGTTTGTAATTTAAGTACACAAAAATATATTTGTTATGACATCTTATTACAAATTTTTAAATTTACCGACTTTTTTCTACAAAATTATGTATAAATTATAGCCATTATGTTACCCAGAACTAATAGCTATATAACAAAACAAGTTTCATCCAAATTCGATCAGTAGTTTTTGCGTTAAAGATGCACAACAAAGAAATGGACAAAAATCTTCTACAGTTTTATTATATAAAAAATATAGATATATAGATAATATACCGGTTTTAACATTTTATTAGCGGTGAGATTACAAGATAGTTGGTCCAAAGACTTGGAATCAAATCAAGTCGAATATTAATATTCAAATACCAATTAAAGTCAAGTTATTTCATTTAAAAGTCGAAATCTCAAGCATACTTAATTCATTTCAAAAAGTGTCAAATTATGTTTTTAAACCTTATATTCATTGATCACAGCACAAGTGATTACAAGCGATAATAACAGACAGAAATGATATTTTTTTTTTTTTTGGTTAATGGTCTGCGTTTAGCATGAAATTCTCAAAGTGATCCACAACTATGCAAAGTTTGAGAAACACTGTTGTAGAAAAAATAAAATA
This sequence comes from Sisyra nigra, assembly GCA_958496155.1. Lineage (NCBI taxonomy): Eukaryota > Metazoa > Arthropoda > Insecta > Neuroptera > Sisyridae > Sisyra > Sisyra nigra. The sequence continues at coordinate 7,735,427 of OY292314.1, read as the reverse complement.
AAGGAAACATTTTATTCGTAATGTATATCTATACGATACAAAGGAGTTGAGATAAGCCATTTTTTCGGAATAATTTTTCAGTCATTGACATAAAAATGTTGCTATTTTAACAAAGACTGGTTTTTTATTGTAATTTCGCACGTGAGTGATAAATTAGTAGAGGCATAAACGGCATTAATCATAAAAATGAAAAAAAGATAAATGTGGGATTTGAAAAGATTTATATATTTGGTTGCTTCTTTTTTTTTTTCATTTGAAAAACGGAATTTTTTCAAGTAATGAAGCACATTGAGACGTGCTAAGAGCCGCTAATAAATCTATTGGATTTAATTTGGAGGTTTTGAGGTCTTCAAACCTGTTTTTAGGTTTCACTTTTGTATTAAAGTTCAATTACAAAAAAAAATGATTTTATTTGATCGAAAATTTATTGCAATACTTTTTTATTCTTTGACCAATTTATAAGAAAACTTGCTTTTTGATTAATTTTCCACTATAGTGGAAATTGTAAAAGTAAAAAGAAAACCAGTCGTAATTTAGAGCAACAGGAAAAACATTATTATTATACACTTGGCGTTTATTTTGAAAGTGAACTAAATCTATTTCAAAAGTATAATAGTTTTCCTAGACTTTAGATTCATTTCAATTATTGGATCACCAATTTTAAAGACAAATACAATTTATATAAGAGAGAACTTTTTAATAAAATTTAAATCACTATTACAGCCACATCAATGGCATGCTCAAAACAGAACCCTTAGATTCATAACAGGATGCCCCTGTTATGTCAAAGGCTCAACAGCGACCTGGAAATTGAAACGGCGTCGGAAGGCATTCAACAAGACTACAGGAAACTACGCTCAACATTCACCGAGCATGAAAATCTAGCTATAAGAACTTTTGCAGCAGCGCAATCAGCAGCCAAAGAACTAAAGAGACTAAAGAGGAAACAGAATGTTGATTTCTCAGAATAAACAACTAACCAAATAAAATAAAGTTGGGTACATCACTGGATTATATCCTGTACAAGCATCACATTAATTACCCCTATAGTCTACCACCACGAAGCCATCAGGACTGTATAGTCACCTATAACATGGACTATTTTAGTTATGAATTTAGTGCAATTTCAAGATTTAAAAACTGAATATTGCAGATATACTAAAGAGGTATTCCTATGTCATTAAAAGACCAAAAAAATTTAGATAAAGAAACACCTTAAATACTAATCTGAAATGTTAACCTTACAAAGTTAAAGAAATTATTTCTTTTTGATCATAGCAATTTAAGATATTGTTACAGTCTAAGGAGCTTAACGATGGGAAAGGTCACCATTCTGTGAGTTTGGGGGTGGCACCTGCTCTTTAAATTGCCTCAGCCGTGGGTGGGCCAAGCCAATCAACCAGCCAATGGGGAGCGACGTGGTTGTAGGATGGGAAAGATCTTGCAAAATTTCCAGGAACTTCTAGAACTTTCGGAACCTCGTGGCGCCAAGGGTTTGACCAAAAAGATTACTCTGTGAATTTAAAAATAAAGAGAACTTCTAGTATTTTCTACTCGTGATTCCTTACGGATAAGAAAAGGACAAAAGAACAACAAAGGACAATAGAAAGTTCTGGAAACAAATAATAGGTAAGAATGTTCTCAAAAATGTTTAAACCGATATAAAAGTCATTTGTTTGCACGAAGCGTCAGTCATAAATAAATCGTCAACGTCAGTGCTACATTAATCTTCAACGTGAGTGAAAAATAAATTATGAATATTGTGTAAAATATCCCTCCCTCCTAAATAGCCTTTAAGTTATCGGGTTTGTCTCTGGTTCAAGCTTTCAAAAAACAAGACGAAATTCCTGAGTGCCTCAGAAATAAGCCCGGCAAGTACTTCGGAGTATTCTTTGACAGCAGATTAAGTTGGACAGAATTGATCACATCACCTCAAAAATAAGGGAAGCAAATGCTCGTTTAGTTTAGCTTTATCATTTCTAAATAAAAGTCTTCGTAGAGAGTCCTCTCTTATGATTTTTAAATCGACACAGAAAAAAATAGTGGTGTAAGATTTACAACACTAAATTAGTAATATTTTTACTACACTTTGTGTTCACTATAACTACAAATGTAACATTAGATAACACACTGTGTTGTATTCAGCTCTAACGTATAGTAGTTTTAACTACCATAGTGTAGAAAATATATGTAGCTGTTACAACTGCTGAGTGTTGTACAATTAACACATTTTGGCGTTTGCGCATGCGGCGCGTACAACATAACCAATAATTTTAACAAATAAATGCAAGTGTCAAAAATTCAACTACATTTTTACTAGTTCGTGTTGTAAATAATACTACAGTTTTTTTTCATTACACTTGATTGGTAAACGTTACCACACGTGGTGTCATCCTATATAATACTAGTTAATGTAGTAAAATTAACAAGGAATGTTGTTAAAACTAGAACACATTTTTTTCCGTGTATGATTAGGCCCATACTAATTTATGGCTGTTCTGCTTAGAGCAACACTTCCGAGGGAAATTAGAAGAAGCTGCACATAATAAGCATGATAAACATAAAAGAGCATATAACAAGTCAAGCCAAAAGATTCTTTGAAAACATTTCCCTCTGCTCAAGTGCCCTCGAATTACACTTAGGTCAATACAGATCCCAGAGAAGATTGAATATAAGGCTCCCATAGGAAATTTTTTAAAAAAATTTAAAACTGTCTCTCTTCCTTTTTTAACTCTGTTTCTTTTTTAAAACGATTTGCAATATTTTAGGAATTTTATTTTTCTATTTCTTTCTTTAACTAATGGTAAAAGAAAATTAGGTTTCACTACAACCTGTCTACCTGCAACTTTTTGGTTAAAAAGCCGTGTTAATATTGAAACACCAGCTCTGAAGATACAAGCTGGAGAGTCGGCTAAACACTTGCGATTGCGGTCCTGGGAGTGCTTGGTAAGAAGTTCTTTTGGTTCTTAATCCAACCGTTCCCTGATCGTTCCCAATATTAACACAGCTTTTCAACCGAATATTTTACCAATCGATTCAGATTGTATTGACATTGACGGTGGTCGTGAAAATATTAAATCTAAGACAATTCTGTTATTGTAAAGACCCAAAAAATTTTACTCTCTTAGAAACCTCCAAACATCAAATTTTTGGTACCTAATGTAATATTTTAGTTACACATTTTTTTTAAAAAAACACTATAATAGCTATAAAGCTTTATCATCAATAAACATTAAATATATTCCTCGAAAGTGATAATAGTTACCATTTATTTAAATACCAACAAGACTACAAATTGTGTCCTACTTTTGTATCAAAAACTAACAATCATAATGTTAGCTGTATTTATTTGATAAACTCGAAATCAAATATCTTAATTGATTTAAGTAAAATGTTTCGATATCTAATAACAAGATTCAATCACAATCAAAACGCATAAATTAAATTTTATTACCATGAAAAATGTAAACTATACCTTCTCTAATGCATCGTTTTAAATAATCTTTTTAGAAAAAGAAAATATTTTGAAAGATAAGTGCACATAACTACTTTTTTTTTAATTTCCGAGTTTGGTCTGATTGTGAGTGAAAGTGCATCCCGTATAATTTTTTTTTAAATTATATATCCATGATAAAAGCGTACGTAAAATGAATTGTTAAAGATTTATTACTTTACTTAAAAATGTCACAGAGAATTAACGTGAGCAAGAAAAAAGTTAATGGGATTCAATTCTCTGGAAATCGAAATGAATTCAAAGTAATTTGTGAAAATTTTAAACACTTTCGAAATGTTAAAGAATTAAATGGTACGAATCGATTGTATTGATAGTTTTTTGCAAATTGCCATGAAAGATATTCACTTGAATATTGAAGAAACTTTATTATTGAATGGTTAACTCTTTAAGGGGTTTCGATAATATTTATGATATTTTTCCATATGTAATAATTCAATTAGTTCAACTTTAGATGTGGAATTATTAAATTACTTATAAATCAAAAATGTAGCCAACAGGTAAAAATGACCTTTAGAGCAACAAAAATGAATACGCACTGAATTTTAAGAAAATCCCCAGAAAATATCTTTATAACAACTTATTGAGAGATTTATTGAAAACAAGCTGATACCCGCTCGCTTCGCTGAGTGTACATCTAAATTTAACTTCCGGATTAATAGATTCCCTACATTCAAAGCAAAATATAAAAATTCATCTATTTTGACAGAAAAAGATGATAGATACTTCCAGAGTTTAGACTATTTTTATTCCTTAAGGACTTGAAAATCTTTCATACCAAATGTCATTTAATACCGTTCAGTTATTTTAAAGAGACATCCATTAATTACGTGAGGTATTTTTGGACCCTCCTCACTGGTAACATGTAGTGAGATTCAGCATAACACCCTCCCCTAATCTAACGTAAGATTTTTCAAAGCGTATGTTTCTAGTGTAAATGCGTCGCGGCATTTATAAGACCACTATTTTTTTTTTTTTTGGTGTTTAAGTCGCTTTAACATCTAAGGTCATATCACGACTGTCTAAACACAGAGAATTTCTGTTGATCAATTATATCATAGGTCTAAGATCTTAAGTCTAGGATTCAACGGGGATCGAACCCAGAACCACTTGACGCATAAAGCGAAGAGAGCAATTGATCTAACCACAGCGCCAATAAGTGGTCACTATAAATTTATTGTGTAATATTTGGTCATATTTTAGTTAAAGAACATGTTTGCTTATTTTTTTTCGTAATATTGCTCTGTTCATTGCATAAACAATTCATGATATTTAGTGAGATCCCCCCCCCTCTTTCACCAAATTTATATTAGGTCAAATTCCGCTAAACACCCCCCCCTCCCCTAAACGTTTTACGTAATTAATGAACACCCCCTTAAAAGAATAGATCACTTGCTATACTACAGGAACCGTAATTTTTTTAGGATAAATGATATTCAACATGTTAAAATCTAAGGTATAAGGTATCTTTAACAAAACTTCATTAAAATTCCTCCCGTTAAGTAATTGTTAATTTTTTTTTAAATTTTTAGTATATTATTTTAATACGTTTATTTAAAATTAATTTTTTCGACAATGAACAATGAAAAAATTCAAATATCTTATAAAAGTTCATTATTGATTTTATTGGGTGACGGGTGTTAAATTGATATCATATTTATTTTCCCGTGGAATTGTCATTTTTTATTTTAAACTTTTTAGAGAACTTCTTTCATTACTGTGCAAAATTGGTCAGGCCTTCTTGAGGAAAATGCGCTTAATTCTAGTACACAAACTGTATCGAAATTTCGTTTGAATATACGGTTCCTGTAGGATACAATTGTTTCGCTATCACATGGAAACCGTACATTATTCCAGCCTTAAAAGTAACCTATATCGGTCTCCTCCAAACTACTATGTACATTGCAAAAACATAAACAAAACAAAAACATATCTATCCCACAGGAATAGCACATTTTTTTCTGAATAAAAAGTAGATTAAGCCCTCTTGAGGAAAATGAGCTAAGACTCTATTTCGTGGACTTTAATGAAACTGCTTTAAAATTCACGATTCCAAGATAATACAATTTTTTTGCTTTCCCATAGAAACCGTTCATTATCCTGTTATAAGAAGTAAGCTATATCATTCTCTGAACCCTAAACTACCATATTACAAAAAAAGAAAGTTAATCTTTTGCTCTGTAAAAAATATCTATCCCACGGGAACCGTACATTTTTTTCTGGATATAAAGTATACTATATGTTATATCGGATAATAATCTATATCTATGCCAAATTTCACCCAGATGCATTCAGTAGTTTTCGCGGGAAAGAGCAACAAACATTCATACACCCTTACAAACTTTCGGGTTTATAATATTAGTAAGATATTTTTCCATAAGTAATAATTCAATTGGTTCAACTTTAGACGTGGAATTATTAAATTACTTATAAATCAAAAATGTAGCCAATAGTTAAAAATGACCTTTAGAGCAACAAAAATGGATACTTACTGAATTTTAAAAAAATCCCCAGAAAATCTCTTTTATAACAACTTATTGAGAGATTTATTGAAAATTTTTATCTCCCTTGTGATGCTAAATTAATACCTAATTATAATCAAAAATCATTTCACTATGTTTTAATCATAAGAAAATTGCCACAGGCTTTTCGAAATTAAGACTTACGTGACCACATCATTTTCCTATTGTATCACAGATTGCCACCACTAACAAACCCTGGCGATTACGTAAAAATTGAATTAAGAGGAAAAAATTATCTTGACGTTCGTGCTAACAGCACTAAAGTGTTTTAATATACCACAGAAAGAAAGAAAAAAAAATTCAAATTTCGTAAACAATACAAAGAGAAACCCAACAATAAATCCACACACCATGAGAAAACATTCGCCTTAAAGAAATGAACTAATGAAATGTGAAAAGTTGCGATTTAGATATAATCCCGATTGAGAATAAAAAGAGCATAATAAAGTGGTCTAAGTAAAACGTCGTGTGCTATTATGAAGGATGTGGCTACCTATAGAAGAATTGACTTTCTCCAAGTCAGAAATCAGAAGGAAAAAAAATGATTGATATTGTATTATAAATCAAACCGCATTTGTATTTATTATTATTATTATTATTATTATTATTATTATTTCACTATAGATATTCGTATATTCATCTCTTTGCCTTGAAGCATATAGAATTATAATTTCGAAGAACAATCATTTGTGAACTATATAAAATTTCCGGCGTGAATTCAAACAATTGGACTGTGAAATTGTCTATCAGAGTTTTTTACCTCTCCATATATAATTATTATTTTATTTATTTGTTCGAGTGTTAAATTCTCAAGCGTTCTGCACTGAAAAAATTTGCGATTGATCTTTACAATTTTTCCAATAAATAGAACATTTAAGGTGTTGTTAAAAAGAAAAATCAACTTACTGAAAACTTTTTGGAAATTTTACAAAACATTGCTTAAATGATGATAATAATAATAGTAACGAAAGTAGTCCAAACAGTGTCTTTTGCAAATTCGACGAAATTAAATCAAGTCAACATTATTCTAATATCAAAGATAATTAATGTTAAAAATATTTAAGGTTTTGAGTTGAGCCCTTATTCATACCAACACCAAATGTTTCATAACAATTCTCTCAAAGCTCAACAAAACACCAAGAATCCAAGAAAGACATCATGAAAAGTGACTGCGTCAAAATAAATGAGACCAATGAAGACTAGCCTCCAAGGCATCGAGCAAGAGCTAAGGAGTATTTGAAGGAGCTCCAGATTAACTTGCCTCTGCTATCACAAAACTACCTAATGCCCCTCCATGGAAGCGTAGGAACCTAAAAATAAATATCTGCCTATTCAAATACTCATTGTAAAACACCAGCGCACAAATTTTCCAAAAACTCTAGAATGGAAAACACCATATATAAACATGGAAAAAAATATGTTGTAGTTTTAACAAAATTCCTTGTTAATTTTACTACATTAACTAGTATTATATAAGATCACACCACGTGTGGTAACGTTTACCAGTCAAGTGTAATTAAAAAACTGTAGTATTATTAACAACACGAACTAGTAAAAATGTAGTTGAATTTTTGACACTTGCATTTATTTGTCAAAATTATTGGTTATGTTGTACGCGCCGCATGCGCAAACGCCAAAATTTATTAATTGTACAACACTCAGCAGTTGTAACAGCTACATATATTTACTACACTATGGTAGTAAAAAATACTATACGTTAGAGCTGAATACAACACAGTGTGTTATCTAATGTTACATTTGTGGTTATAGTGAACACAAAGTGCAGTAAAAATATTACTAATTTAGTGTTGTAAATTTTACACCACTATTTTTTTCCGTATACCATGACCATAATTTTTTTTTTACACAGATGGCTCAGTGATTAATGGAAAATCAGGTAAGGTGGCGTGGGGTAAGTGCATAAACGAGCTCGTATTAACATAATATGGGAGAAATGTCGATATATAATATATAATCATCTACCCAAAATTAATGTCATCCTACACACGTAGATGTCCCCAAAATAATAAGAGAAATCCCTGATTTATGCCAATCAGTTCGAAAGCACCGTTTAAAGCAAACATTTCAATAGTTATGCTCTTGCCCCGTAGCATAAATATAAGGTTTCAAATTGGTTTTAATAGACAGTTATGCACTTACCCCATTTTCGGGGCAAGTGCACAGCTTTTGGATTTCTTACAATTTAAAAAAAAAATAAAATATACAAGTGAAGTTGTTTTATCAATGTTAAATATTAAAGAAAGGCCCGGTGGAGGAGCAAATAGCCATCTTTTCTGACTCGCAGTGATGCATAAAGGCCGCAATGAACAGGGAAAATAAGAACTCGACAGTGGTACAGATACAAGATAAACTAAAAAAGAGCTCCACACTTGGAATATAGAAGTCATATGGATCCCTGGTAATGTCGTAGCGGACTTGGAAGCAAGAGAGGTCACTAATGAAGATCTGAGAAACAAGCATAAGAACAGGCACCGACAAAGTAAAGGAGGAAAAATAAAGCTGTGGGACGGCTTTTGGCAATACCAACCCCAGAAGCTCGCTAACATCAGAGTGTCCAACTTAGAAAATACACCCGGGCATGAGCTAGCAAGAAACCTGAGGGTAAGCCCCTGCAGGCTGAGGGTGGGACATACAAGATTAACACCCAGGAACCTTTTCAGTGGGACGACAACGCGATGTAGCAGATGTGGATACGATATATCCGTTAAGCACCAGAAAACTGAGAGTCTGAGCCGGAAGTGGTCGGTGCCACAAAGTTTAAAAAAATGTCAAAGTACAGAGCAAGGGGTGACAGCAAGCCTGAACTTCCTCAAAGAGAATAACCTTCTAACCGAACTATGATACACTAGATTTGTTCCACTTGTCCATTTGATGATGTTGAAACACGTCCATCGAATGACAAAGAGTAAGACACATTAACCAAGAGACAAGAGTGATTGAAAATCATGAAGCAAGGGCTTTTTTTTCACCCTAATTTATAATTGCTTTGCGGTGTTTAAACACCTCCAAATCAGTGTCTGGGCGAGCTATAGTCATAAAAATGTACGTTCATAAATCGGCTCTCGGCCTGGTGCGGCTAAACGGCCGAGAGCTGGGGCGTTTCTTCACTCACTCTTGTTGTTCTTGGTCAGTGTGCCTTGCTCTTTGTCTTACGTGAATGTCAACCATGATTGTGCGAAATTGAACTAAAAGTACGAATAAAACAGAAAAAATGTGTGAATCAGACAACAAGAAAGTGAAACAAGTGGCAAGAGCTTTAGAGCTAGAACAGTCGCTGATGACCCTAGATGTTCCAAGCGACTTTAAATAACCTTAAGGAAAAACATCTGTCTAAACTCTTTTGGATATGACTCTTCTCACGCTTATTGAACAATTTTCTCGAAAATGTGTTACTTGATTAAACATCCATCCATCAATTATACGTCACAATATAATTCGTGCAAAAGAAAAATGAAAGTTAATAATTAGAAAAAAAAATTGTAAGAAATTAATTCAAATCATTCCAATAACACACAACGGCAAATAATTCAAATCAAGTTCGTTACTTTTGCTTTGTTTTCAACTCAAGCAAAAACGTTTTTGATTTGATTCGGTTAAAAAAATTTTATGACCAGCAATTCGTCATTTCATTCAATAAACGCATTATGTTTACGATTTGCTTTTGGAAATTTCATCGCTTTATGGTTCCGAGAGTACGATTTAATTTGTTTTGGCGACTCGCGAAATTAATTTTTATGTTCGGTTACAACGATTAACACTCGATTTGATGATTGAAGACGAACAAAACGTTTAAAATTAACTTTTTAATTTATACAAGTATATAGAATTGAATATAGTGACTTAAGTTTTTTTTAAAAGATAACAGCACCGTTATTTGCATTGAAATAATGGAACTGAAGATTTAAAAAAAAGTGTTTAGCTCTCGATTTACTAATGAAATGCTCGAATCCAAAATAAAATCATGAAGATTGTTGGGTTTTTTCAAGTTTGGTTTCAATGAAATTGGATAATTTTTTTTATTTAAATTAACAGTAATTTTAACTGTTGGGTTTAAGTATTTTAATCAAACCAAGAAGTATGACTAAATTCAAGAAATTAAATAAAATACAAATTATAAAAGCTTATCTATTACTTATAAATTTTCTTTACAAAAAATTTAAGATTATTAACCGAAAATTCGGTTAACAATGTTCAAATGGTACATCACAATTTGATAGTATAAAGTAGCTTTTGGAAAAATTGATTCAGTGCAAAGTAGGGAAGCTTTTAGTCATTGAAATATTTATTTTATGAAATCTTGGGATTTTGGATTTTTTAACTCTTTCTTTTTGTCAAAAATCCCAATATTTCATATAACAAATATTTATTATTTTTCTTTAAAAGATACCCATTTATGAATTTAAGTTGTTAAAAGTGATACTCTTGCTCTTGTCAATATAATGAACGAAACATAAAGTCAACTCCACACCGCCACTCTTCGACTAATAGTACGAGAGCTAGCGACGTCAAAAAAAAAAGAATTTTAGGTCAGCCAGTTTTTATATATGTTATCTCTCGCACTATCGGATATCATACGGACTGTCTGCTGTCGGGAGGGGTTGCGTTTATTAGTGTGGATCGCACCTATGACAAGTGAAATATTGAAATTTTCAGAAAAACAAGACAATTTCAGATAAAATTTGTAGAAAATAACATTTTACATAAAAAATGTCAAGTGAATAATTTTCGTAAGGTTGCTAGTTTGCCCACTACAAGCTTGTAAAGCTCATTGTATACATGTCGGCACAACGGCTGTATCTCTGAATGGTCGGCTACTCAAATGACGTCAGGTCAAGCCAGCCTTTTCAAGCTTGTAGCGGGCAAACTAGCCACTTTACGAAAATTAGCCACTGGACATTTTTTATTTAAAATGTTATTTTCTACAAATTTCATCTGAAACTTTTTTTTTTCTATTGAAAATTTCAATATTTTACCTGTACCGGTGCGATGCGCACTAATAAACGCAACCTCTCCTGACAGCCAGTATGATGTCCGGGAAAGTGCGAGAGATAACATATATAAAAACTGGCCGACCTAAAATACTCTATCGAAAACGTTGCTAGCTCTTAAACTTCTCAAAATCATCATATATGGATATCGAGCTACGGAAAGTCTCTCTAGAAACCATTCACTCCATGTACCACTGGTCAGAGTTCCTGCACATCTATACAGATGGTTTATCCATTCCAGGATCCGGAAAAACTAGTGCTGGTTACTTCAGCGATATATTTGAAGGATGTGCCACAGTTGGAGAATCTCTAAGCTGTTTTGATGGGGATAGGCAGATTTACTAGCTACATCCAAGCTCCACGAAGTTATGACGTACCATAAAGCTGTCTTATTTATTGATTCTCAAGCTACAATTCCAGCACTATCATCTGACTACCCCGCCGATTGCATCTGAACTATCAAATTTCAAGCCACCTTGGACACTGGAAAATCTCGCTAAAACAGATTGGCACCTGTCATTACAATGGATTCCCAGTCATGTTTGTATCTTGGGAAATGAAAAAGCAAACATCCTCGCTAAGTCTGGAATCTCTCTAAATCAACCGCCAACCCTTTTATCCCTAACATTGGATCAGAGCCACATTGCAAGCACTATCAACTAGCATTCCCATAAGCGAAAAACTGAAGCACAATGAAAAAAATGGAATTCCCTAACCCACGACTTCTCCTCCACCAGGTGTCAGTCGCAGTTTCTTGAACTACCACGGGACACGACTACCTATGCAAGCACTTGCATCGTATTGGCATCCTACCGACTCCAATCTGCTCCCTCTGCAATGGGGAACCCATGAACACCAAGCATCTTGGCAACTGTGCTGCACTTGCAGACGTGAGGGATGTAAACGAAAACAATCAAAACCAACTACTCTCAGACCTCTACGGGACGGCGCGGCACTGAATGGCAGAAATGTCAAGAGTAGGAGTTTTAGGCGTTGGATAAATAGATGAAATAAATTTAAACAGTCCAAAGGTTTTTTTTTACTTAATAGCTCAACATGTACCTAAAAATATTTTCTCAAAATTTTAAGCCAATCGAAGTAAAACTTTAAAAGTGTAAGTTTCTGAGACCAAACTTAACTATTTAAAAAAAATTATTTAATATTAATTTTATAATTATGAGCTGTATTAACGTTTACGACGCTTGAAAAAGCTGAGTTAACATGAATTCGGCAAAGATACCTACTGCTTTCTATAAGAACTCTATAATGAACATTTTACGGAAGGAGAACTTTTAGATGGTTCTTCAATTCTTGACGAATGTTTCCTGTGTATACTAAATCATGAATAAGTAAACTAAAATTTTATTTAAGTCATTCGAGAAAGGAAGGAAGTAAATTTTAATAATTAACATTACGAATTCAAAAAAAAATTCATTATAGATGGAAATATTATGTTTACATAATATGATGGAGGTGGTATGTGGATGATAAACTACCTTTAATAAATTTTTTTTAAATCCCTTTTAAACTGATGATGTGCGAAATTCGTTTTGATCTAGCAAAAATGCAAGACTAAGACTGTCTCTATAGTAGCAAGACTAAGACCAATATCAAAATTGCGATACTCTTAGTCTTGCTTTACGTATCGGCCATCACTCTTGAAGATCTCTTTTCTTTGGACCATTTTGTAAGTTGTTTGATATATAGTGAATATATTTCCACATAGACTAATTTTAAAGAACACCAAGTGCACAGAGTTTAGAGGTGAAGAAAAAAATTGGTTGTCTGTAAAGTCGGTTTACGGGTGATAGTTTTACGTGTTAACATCATAAAGAAACATTAATGAAAAATTGTATACTTTTATGAATTTAATTATTATCACTGGATGGTCATAATTTTGTATAACACAAAGAAGGAGTTAATTAAAAATTAACAATTTTTTAAAAATGAAATCAGACTGAAAGTTATGAAAAAAAATCAATTTCAAATCCTATTAAGTAAATTGTAGAAAAATTAAAAACACGTTGTCTAGGATTCAAAAATTGCCTCGCTATCGCTTGTATCGCGTTCTCGCTTGCACGCACAGGCTCAAATGGAACGTGACCGTTTTTCAGACTGACTGTCGTAGTTCATCAATTTATAAGACGTTATCACGTCAAAAATGTTTTTGGTATACTGTGTAAGATTTCAAGAATTTGATTTAGTATATACCCAAATAACATGAAAAAATATTTTAAACCAAATTGTAGACCAAATATTCTCAATTTTTTAAGCTTTCCACTATAACTGTCTGTAATTGTTGGTACAAAAGTATAAACTTGAAACTTTTCAGTTATTAGTGATATGCTAAGCAGTGCTGTAGTACCTTCGTATAAATACAGCAATATTGTGAAATAATTAAACTCCTAAATAATTAGGAACTTCTTCAATGTGGAGGTTATCATAAATCAAGTGTCCTCCATTAGTATGATATCTATCAATTGACAAGATTATTTTTTTTAAGTTTATTTAAAGTCGCTTGTAACATCAAGGGTCATCAACGACTGAGATTATTTGACAAAAACTCTAGGATACCTTTAAGAAACCTTGAACTGAGTCTTTTAAAAAAGAAAGCATTAACTATAACTTCCTTGTATTTAAGTAAATTTTAACTTCATGTCTAATAACAAATTTAATATCTCACGCTTACAAACACCAAAGCAATAAATTTTTAAACCTCTCAACAATATTCAAAACAGTGAAAGTGCATTACTCACACTTTAAAAAATATGTAAATCCAAGTAAGCATAAATTAAAACACAGAGATCCTATAATCAAATGCAGCTGAAGAAATGAAAATCCGAAACATAGACCATATAAAGCCATCATTTCCACATCAACCCCACACAATCATTGTTCATCTTCCTACAAATCATCTCCAACTATACACCAACCAAAATGCACCTAAACACGGAGGATTTTCCTCCGCATCAAATCAATTATTCATTTGAAAAAAAAAATGCAATTGAAATATCGCCTTGTTTTTTTTCCTCAATTTCACCTTCGTTTTTCAAACATATCGACCTTACAATTGCACTTACATGCCTTCAAAAGAAAGCCAATCAAAGAAATATCTATTAATTAAACAAAAATTTCAGCTAATGAAAAATTAACATAAATCGTTTAAAAAAAAAATATAAACTAAAAACGGTTTGAATTTTTTATGTTTAATTAAAACAAATAATTGCACTAATGAAAACATAAAACATTGCACAATGCATTTGCAATGTCAATAATATATAGAAACACAAATTGAAGCAACTAGCAATAAACAATTTCATGGTGGCAATTTTTTTTTTCGCATTAATAAATAAATCAGATTAAAATAATTTGCGACGATAATAAAGCGATTTATTTAAATGATTAACACGTTTTTAATTTGTTAGAGTGGCAATTAATTTTCGATGCTAATTTCGAACGCTTCAAGGCTTGAATATTTGAAAAATTAGATTGATTAATTTTTTTAATGATAAGTTATATTGATATAGAGAACTATATTTTAATTTGTGACTGGCGGCTAAGCTACTGAAGACAGGAAATTTTAAAGTGACAATAAGGAAGCATTTTTCTAAGATCCACCCCTATACGTGGCTCGAAAAAGGATAACAAATTTTGCATTTTGAATTTAATTTTTTCTTTACATGCAAATATATAGAATATCTCTGCTTTGTTGCTTCTCATTTTGTATATTGTAGAGATGAATTTTTTTTTAAATCTCAAGGAAAACCCTAATAAAGATCCTCAGTAACCCAATTAAATGGAATGTACCTTCCACTAAAAAATGGTCACCACCCCTATCTAATGTATTTTATTGTAATAAACTAATAGGAAATTTTCCTGTTGCTTACCGTAAGGTGGTTTTGGTAGATCTTCTCACCAAAAAGACAAAAATTTATTTTAAAATTTTACGCGAACGAAGTCGCGGGTAGTCACCAATTAAAAAATAAAATTATATTCACCTGAATCAAATTAGTTTTCATACACTTAAACTTTTAACGACATTAAGTTAATAACCAAAGGCACTAATCAAATTGACACTTCGTTCAACACTCGACTCTAACAATGGGTTACAGAACGTTTCTGTAGACGTGAAGCACGAGACTGGGCAAGAAATTGCCGGTGACTGGAGGAACTCGAAGTCGCGGCAAACAATCTTTTCGAATCTGGGTCGCGATTCAAAGAGGGGCAATGTTTGTATCGTACCTCTTATACATATGTGCTATGATACGTATGAAATAAGACAGTTTTTCGTGTTAATTGTTGCTGCTGAGAATCTTCACAGCACAGTTCATGGCACGATAACGAAGTGGGTGGAAGATTTTCAAAATATTGTTACATATGCACTTTAGATAATTGTGTGCACTTGCATAACTTGGCAAGTGCTTGGATTGCATTAACGAGACGCGAATAGCGTGGTTGCAACATGTGGTCATATCAAGGCATCTGTCATACTAAGATGTTATGATCTTCTTATCAACGAAACTCTGATAATATTACAGGCTTTATGATTTTGCTTTCACTAAAATATTTAAGATCTTTTTTCAAAAAAACCCTCTTTAGCCTATTGCAAAAGTCGTGCAATAACTCTTTAGAAAATCTAAGAAATGGAGAGAAGATCCATGAAAAATGTTTGTTTTTCAAAAGTAGAATGATTAAAAAGAAATGATAAATTTTTAGATTTATCGATTGTGTGGTTTAAATTTTATCGTCCAAAAAATGGAAAAAATTAAATTTTAAATGTTGAAAAAAATTTCTATTTGAAACGCTTAACGCCGAAACAAAGCAAAACTGAGTCGGATGATGTAAATTAGTTTAAAAAAATTTTCCAGAAAAGGTGACTACATCCGAAACAATCGATAAAATCCACGATATGGTCGATAACTTGTGTGTGAGATAGTTGAGACCACAAACATATTATGGGGGGCCATGTTTTAAATTTTACACTAAAATTGGGTGTGAAAAATTTTTCAAAAATAAACGCAATCGCGTGATTGAATCTGAGACTATTTTGTCGGAGTTTCTTTGTAATCCAGATGCATTTTTACATCGTTTTATAACTGTAAATGAAACATGAGGTTTGTTCCAAACGTCCAGCTATGGCAATGCACAGACACGAAAACAGACAAAGAGCGAGATAACATTGACCTAGTTACAAGAGTGAGTGAAGAACTGTTTCAGCAGGTTCGTTCCGTGCGAACATGCAGCTCCAACCAGCAGTCAGCACAGCCATTTACGTACATTTTCATGACGAGCTTATGTCGAGCACTGTCTTGTCGACCCTCGGCCTTGGCTGAAACCGTTCTTCACTCACTCTTATCTCTTGGTCAATGTTTGGTCTTTGTTTGTTTTCGTGTCTGTGCATCGCCATAGCTGGACGATTGGAACAAACCTATGGATTCACCACCATCCACCAGACACAAAAATCCCGTCAAAACAAAAAATTTTTCGATCGAGTAAAGACGAGAGCGATCTGAACAAGGTGGAGGTGTTGAAATCGACTGGAAAGGTTATGACTACAATTTGTTGGGGTGCAAGAGAAATTTTCAACATCAATAACTTGAAAAAAGAACAAATAATAACTGAAGATTAATACGCGTCATGGCAACGGGCTAGTAAAGAAATCAAAATTAAACGCCCTCATTTAGAAAAGAAAAGAAGTCTTCTCTTTAATCAAGACAATGCACGGCCAGGTGTGGGGTAGTTCAAAAGGATAAAATCATGAAACTAAAACTTGAATTGTGACCATATTCCACATTTTTACTAGATTTGGTCCCTAACAAAATTTTTTTATTACCAAATTTTAAAAAATGGTTTAGTTAACAACGGTTCGGGGTACGAAGAAACATCTCCCAAACAAATGCCTAATTTGAAGACCTTTGGAAATCTTACTTTTTAAACTGGTTAAGAATCTAGGGAAAACGCCTGGAAAAGTGTACAAAGCTAAAACGATATTCTGTTGAAAGCTAAAAAAAAGTTACTCAAAATTCTTTTTTTTTTTAATGTTTTTCTCAAGACTTATTGAACGACCCTCGCATTATTTAAATAATAGGCTTATAGAATTAGGGCTTATTTGATATTTCCTTTATTACCGATATTAAAGCGACTATAATAGTTCAGTTTTGAAAAAAAAGGAAATAGTCAAACAGAGAACTATTTTGATAAGTCGTAAGTTCTCCAAGAGACTATTAAAATGGCTGTTCCATTTATCTTTTGTTCAAATCACCAAATGTTTGAATTGTCGAGGGAGGAGTTGGTTTTATCCATTGAAGGAAAAAATTCATTCAAAAAATTTACATTTTTAAATGTAAACTTTTTTATTTGTTTTAATTTCTTTTACGCGAAAGCAAAATAAAATGTCCATAATTTTACCTTTAAAAATAGTTTGTAAGGCAATGGACTTAAAAAATAAATAAATTCCTCTAGCGTAAAAAAACTGAACATTTTAATGGACTTTTATAGGAGGTGTCTCAAATTTATAGATACAAATTAAATATTATTTATCACAAAAATGTATGGCTCCAGTATAATAACTACTCGTACTACGATAGTCAATTAGGCTTTTGATTTTTTTTTGTGATAAATGGACAGATCATATATAAGTTTTATAACAAAAGTATTTTTATTTTTTATTTTTTCGCAATAATTCCAAATTTATATCAAAATAAAAATAAATTTTTAAATCCAGCACCGGAGACACGCCGACAGCTCCCGAACAAATTCGAGCGTGTGTGACTTAATTTGTGACGTCTTAATGGTAGTTTTCATACAATGTGTTGATCTATTTAATTCTGTTGTCATGGTTAAATCGTTATTAGCAGTAAATTTTCAACATTATTGACAAAAATCACATGTAATAGCCGTAAACGCTCTATTGTTATTAAATAGTTCTACCATTATGACGTCAAAACTATGGTGACCAATCGTGGCGCGTTCACAGTCACGTGATTTTTTCTTTAAATTTTATCAGTTTTTAATTGCTTATAATTAATTGAAACATTTTTTTTTTCAAGTTTTTCGCATTAAATATCATTATTATTAACAATAAGGTTTTAAAATACATTAAAAAAACCATCATTTTTTTTTTCAAATTCCCAATTCTACTAAATTGGTAGAATATGGATTTTAATGAGAGGTATGAAAAATTACTAGTTGTTATAGTAATAAAAGTACTTTATATCATAAAAACGTATAGAGTCGGTAAGGGCAGCTAATACTTCTTCCTCGAAAAAGTACTTTAACGGATTTTGATTAACTATCTAATTTAACCCTTATAATAAAGTTTAGCTCTGGAAGTTACACTAAGATATTTATTATTCTAGAAAATGAACAACTCCTTAGGGGTAACTAAATTTTTTTTCCCCAAACAGGTGAAATCAACCAAATCAAATCAAATAAGAAATCCCTATTTGTTTCTTAACGTTTTTCGCTTTTGTTGTAAAACGTTTGTACTAATCTTGCAGTTCTTGTCCTATTCAAGTTTACAACATTTGAATTCTTTTGATAGTGAATTTATTTTATCAAGTATCTTTAACTTTTCTTTTCCTTTCTGCTATATTTTATACAAATTTTTTTCATTTTTATCTAAATTATCATCGCCTGCCCCACAAATTTTTAAACACACCTTGCAAAAAATTATTTTTATTCATTTTAGTTTGTCAATTAAACCGTACGAATAATAAATGTTAAGCGATTATTGTATTATCATCTGAAGACAACATACCTTAAATATTATCAATCAATGAATTTCGTTATTCTTATAACTACATATTTCAAACCAGAAATTTCTTAAACCCACAAAAAGACTAACAAAAACTCGATTAATTTTAATAGAAAAAAAAAAAATGTAATTTAAGAATCGAAACACTTGCAAAAATCATTTTTTATTACTGCTACTATTTTGATATTTCAATGTCCTTGTCGATTGGCTTATATTTCATATACCTAAGTATCAGATTATGTTCTCAAATGTTATAGATTTGAATGCATTATATAAGAGAACGATGCAAACTTCCAGTTAATCATAATGAACGTTGCAATTATTTCTCATTTTGTTTCATTAAATTCAAATTTTCTTTAAGCTTCCTTGTTAATTAAAGTCTTGTAACAAAAACTTAATTATCTCGTAAAAGCGATTACTTTAGTTATAATTGGAAGAATACCTATATGAATAATCGTTATGGATCCCGTTTAATCTATTATTTGATAAACTTAAACTTACAAGGAAGATATAGATTAAATTGTTTAACTACGAAACGATTATTTAAATTAAAAAAAATCTTACTTCTTACTTATATTATAAACGTGAAAGTTTGTAAGAATGGATGTTTGTTGCTCTTTCACTCAAAAAGTACTGAATGGATCTGGATGAAATTAGGCATAGATATAGATAAAAATCCGGTTTAACATATAGTATACGTTATATATCCAGAAAAAATGTACGGTTCCCGTGGGATAGATATTTTTTTGTTTTTTACACAGCAAAAGATTAACTCTTTTTTTTGTAATGTGGTAGTTTAGGGGCCAGAAAATGATATAGATTACTTCTAATACCGGAAAAATAAACGGTTCCCATGGGATAGCAAAACAAGTATGTATTCTATAAGAGCCGTGTATTTAAAAGCAGTTTCATTAAAATCCACGAAATAGAGTCTTAACTCATTTTCCTGAAGAAGATTTGATCTACTTTTTACTCAGGAGAGATGTACTATTCCCGTGGGATAGATATGTTTTTTGTTTATCACAGAGTTAAAAATTTATATGATTTTTGCAATGTGGTAGTTTTGGGGGGAGAATGATATAGCTTACTTATAACTTTTAAGGCATGGTTGCCATGGGATGATAAAGCAATTATATCCCACAGGAACCGTATATTTAAAAAGTTTTGGTAAAGTTCGTGAAACAGAATTTAGACGCATTTTCTTCCAATTTTACACAATAACGAAAGAAATCTCTACAAAGTTGAAATTAAAAAACTGACAATTTTTACTGGAAAATAAAAATGAATTTCAATTTAACACTCGATAAAATTAATAATGAAATTGTTTAAAATATTTGAATTTTTCCATTGTTCATCGTCGAAGATATTTATTAGAAATATAAGTATTAAAATAAACTAAAAATATCAAAATTTAACAATTACTTAACGGAACGAATTTTAATGAAGTTTTACTAAAGATCCGGTAGGATAGCTACTAATCTATTCTTTTAAGGAAACATCCATTAATTACGTGAGGCGTTCAGGGACCGATGGGGTCGAGCCGAATCTCATCTAATCTTACTTTGGGGAAAGAGAAGGTCTTCCAAATATCACATTTTTTTTTTTTTTTTTGAAAAATCACATTAGATTGCGAGTTGGGGGAATGACATAAGCCAAATCTTATGACATATTACCAGAGGGGAGGGGTTGGGATTTCAAAAACCGCAAAAAACGCCTCACGCAACTAATGGATACCCCCTAAAATAGCTGTATGGTTTTAAATGACATTTGGTGTGAAAGAATTTCAAGTCCTAAAGGAAGGAGTACAGGTACTTTTTTACTAAAAAATTGTATTGTAGCTGGTGTGAAACAGCTAACATCTCGTTCTTGAAAAGTAGTTTTACGAGTTTTGTAGAATTTTCTTTGGATTTAAAGTCTGAAAGTATATCATTTTTTTCTGTCAAAATAGATTAATTTTTATATTTTGCTATGAATATAGGGAATCTATTAATCCAGAAGTTAAATTTAGATACACTCAGCGAAGCGAGCGGGTATCAGCTAGTATCAAATAAAGTGAACTTTCGATAAATTGAAGTTTTTCTGATCCTGATTCTTTATCATCTAACCTTGCATATTTTCACCTCAACGGTCTTATCGTTCATTTATCAGATCTTATTTATTTTATATAAACTATAAAAAATGTGAAGTTCAAATAAATACGAAAAAGTTCCTAATATTCATAAAAGGAATAAATCAAAATTTCACTTAACACAACAAAGATTAATGTCTCAGATTAACTTAATGGCATTTTCTCTTTGTTGAACAAACAACAAATACTAACACTGGTACATATAAAACAATTACCCGATTACAATTTCAGATAATGACTAAACAATACACGAACATTTAACATAAGTATAGGTAATATATTATTTCAAGACAAACGCATTCCAATCTGCCCTTTTCATCTAATTACATCATAATGACAATAAATGTGTTAACACTTTTCATCCATCTCGACCATATTCTACATTATTTACCAAGTGAATTTCTAAGTAAACATTTTAAATATCTCTGTGAAAACTGACCAAGTTAAACAATGGGATAAACATAAATGTAATGTGCATAATAAAGCGATTAATCCATGAAAATTTCGAATGGTTTTTTTTCGCGTGGATGGCGAAGAACTAAACCTTGAAATCCACACACAATTCGCATAATTGAACGTGTAGGAAAATGCATCAATTTTTTTTCTCAAAAGAGTCATAAGATCTGAAGAAAATTAGTCGCTCGCCTAATCAATGGAACCATCCTTAAATCCTACGATTTATTCAAATCATGGGAATTTTAATTACGAAAAGGACTTTTTTGATTGGGAAATCATCAAAATTTATGATCGGAAATAGAATGAATTTATGCATTTTCTATAAATTTTTGACAATAATGACCTGGATATAATAATGGGTATTATTTACGATGCTCGAATAAATTAAATTTCTTAAATGATTTATTTAAAATGCACCAATGTAGGCCATTGATTGATGCTGACTCACATTTCATTGAGTAAAAATAAAAGAAAAAAAAATGCAAGATAATAACACGGAGTGCCCTGAAGCCCACAAGCCCTCACTTTCTAAATGTATAATTCAGTTGACAAAATGTGGGTGAAATTTTTTTTTAGAAAAAATTTTAAGAAATTGAAATTCTCTCACATATAGAATGACTTTGAATAAACGATTTTGACGTTGAGGTTCTTTGAAAAAAATTTCGAGCCCCGTTTCAAGTTCAATTGCAATGCATTGAATGGAAAAATAAGGGTTAGAAAAAATGAATTGTTGCATATTGAATGAACCACTCGCGAGTTGAAGTTCGTTTAAATAAAAAAACTTGAGAATGACATTGAATACGCTTTTCATTCATGGACTTTTACTATTGTTTGTTCTATCGATTTCACCTTGAATTTTTGGTATATAAAAGCACGTGTAAAGTTATCCTGCATTGTTTTCGATTTATTCATTTTCTTACAGCTGTACAAAAACGTCATTTGACCAATCCTTTCTATTAGATCAACAATGGCTGTGACAAAATTTTCTCAGGGTATGAAGACTTTATAGCTTTGGAGTAAAAATTACTTTCAATTCTTTAAATTTAAATACAGTAACCAGTTTTTAACCGCCCGCTTCGCTGAACATAAATTAATTAAATAAAATAATTTTTTTCTTA
The DNA here is from genome assembly GCA_958496155.1 of Sisyra nigra. Taxonomy (NCBI): domain Eukaryota; kingdom Metazoa; phylum Arthropoda; class Insecta; order Neuroptera; family Sisyridae; genus Sisyra; species Sisyra nigra. Next base: position 7,712,927 of record OY292314.1, on the reverse strand, counting down.
TCAACTTCTTTTTTTAGTTTATTCCCTAATGATAAATAACCCCTAATAGTAGGGGAGCCCACGATGCTAAATCGGGATTTACTCAAACGTTATCGAGACCTATTGAGTTGCGAAGCTTAGATGATAAAAAGAAAAAAATGTCATATAATAATATACCTTTTCAGCGGTGGGGGGAGCGGCTATAGATTTTCAAAAATGTAAAAAAAACTGTTACATGGACATACTCAAGCGGGTCAGATTTTCTAAGGGGATGTTAAGTGAACTTAAGACAAACCTCTGACGATATAATCTGACGATTGGAATTATTGGAATGTGCAAAAAAAAATCGCCATTTTGAAATACTCAAGCGCGTCAGATTAAGATATATATGGTTCATCTTTATGCCTTAGACATGCTGTCTCATAATCTGACAATTATCAGGAAGGATTCACCTAATCTGAAAATAATTCAAACATTTTTTTTGTGTATATATGCACACATCCTGATATTCAAATTTTCCCAGAAAAAAGGTTCAATTAAATGTTGTAGCCACTAATGAGTCTAAGAACTATAGTAAGTTTAAAGAAAATCGTTAGAGCCGTTTTCGAAAAAAATTGAAAAAGCTCATAAACTCCTAGAATAAAGTGGAGCTTTCGGTTCACCAATTTCAACCAAAAGCTTCGCGGCACAACTAGTTATAATATGGAAGTCAAATTTCAAGTTTGATGAAATTTGGATAAAGCTTTCGATACGATATGACTGTCACACACTCACATACAGACATGTGTGACAGCCATGTCGTATCGAAAGCTTTATCCGAATTTCACCAAACTTGGCATTCAGTCTCCATATTATACCTAGATGTGCCGTGAAGCTTTTGGCCGAAACCAGTTAACCGAAAGCTCTACTATATTCAAGGAGTTTTTGAGCTTTTTCAATTTTTTTCGAAAACGGGTTCAACGATTTTCTTTAAACTTAATATGGTTCTTAGACTCATTAATGGCTACACTTTTTATCTGAAACTTTTTCCTGGGAAAATTCGAATATATGCATCACGCAACTGCACGCACTAAACTTTATCGATGCTTTTTTGTTACTTCGACTTGTGGAAATCGTCAGATTATATATTTTTCATAATCCTTGATTGCTTCCCTTCAAAATAAAAAAAATTTGTCAAATTTGTCTCAAATTGTCAGATTAGTGGAATATACACCTTTTAGCATGTAACGAACTCACCCTATCTTAATCTGACGCGCTCGAGTATTTCAGAAGATCAATTTTTTTTTACTAATCTGATCCTTTATCCTTGACCGGCGGCCATATATATGGGGCTAATATTTGGTGGAAGTACTTAACTGGGTACAAGGTATCACCCTGTATATTAATCTGCCGCGCTTTAGTAAATCCCGAAATCCCCGCTTGGGTACCCCAGCTATAATAATTTTTATAGGCTACTCAAAAACTTAAAATGTCATAAAATTTATTTAGCAACTACCTCTCAACTATATTCTATCATACGAAAAAACTTCCTATAAACTTTTAATTTTTCTGGATGGAAAATCTCAAGTCACGTTTTAAGGCATTAACATGTTGTCAATCCAAAGACTATTTAAGGTGAAAAACCTTATAAAAGATCTCCAAATTAGAACAAAAAACCGATGTAAATATAACATAAAAAAACCGGTTCATATCTTTCAGCCTTAAATTAAAAATAAATTAATATTCAAATCCGCTTGAAAAAACCTTAATGACCTAATAATAGCTCGTTAAGAACAATTTAACTTTTATTTTTGTTCCAAATTTAATAAGTAAACGATTTTTGTTGGAACTAATGGAATTTTACTCGCGATCAGTTGCTTTTAACACACAGAAAAAAAACCTTAATAGGAACTAACTGTTTCGTTTAAGTATACGTGAAGTCGGAATGTTTTTTTTTTTTTTTTTTTTTTTTTCGAAAACTTAAATTAAGAAGGAAAAAAAATTACTTGGTATGTCCATTCTCGACGACGGTGCCGTATCCACTGAAGTTGCGTGATTTGCGACTCCTCAGGAATTCTTGGTTCACCAAACTTTTGACCTGTTCGACTGATTCTACTTTCCACGACTAACCGGTTGTCTCTGAAGGGGCCGGATTTGACCATCTGCAGTTACACATGAGAAGTTACAAACCAGTGGCATAACGTAAGCAAGCCCTTAGTAAAGAAAAAAAAATCGTCTTTTTATATTTTGGTCGTTAATTTCAGAAGTTAAATTGGAGAATGTTTCCGGTTAACTTATCTCATTTTAATCCATATTTTTACTAAGGGCTTTACAATAATAATATATTAATATAAAAATTCAAGAGTAGAAATTGAAATTGTAGGTTTCACTGTTATTGTCTTGCAAAGACAATAATTTAATTTTAAATAACTTACTTCAATATTTACATATCACTTATTGAAATTTTATGAATTAGAAATGATAATTTATTATGTTTGTTCATAATGGGCCGCTAATTATAAGGTAGATTATTAGAATTAATCTTAAAAATTTTTCTTCTATTAATAAGATAAATTAAAGCTATCATTACAAGAAAATTGTTAAGAATAATATTAAAAGAACAACATAATGTACAGCCTTTATGAGTTTTTGGTTAAAAAAATTTGTTCAGAGTGATTCCTTCTTAAAAAAAAATTTTAATTGATTTTCAAAGAAATACTTCGAAAGCTTTAAAAGGACTTATTTAGTATCATTTTAAGGATCATTCTCCATTGGGTTTATTTTCTTTAGAATATGTATAGTTATTTAATTTAATTATGAATCCTTGGTTTTGATGGCTAGTATTGAACATTTTCATAGACAAGACATTTAAGATTGCAGGAAAATTAATAATTATTGGTTTTGTTGCAATCAATTATGTAGAAAACTGGGCGAATAATGTAATATAATACTCCTAATTTACCATTTTTTTTCTTTTTTTGAAATTGGTATTAGTCTACTTAATTTATACTAACATATTTGGCCATCTTTACTGCTCTATGTCAAGTTTTTATACATTACTGTGACTGTCCTGAGGCCAAAAAAAAACTTTTTTTACTTATCAATGGACAATGACGGATTGCTATTTTTAAGATTAATTTGTCCGATTATTGAATAGCTTTAAGTTCATTCATTAAGACGTAGAGGACCAGAAATAATTAGTTTGTTAAAGAAACTATCATTACTTCATACATTTTGTTTCTTTTAAGACGAAATTCATTTAACACGAAAACATATTTTGCTCAATGCAGTTTCAATTAAACCGTTTTCCACTGTAGGTATTTTTGAATTTTGTTACCATAATATAATTTTTGAAATTTGCAACAATCATTTCAATTAGAAGTAGGTATTTAACTTTTTTCGTAATATTAAAGTTCAAAAATTTTGAAAACAATAAACATTTTTAAATTTGGTAAAACGATTGTTATTTACATATCCTTACAGTGATTACAGTTTGCAAGTGTCGATGTAATTTGGAGATCTCAAACTCCATTAGCAAAAGTCAATGAATTTGGTGTAATATTGATTGCCTATACGCAACATTTTGTTCAACTTTTAGCAAGAAATATATATAATATGTATATTAAAATGTACATATTTTTTATTTTATAAAATACAGTGGAAAACGTTTAATACGGAAATGCATCAGACAAAAATTCGGTTTACACGAAATAGGAATGTGGGCTCATCTTTATATAGTTCAGATTCTGATTATGTTATTCGTATTTATTATACAAATGCACAAATAATCGAGTATGCATAATAATGTTATGTATGCATTAGTGATGTAACGAATATTCGCATTCGCAAGAAACGACGCGAATGTTTTTGACAAATCAAAAGGAAATATAAATGGACTGATAATACAGCTGACAAACTTTTTTTATTTCATTAAAACATTTGAATGATTAAATGATTAGGGAAAAATCTCCATTTCTAAATTTGTATATATATATATATATATATATTATGAAAAGCAAACTTGAGAATCTAATCACATTAGATAGTAATATTATTCTAGGTCTAAGAAGTCTTGTTGCAATTTATAATGTAAGATTTGTACTTATTAAGCAGATAATGCAATTCTTGTAAATGCATTTACAATGCAATTTTTTTCAGTTGCAGAAAAGTTGTTATATTACCAAATTTTTATATACCAACATTTTTCAATACACTTTGGCTCATATATTATGGCTATTAAATCGTAATTAAGGAGAAAAGAATTTTTAATCGATTTCCATAGAGTATATTTGTTATTCTAAAATCGAATCTATTCGTTTTTAACCGACTTCAAAAAAAGGAGGAGGTTCTCAATTCGACTGTATTTTTTTAAAAATGTTTGTTACCTCAGCATTTCCGACTGGGTGGAGCGATTTTGATGATTCTTTTTTTTATTTAAAAGCTGGTGCTTCCCGAATAGTCCCATTTTAATTTGAAGGAAATCGTTAACTTCTAAAGGGTTGAAAACTAAGGGATGAAATACTAACTTCTTATTGGATAGCTCAATTTTGATAATTCTTTTTTTATTTGAAAGCTGGTGCTTTTCGTGGGGTCCAGTTTTAATTTAAGGGAAATCTTCCACTTCTAAGGGGTTGAAAACCAAGGGATAAAATATTAACTTCTTATTGGATAGCTCGATTTTGATAATTCTTTTTTTATTTGTAGAACACAACTTTAAATTAATCTCCTATTCATTTAAAAAAAACTCCACTCATAAGGGGTTAAAAATTAGAGATAAAGTAATATTATAAATTTTTCCTGGCTAACCCGATTTTGATAATTCTGTTTCTATTACGTACAACGTACCTTTAAATTCTTTACATTTCAATTTGAAGAAAAAAATCCACCCCTTAAGGATGAAAATAGGGGATGAAATAGTAACATTTAACCGAATTTTGATAATTTTTTTTCTGTTGGAAAGAGTAATTCACTTAGTTTTGTTATTACATTTAAAAGCAAAAAATTTCAACCCATAAGGGCAAAAAGGGATGATGTAGTCACTTTTAATATTAAACGGCGCTGCCTCATATGAGCAGCGCGTTTAGAAGGTTATCAAACTTCAGATCACTAAAACACGAGAAATAAATAAATATTATAAAAAATGAAAAACCGACTTCAAAATATATAAAAATTCTTAAACAAGAAATGCACTAAAAAGTAACAAAATAATGGCGTATACTTGCAGTATCTACAACTTACAAATTATTAGGATGATACAATGTACAACTATTGTTATTTTTGAAGTTGGTGTCAGCCAAGAAAATAAATATTAATGGTAATTTGTAAAAATTGTAAAAATGTTTAGTTGGTAATTGGTATTTTGTAGTTTAAAGGTCGCTAGAAATTGTTACAGTTCGAGTATATTGTTTAAAAGTTTATTTAAAAAATAATTTTTTCAAAACCAAATTCGAAGAGTTTCATCAAAAAAATTTAGTTTCATATTGTTTCAAAAAACTGCAAACCGATTTCAACCAATTGGATGCCTTGAACGATTCGAAGAAACGAAAGCCATAAAATCTCACATTAATATCTACGCTATTCTAAACCTTACCCTTTCATAACTCCAACCATACGACAGCTCGAATGGAACGAAGACTTTTTTTTTGATTGCATCAACTACTATGGTCATTAGCGACCGTCGAATCCGAAAACCCAAGAAAAAATCTTGGACCTTAATTGGGATTCAAACCCAGGACCACTGGCGTATTGGGCAACTATCTAGTCAACCACGCCACTAAGTGATCTAACGAAGACTTACAAACATCAAAAATTCCAAATACACCCTGAAAACGATTTCAATAGTACCAGGATAATCGAGGAACTGGTGTGAATTGGCCAAGGCGAGTTTTTAATTCTAGGATATTTATTTTATTATATATAGAAGACAATTTGACACATAATAAAACTATATAGTACTCCAATACAAAATGTAGAGTAAATTCTAATAACCAGGCAAAAAATTCTGATACAAATTAATATCAGTTCCAAAATAAAACTAAACGTGTCAAGACGAGACGTCCAATAAAAATAAAATATTGCATATGATATATATCAACAAGATGAAAAATATAAAAAAAAAAACGAAAAAAAATTAAGTGAAAACTCCTTATAAATAAAACATAGAATACAAATACTGTTAAATGTCGCCATTTGTTCAATTGATATTACAATAATAATATTTAAGGGCTGAATATATATCCAAGTAATTAAATGGATAACTTAATAAATAACCCTGTTCTTCACGGTATAAAAAAATGTCTACAACAGTGAATGAATTACCCTATCTGTTTTTATATGTAAGACCCCATACATAAGATCTCACCAGATTATAATTTTCGTAAAATCGTTTAATATAGATTCATAAAATTGCACAGTGAATCCAAAAATGTTTTTTTTTTTTTTTGAAGATTGTTTCTTTTAACAAATACAAACGCACATTGTAAACTAATTCCATTCATTCAAGTTTTAAAATATATAATATATAAAAAAAATTAAATATACTTAAATTTAAAATGATTGTGAATTGAATGAAAATTTTTTTTTTAAAAATAATTGTGAATGTATAAACTCGCGCATCTACAAAGTTACTACATTTAGAGAAACATTTTGTTTTTGTTTTTTAATTTAAATAGATTCTATTTAGAGATAGTACCATTAAATGCAAATTTGTTTAAGCTCTGACACTGGAATCTATCTCCCAATAGAATGTGTTTCCATAAAATAAATGATAAAGAAACATTGATAATATTACTTGTATATAACGCGATTAGAGTTTACATTACAGTCTTAAAGTTCTAAAGAACGTTATCTTAAAATAAAAATTATTATGAAAATTATAAAGAGGTTTTTGTTGATGTTTTTTTTTTTTCAGTTGATTTTGTGTTTATAGATCGGTGTCGTACCAAGCAGCAGCTGTATTATTGCCTTGTGGTGGAGATGGTAGTGTGTCCAAGTGATCGAAATTCAGATCAGTGTCGTGAGTTCCGACGTCCATTGCATCAATGGGGCCGTATGTCGAACCACCACCTCCACCATGATGTGACCCTATCTCTAACCCTTGCATTGAATCTATTGGTATCTGGTCATAACCTGGATCAAACCAAATAATCAGAAATATCGAAATGTGGACGGAACATTTTTACAATTGTTAACACGTGATGCAGAAGAGGATTAAACAGGTTTGAGTGGCAAGCATTCGAAACATGCAATTTCTACGTAAAACATCGAATTAGTTTAGGAGTCGATTTTAAGGAATATATACACCCCAAAAGTTTAACCAAACGAAAAAAAGATCAGGAAAAAAGCGACAGAAAAGAACAAAAAGCACCAACGAAAAAGAAGATTTGAAGAAACGAAAGATATATTTAACCCAAAAAGCCGACAAGTTTTTGAAATATCAAATTAAAAATGAACCAAATTTATAAATGTTTGTATAATCTGAACATCTCAAACAAATCCTATAAGCCAATTAATCTATTGGTGTAATATTGATTGCCTATATGGAACATATTGTTCAACTTATTACTCGGAATTTGTCGAGAATCTACGACACCATTCATATTGAGGCGATCAGCGATAAACCACTTAAGGGGGTATTCGAGTCTAGAAATTTGAAAAAATCGATTTTTCTTTTCTTTCATATTCTCAAAGTTTAAACCTTTAAGAATATGCCCTTAAGAGGATTTTTCAAAATTATTTTTGGACCGGGAATCGCTGATTAAAAAAATGTAAGTATTAACTACCATTGTATAGCCACTGAATGTAACTTTATTTTTGACCCCCCCCCCCTCTACTTCAAGGACGCATAATTCAATGTAATTTTTTTTTGAAATTAATTTTGTGTACTCTCTGAATATAAATAAACAAATGATAAAAAAATGGATGGTAAAAATATCAAATGCTTTTACTTTATCAATTGCCAAAAAACGCTCGAAATTCGGGCCTCTAGACTAGAATACCCCCTTAAACTTGAAAAAATTTGAATACAGATCAATCTTAAAGACTGCAGTTACTCTAATTTTTATTATTATAGCACCGCTGAAATTCCTTATCATATTTATACTCTAACATTCGAATACATTGGTTCAGAGTTATCAACTTTCTAGCACGTCTAGGAACCATAACGAAAAAGTCTAGTTAAATATTACAAGGGATTCTTGATTTTCAATATACAAAACTTAATTTTCAAACTACTTATCTTAAATTTGGCTTAAATCAGGTCAAATTGTAAAATTTAAATTTTAAGCACAATTCATATAAACATTTTTCACTTACTTTACTTGATACTTGTCTAATCGTAACAAGCAAATTTTAATATTTTCTATCTAAGAATGTACATCGAAAAGTCATTATTTTCCGAAAAAATTAAACGTTAAACGACTGGTATAATAGCTATGTAAAATCTATGTATAAAAACTACAAAGAGATACAAGTAAACTTAAACACTTAACGCTACAATTATATCATAGAAAAAAACTAAAATAAGTTTAACTTCCTTTAAATCTCAAACTTCGTTTAGTAAAAGCCAATGAGTTTGATGTAATTTTGATTGCCTATACGCAACATACAGTTCGATTTTAGTTCGGAAGAGATTTTTAATCACTACACATATTCTAAGTTTTTATTGGTTTTTCCTACTGTTTTAAGGGGCACAACTAGTGTGAAATTTTTTAAAAATCGATTTTTATTTTTTCACATTTCGATAGGTTATACCGTTAAAATAACATACTAAAATTTAAATTAATATCTCTAATAGTTTTTGAATTACAGTCATTTAAAGAGTTGTGATTGACTCATTTCATATACTTATATTGTATTTTACAGTTTGTCTCAGTTTTTAGTGCAATTAGTGATTTAGTGGTGTGCAAAACTTGTCAAAAAGAAATTACCTAGTGGAGTAAGGTAAATGATATGGGCCTGGGATAGGAGATTAGATTGTAAGTATGATTTTAATCCAATTGTAACAATGAAAACGATAATTTTATCTTTAAACGCGTTTATCTCGAAACAGCATTTTTTTAAATTTGCTGCAGTGATTACTCGAAGACAAATGATCCGATCACCATCAAATTTGTCTGCATATTCTGTTTATAGTTGTCCATTCAATGACCTACCAATTTTTTGATTTGATCAAAAATCGAGTTTTGGCAAGCCACCAAAAACGACCAAAATTTTGGATAAAATTAAACTTAAAAAAAAAGATACGCCGCCATTTTGTCAATATTTTATATATTTTTTTCGACCTTGTACGGATAATAACATTTAGTTTAACGAAAGGTTTTTTTTAGGTTTTATCCATCACTGCAGCAGTGGAAGACCTTTTTTTAGTGCCGTCGGAGATCGCGTCTAACTCGAAAAATATTTAATTTTTTTCTTCAAAAATTTTACTGTGTATTCTTAAAATATGTGTAAAATATACCCTTAAAATTTAAAACAATTGATACAGTAGTTTTTTTTAAATCCCAAAAATCGCCCATAAAATTAGGCTATCACACTAGTTATGCCCCTTAAGAGCCTGACAATCCATAGAATGCTCCCTTAAAATATTAGAACTGGAGATATTAAATGTCAAATAGACATAGTCGGAGAAAGTTCAGCAAATCATGGAAAATTTAAATAGGCATAGTTTTAAAACAAAAAATTTTTTGAACAAAATCCCAAAAATAGGTGTCAATTAAATTTACGCGAAAAAGCTGTAAAAATAACTTCAGGCAATTCTAAAATGTCGAACGTTGTACGTTTTGTAAAAGAATGATCCATATAACCCATTGTTTTTAAATTGTTTTTAAATATTTTCAAAGCTTTGAAAATGCTAAACAAAACTAACTAAATCTAGTTAACTAAATATCAGGCAATCAGTTAGAAGTCTTAGATACTGTTAAACTATATCTTCATTGCTACCGAAAGAAACATTAATAAGTTTTGATTAAGGGTATATTATCCTTAAAAAAATCCTCCAACTCAAACACATACTGCTAAGCCCAAAACTAAAAAAACAACAAACTAAGAAAACAACTAGGTTAAAACTATATACATCATGCTAAACTCTACAAAACATTTTTCCTTTTTCTCATTAGGTTATTACCGTAAGATTGGTTTGTTGTTGTTTTGGATTAATATTAACGTTATCCAATATTAGCCGCTGTGAGACCATGCATAAGAAATGAAAAAAATTCATATTAATGTAGGTTTTCGTCCAAGATTTCGAGTTATTTGAAGATGGGTTAAAGAAGAGAATCAATAACTGTTTTTTTTTTTTTTTGTTTTAGTGTGTACACGTTTCCATTGTTGACTCACCTTGCTGTTGCTGATAGTGTTTGTATCCGTGACTGCTATGTACACTAGGAGGACCCTGGCCATACATACCATCATATCCTTGATCAGGACCAAGCATGTCCTGTAATGTGGTCAGTGCAAAAATGCAAAATAAAAAAAAATAAACAAAAAAAAAACGAAATACATAAATTAAAAAAAATGCAATAGCCAATGTACAATAATTGTAAAAAATTAACTCAATTTTGTTAAAAAAAAAATCAAAGTAATACGTAAAATTGATCTATGATATCTACAATTTCTCGTTTCTCTCGTTGAAAGTGAAATGTTTAAATCTATTAATTAAAAAAAATTTGTGCAAATAATTGGACCAAATATCGTGTAGTTAAGAAACAACACAAAAAATTTACACGAATTTGAAAGACATGCTGTATGTATCATCGTAGCATTTGGAATGAATCCAAATGCATGCAGCAACTTTTATACAAGTGGCGTTCGAAATGAACGTAAAACGTAAGTATTTAAAATAAATCAATCACCAACCTGTAAATCCGGTCCCATTCCTAAGTCGGCGTTATTCCACAAATTCGTATCCTCGCGGAAGAGCGAATTCGTTAACTCCATCGAAAGTCTTTTTTTGTAATCTTGAGGCTTGTCCTCGGACATACGGAACAGAACGGCAGCCGCGTAGGTGGCTACGCCCTCGTTCCGCGAGTGCAACAGCTCTGTTAATGGCGCCGTGGCGCCTTCTTGCTCAATCATTTCAGCGCCTTCTTTGTCGGCGGCCAGTTCGCAAAGAACTCCGGCGGCGACACGTTGAATGTTTTCAATTTCGTTAAATAGTAGCTGTACGAAAATCGGAATCACTAACTGGCCACGAATGATGGCTCGATTGTGTGATTCTCGGGCAAGAATGTGCAAAGCGCCTACGGTTCCTTCGACAATTTCTTCCATGCGAACGCCATCTGCGTAAGCTCCTGGCTGTTGACTTCCATTACTTGCGACTGATGAACGCTATAAAACAAAATTTTGTGTTAACCTTTGTTGAACTAGTTATTTGACTTTTACAACTATAACTCCTTTTTAACCGACTTCAAAAAAAAGGAGGAGGTTCGACTGTATTTTTTTATGTTTGTTACCTCAGAACTTTCTTTTTTATTTGAAAGCTGGTGCTTCCCGTATGGTCCCATTTTAATTTTAAGGAAATCGTTCACTTCTAAGGGGTTGAAAACTAAGGGATGAACTATTAACTTCTTATTGGATAACTCGATTTTGATAATTCTTTTTTTGGTAGAACATAATTTTAAACTAATCTCATATCCATTTTTATGAAAAACTTCCCTCATAAGGGGTTAAAAATTAGGGATGAAATAATACATTTTTCCAGGCTAACCCGATTTCGATAATTTTGTTTTCTATTACGTACTTCGTGCCTTTAAATTGTTCACATTTCAATTTGAAGAAAAAAATCCACCCCCTAAGGATGAAAATAGGGGATGAAATAGTGACCTTCACCTGAATCATCGAATTGTTATGATTTTTTTTTATTGGAAAGAGTATTCCACTTAGTTCTTTCATTACATTTAAAAGCAAAATATTTCAACCTTTAAGAGCAAAAGGGGATGAAGTAGTAACTTTTAACATTTAAACGGCGCTGTCTCATATGAGCAGCGCGTTTAGTAGATTTACTAACTATTAGGATGATATAATGTACAACTATTGTTATTTTTGAAGTTGGTGTCAACCAAGGAAATATTAATCTTCATTTGTAAAAGATTAAAGGGGTCATCTCATGTGATGGGCTCAAAAAATCGATTTTTTGTTTGTTCATAAATTACTTACTTAACATGTCTATAATACGGTAGTAAAATAATTTTTGAAAAATTCGAAGTCGTTTTAAAGATACAGCAGGTAGAAGAAAAAGCTGCTCGGAGCGCTGAATTGGCAGTTGAAACTTTAAACGCGTTTTTCTTAAAACTGTGTTTTTAAACTTTCCTCCATCGTATCTCAAAAACGGCTTGACCGAATGACTTGAAATTTATAGGATACACTCAAAATATGAATGAACTATTATCAATCGAAAATTCCCAAAATTTCAATTTTTTATAACAAAAAACAACAAAAAAACGCAAAATTCGCAACTTTTAATTTAAATGTCTACCAAAAGTCCAATTTTTTGTTTATTCATTTGATAATAGTTCATTCCGTGCATTTAGGCTTACAGATTAAAACGCCGTTGTTTCTTTTTATTTCGGATAAGCCAATCAGCCGTAATCGTGGAGGAAGTGCGGGCTCATTTTTTCGAGGGGGGGGGGGTGTTCAGAACGCTGTAACTCATGTTCTACACAATATTTTTAGCTTAAAATTTATATTTATACTGTCGAAATATATGCTAATAAATGATAATAAACTTAAAGATCTATCTATTTACTGGTCGTAGAAAAAAAATCCTAATAAAACCCTAAAAAACAGGCCGTCACATGGGATGACCCCCCCTAAATTAGTTATTGGTATTTTATAGTTTACATGTCTCTAGATATTGTCACAGTACTAAAAAAATTGTATAAAAGTTCATTTGAAAAATAAACTTCATAAGGTATTCTCGTTTATTGCTTAGTACCAATATAGTCGTATTTCTTGGCTGACACCAACTCCAAAAATAACAATAGTTGTACATTATATCATCCTAAAAATTTGCACTAAAAAAAAAAGTTGCAGTCACTGCAAGAATACGCAATTATTTTTTTCCTTTTTAGTGCATTTTTTGTTTAAGATTTATTTTTTATATTTAAGTCGGTTTTTCATTTTGTTATAATTTTTATTTTAGTGTCCAAACAAAACAAAAATTTTGTATTGAATTGGGATACATTTTCTTACAACTTTTTATGAATTTTGTTTCCCTAAACTCATTCATATGCAACAGGACCCCCTGCACTACAGTGTATAGTGTGGTATCAACAATTAGGCTTTTGAATTTTTTTTTTGTCATAAATGGAAAGATCATATATAAGTTTTATAACAAAAGCATTTTTATTTTTTATTTTTTCGCAATAATTCCAAATTAATATAAAAAAATATATATTTTTTTTAATCCATTACTGGAGTCACGCCGGCAGCTCCCGAACAAATCCGAGCGTGTGTGATGTCTTAATGGTAGTTTTCATAAAATGTTTTGATCTGTTTAATTCTGTTGTCATGGTTAAATCATTTTTTAGCAGTAAATTTTCAATATTATTGACAAAAATCACATGTAATAGCCGTAAACGCTCTATTGTTATTAAATATCTTTACCATTATGACGTCAAAACTATGGTTTTATTGCTTATAATTAATTGAAAATTTTTTTTTCAAGTTTAGCATTAAATATCATTATTATTAATAATAAAGTTTTAAAACACATAAAAAAACCCATCATTTTTTGTTTCAAATTCCCAATTGAAAATGATTCCTATTAAAAAAGCCAATACATGTAGTGCCTCAGAAAGAAGCGCTTTATGATATTATTATTTAAAGACTTAATTATCTTATATTCTTCAGTTGTTAACCCCTCCCTCCCTAATAAAAGCTTTTTAATAAAGAAAAGTAAATGCAAAACTTACTCTTTCAGTGTCTTGGAATGCCCTCATGAGAAGCCTAACGAGATGGTGGATAGCACCGTGTTCCCGTAACGGAGCGTGATTGGCCGGACAAAGCGCCAGGTTTCGAATCAGCCCGATCACGGCCTTGACCAACGGCCATCTGGATGGCGGATGCAACAGCTTAACAATCACTTGCATTCCATAGTTTAATCGAACAGCATTTTGTGCCATTTCCGACTCAACATGACGCGATGTGAGGTGGCGCAAAGCGCACACCGCTGGCTCGGTGATTTCCTCCCGATCACCAGCATTGACAATTGTGCGCACCAAAGCATCAACCCCACCCACTTGACATACGGTCACTTTGTTGCGTTGATTGTTACATGTCAAATTCGATAAAATTCCAGCTGCGCATGTGATGACGTTGACGTCAGTCGAGGCAAGTACTTGCACGAGACTTTGAAGAAGTCCTTCCAAACCATCAACTTTGGTGGCTGCGTCGGACAAGTTACGCAGAGTCCAGAGGCAGTTTTGTACGAGACGTTGGCTGGGGTTACCCAAGTGCATGGCTAACGCTTGCATTCCACCAGCTTCCACAATCGCTGGCTTGTTGCTTGAGCATACTGATAATACTTTGAGTACACGAGAAGTGGTCCATAACAACTTCTCATAGTCGTATGAACGCATGATACGAACGAGTTCGATCGGACCTTGCGATGCTAAGATGATCAATTTACTCTCTTGGTTTCCATAAGCCAAGATTTGTAAGCAGTCTGTGACAATGGCGAGAAATTTAACGTTGTTCCGTTGGAGGAGGGCTACCATCTTTTGGAGGCCTCCAGCCAAACGAACGGCCATTTTAGAGCCGTCCTGATGCAGCAGAAGATTGTGCAGGGTAGTGATGGCGTAGAACAGAACGGATTCCACGGGGGAGCTGAGCAATTTGACAAGAGCTGGAATGCCGCCACTCTTGAAGATAGCCAAAAGACCTTGACGATGGTGTGATAAGTTATGAAGAGTTCCAACGGCTCCTTTTGTAGTCTCCAAGTCGTTACTGTTGGAGATGGCTCGTACTAAAGCCGCGACCATTTGAGGACTGTTCATGATGGCGTGTCGGGAGGCTTCTTTCTTGGATAGTTGATGTACCATCATGGCGGCTTGCGAGACGACGACTTGGTCTTCGTCGTTAAGCAGTTTGATTAATTCAGGAATGGCACGCGTTGCTAAGTCAGCATCGTCTTGGTAGTTGATCAGATTGACAACGGCATGTTTCAACATTTGGCTCGGTTCGGCCAGACGTTGCACAGCGGTTGGTTGAGCAGGATCGAATTGAGTCGATGGAATTTCAATTCCTTCTTCGAGAGTTTCAGGAAACATAGCAGCACGAACTCGTTGAGAACGAGTTGTGCTGAGTTGTTGATTCATATCTATATTTGAAAAAAAAAACATCAAAATTTGTTTAGGAGCTACGTTGGTGTTAAGACCAGTGCTTTTAGCCTTTGAAAATGGTAAAAAGTGAAAAAAATTATAGTAGGATGAAACCCATTGAAAAAGGAAGCGAATATAACAAAAAAGAAAGGAAAAATTAATTACGGTCGATCTGAGGTGGATAAGTGGAAAAGGGGGAGGTGTTTATCGGAGGGTAGAAACGGTTTATCACGATTTTCGACAAATCTACAAGTCCTATAGAAAAAAGTTAAATAGCAAAGTTGTAGATAATATATAAATCTACAACTTTTGTACTAACACTTTTTTTCACATAACCTCAAAATTTATGTAAAAAAATCAAATTACCAAGTTTTTAATTTTTATCTTTTACAAGAAAAAAAAATGAACACGAAATTTGGTGAAAACTTGTCTTTTAATGACCCAAATACAGTGTTTTTTTTTTTTTTATGTAAAATATTAATTTTTTCACCTTTTAATGATTTAATATCGAAAATCAGTGAGCTTTTTGTTCGTTGAAACCTCTACTTTCTGATGGTGCAAAAAATATATACATTACAATGTTAAATGTTCCCAGAAAATGCAATTATTAAAGTGTACATTTTATCAAAGGTGTATTTGTACAAATGTATTATGTACCATTTTGAGCATTTTCTGAGAACATTTAACATTGTAATGTATATATTTTTTAAATAAATAAAAAATTAAAAACTTTATTACTGGAATTTTTCACATAAATTTTGAGGTTATGTGGAAAAAGTGTAGCACAACAAGTGTAGATCTACAGTGGTACCTCGACATACGAGTGCCCCAACATACGAGTTTTTCGAGATACGAGCCGGCGAGCGAGTGATTTATTGCTTTGAGTTATGCCGCGTTCACACGGTTTAACTTGAGTTGAACGATAACTTTTAATATTTTAGACCGCAACGCAAGAAGTGAAGCACAAGCGAATCGAATTGGAAGCAAATTGAGCAGAATTTAAAGAAAACTGACCGGGGTCGACTCGTTCAACTAAAGTTGAACCGTGTGAACGCGGCGTTACGAGCAAAATTTGAGTTACGAGTTCGGTTTAGCAAGTCGGCCGGTAGAAATTGGTTTCGAGGAGTCAGAGGAGGAGGAGGTTATTTCTACAAGAGAGAGATAAAGGCGATCTTAGGAATATGGGAGAGAGTTTCACAGTTCGTGAAAAAGAAACACCCAGAAAAAGTTGCAACAGGTCGTGCATCTGATCTTTTTAATGACACTTGCCTACCTCATTTCCGGAACATTCTGAGAGAGAAGAAAAAACAAACCTCCTTTGACATGTTTTATTTTTCTAAACGGCCTACAGTTGAAAGCGAGAAAAATGTAGCGAAAAAGGCAAAGACCAGTGAGGATATCTAAATTTATTTCTTTACATTTTCTTTTTTGTTTTTGTACAATAAATATTTGTCATTGATAAATACGTTTTTATTATTCAAAACTACGTAACAAAAATAACTGGGGTGACATTTTGGGGGTTTTAACGGATTAATGGTAGTTCAATTGTTTTGTATGGGGAAATTTGCTTTGAGATACGAGTAATTCAAGATACGAGCAAGGTTGTGGAACAAATTAAACTCGTACGTCGTGGCACCACTGTACTTTTTATCTACAACTTTGCCATTTAACTTTTTTCCATAGAACTTGTAGTTTTGTCGAAAATCGAGTAAAACTGTTTCTAGCATTTTACCCCCCCCCCCCCACTTCCCCACCTCATATCAACCGTAATTCATTTTTTTTTCAATTTTTGTTATATGCTCTTCCTTTTCCAATGGGTTTCATACTACTATAATTTTTTTCCGTTCAAAAATTATTCTCGGTCTATTATCGGAAACTAATAATGAAAGGTCAAATCTATAAATATTTACCATCAACTTGATCTTGTGTGAATCCCTGAGTGAAACCCTGATCGAGATCAAACATAAGTTGATCTCCTTCCATGTCTTCATCTTCTTTTCCGGATAATGAAGGAACTTGAGTAGCAGCTCCTGAATGAATTCCCGAGTCTCCCATGTAGTTGTTTTGTTGCCACATGAGAGTTTGTTCCTTGGAACCCCCCATGGGTAGGTCTTCGGGACCTTGATAGTTCCCATGGGACACTTAAAAAAAAAACAAATTAAAATTTTTTTTTTCTTCATTAAGTCATTATTTGGTACTTACAGGGTCGATTTTGTGATTGCATTTGATAACTCATGGTTGAACGGGCGTTAAATTACACACCTGAAACGAAAAAAGTTTGTTTGTGAGACTTTTGAATGTCACTGGTTTACGCATGCAATCTGACAACGTTGGCTTTGTAAGGATCAATGCAGAGGTACGGCGGCATCCTTTGACATTCTTAAAACTTTAATTACGACTAAACTAATATAAATTGTGTGGAAATTTCGGTGGAAAACGCAAGTGTTGTGGCTGAATTATGTATAAACGTTAAAATCACAGTGAAAATTCGAGTAAATAGCATGTAAATGAATCCAAAATGTTCGACACCATCACAGATTCTATGAGAAATCTATTAAATACCACACCCACCGATTTTGAGCGATTTGCTCGGATTTTAACTGTGTAGAACGAATTTGGGGTAGTCAAAAACATTTTTTGCCACTTACCGTGTACCAGAGATGCGAAAAAATTAGTTTATTTTGAAAATAAACGTAAAATTTGACTCAAGTAAATGCACAATACAATCCACTGCTATGTATGTTGGTGTTCACAAGATGTGATTCACTTGTTCGAAGAATTATGATTTCATGCGCATTAGTAAGTAGTCCCTTATCTAACCAAGTGGATTTTTCGTTGAATTTCAAAAAGACTTATCATTATTTTAAGTCTTAATTTCAAAATGAGTCAATTCTTACAATATTTGTCTTAAATTTTCATCAATTTTCACCTAAATCGGAAAAATTTTAATGAATTCTATGCGCATTGAACAAGGATGGAGGAAAAGATCAAAGAGATGCTCTCGAATAGTAAGAGACGGACGCATACAAAGAATGTGAAGAATTGTTCGATTATATTACTACGCTAATTGTTCACTTTATGTACTGTTTATAAGTAATTTATTTAAATAAATATAATTTAACTTTTTCAGGATTATCGTAATATTTATCCTTTTTATATTAGGTAAAATTATTTTTCAGGTTATTTAAAATGCGATTTGAAGCCAAGTATTTTACTCACCGTAGTTTTAAACCAGAATAGTTAGTTGAGGTTTTCATGATTATACGATAGAGGTCTCCGTTTTAATGGTCCTTAAATTTTGAATGGAGATTGTTTTGATGAATGAAAATAAATCATGAATGTAATTTTAAAATTTGGGCGTTGAATGTAAATATTTGTAACATAAAATTTAATAATTTATTAATTTTTTGAATTAAAAAATGATATTGAATGAAACTTGAATCGCTTGCACTTGCACAACAAATTCTTCGTATTGACGACGTCTTAATAATTTAATCTCTTGGACATGTTTCAACAAGTTTAGAGTTTAATAATTTTAATGTTTTAAAATATGGTAAACAAGGAAATTGATTTGATTTTAGTATCTGTACTATTTCGGTTTTACAAGTTTTATTTTTTTAAATAGATATTTTAAAATCATTATGTAGATGTAAGTTTGGTTGCATCACTAATGCATTAGAGTGGTTTTAAATAAGACTTTGCTAAACCGGCTAAACCTGTGTAATATTTTTTACCCTATAGGGCCATCCATTAATTACGTCACACGAATTTAATGATTTTTGACCCCCTCCCCCGTCCTTGTCACAGCTGGTCACATTTGTGAGACCCACTCCTCCTTAGTGTGACATCACATATTTTATAATTTTACATCTACAAAAAAAAATTATTGAATTAAAATAGCAGTTCAAAAATTTAATTTATTTCAATTTAAATGATTTTTTAATAAAATTAACATCAAATCAAACATTTCAAGATATAACAAAAAAAAAACGACTAATTATATTAATTAATGATCAAACTTCATCATCTTGAAAGTCAATTGTCAAATGAAATAAAAACAATATCACCGCTAGGCACGGTGCAGCATTTAGCGGCATTTATCAAAGAGCAATAGTATCGGCGCGTAACACTACACCGAGAAAAAAATTCTCTTCGGACAATAAAATCTAAATATTAAATGGATTGACAATGGGTTATCAAACTATTTTGTTGGCGTAAATGAAATTCAGTTGTCCGAAGAAAATTTTTTTCTTAGTGTAGTAGAGCGAGTGGCTGACAAAACAATTTGAACCTTATGTTTCTACAGATATTGTTGCAAATGTTTTTGAGTTTTTCGTGAATAGTTCAAATTCGTGTTTTACTTAACGCTTAGATTAAAATAGATTTTGAAATGTGACGTCTTAAAATGTAGGACCCCTACCAACCCCTTGTCATACTTCGTAGACCTCCTTCCTCTCCCATAACGTGTGACGTAATTTATGGATGGCCCCTAAAATCTATTCAATACTTTTTAAAAATATGATTTAATATCTGCTGCGAGGCGTCATAGTACTTTATTTTACTTTCCCATATGAAACTCGCTGTTGCTTAAAATAATATAAATAAAACCCAGGATTGGTTAAAAAAATTATTAATTGAATAATACTTAAATACCTTTTATACAGAACTTTATGTATACTACAACTTTATAGCCTCTATTGTATACGCACTCCCACCCTTATACCCAGAGCCCACTTTTTTGAATTTTCGCTGGAAAAAGGTTCAATTAAAAACTGTACACATTAATGCTTCTAAGTACTATAACAAGTTTAAAAAAATCGTTGGAGCCATTTTCGAAAAAATTGAAAAAGATCAAAAACCCATAGAATAAAATAGTTAACCGATCCGGTTAACCTATTTCAACCAAAAGTTTCACAACACAAGATGTCATATACAGGCAAAATTTCAAGTTTGGTGAAATTATGATAAAGCTTTCGATACGATATCGCTGTCATACACACACACAGACAAATACTTCTAAAAAATACTTTTTTGGACTCAGGGGACCTCAAAACATATATTTCCGGTGAGAACTCGAATTTGAAAATTCGACCCGATTAAAATACTTCCTTAACTATAAAGTAGTATGATAAAGAAAGTAAAATGATATTGAATGTGATACTTGAATCGCTTGCATTTGCACAACAAATTCTTCGCATTGACGACGTCTTAATAATTTAATCTCTTGTACATGTTTCAACAAGTTTAGAATTTGATCATTTCCATGTTTTGAAAAGATTTAAAATTAGATAAACAAAGAAATTGCTATTATTTCAGTATCTGTATTACTTTGGTTTTGCATAAGTTTTATTTTTTTAAATAGATATTTTAAAATCATAATGTAGATGTAAGTTGGGTTGCATCACTAATGCATTAGAGTGGTTTTAAATAAGACTTTGCTAAACCTGTATCACATTTTTTACCCTAAAATCTATTAAATACTTTTTAAAAACATATTTAAAAATTAAAGAGGAATAAATATGAAAATTGAAAATAATAAAACGCGTTACATTTATGGAGTATTCCTGTTTTGTGTTCATAAAATCATCAATAGTCAAGTAGAAATTTTTGAAATGAATTATGATTAATATTTTGATTTGTAAATAGAACAACTAAGGAATATATAACTCAAGTTTGACTTGGTTTTAAATAAAATTTAGGTCAAGTTACTTTGAAATCAAATAAAGTAGTGATTCCCTAGTGTCACATTATCACATAAGGTAAATAGAACTTCTCTATTTTCGAAAAAGTTAATAATTATACAATTTTAAAAAATTTCTTTTTCTAAATACTGAAACTAATCAATAGAATACCATTTAATGGACTGAAAGGCATAAAGAACTTTTAAATTCTTTGAAAATATAGTTTCATCTTGGTCCAGTAAGCATTTAAAGAGTTAATGTCATATTTGTAGTTGTTTTAAGTTCGATAAAATCATTAGTTCATTTATTTTTCAAAGGATTTATATTGCATTATCTTCGAAGAAGGAAGTTCAAATATATTATAATAAATGTGCTTTATTTATTTGTAAAAATATTACGATTTCTGTAGGTTGATAATAAAAAGAGTATTTGTTAGTTCTTAATTAGGAATCAAGTAAGAAATTCACGATAGCTTTGGAATATGGATAGTTTATTGTTCTGATGGTACAAAAAGTATTGGCCATCTTGGAAAAATGCATGATCCCTAAGGATTCATTAAGTCAAACATCTGGACGTTTTGTGTAATGAATAAAGCTTACATTTCAATTTCGAAATTAAATAACTTGCAAATTCAGTGCTTGACCTGACTTGATATTAAAATATAAATCTAAGATTTGAGTATCCCTTGAACTTGACTCAAGTTTAACTTAAGTAACTTAAAAGGCAAGTCAAATTATGAATCTCCGATTAAAGTTATACACACAGTTTTATTATAAATACTTACACACAGATATCCAAGTAACTTTTGCAAAGAGATCTCATAGAATGGATGAGCTTTTTTCTTTAGAAAATGTATAGTTTTTACGGAAGACCTTTTGTTGTTCATGCTAAAACAGTTAGTACACGAATATTGTTGAAATTTGGTATGAATAAATCATAAGCTTAAAAGTACCTAATGAAATATACGTTTTATCCTGGAAAATTTTTGGATTTATTCACTTAGGAAAATTTTGACTTCTTCATGTCCAACGAACTTTAATGACAAGTTTAAATGTGTCGAAGGTGCTGGAACAACGTATAGAATATATTTTTAACCTTTATTGGTTTGTTCCAGCTACTAATAACTAAAAACAAATAAAATGTGAACTATTTTAATCTTTGCTTACAAGCTTTATTTTATAAATACTCGTATAAATGGCTCGTGCATAAAGCTTTCAAGCTATTTATAAGAATAAAAAAAGGACACAAACTTAAAAAAAAAAAACTTTAAATAAAATATGTTTTAATGTTAAAGCTCGATATTGTTTTAAACAAGCATAAGCTTTAACGACATAGAAGTCTACAACTACATTAGAGCCGCAGGAGGTAATGTAATAGCACCATGTCCCGATAGGGTGGTCGGTAAGCTGGCAACCCCCCGTACCCAAGTTCCACGCTCGACACAATAACACTCAACATTACTCAAAGCTCTCATATACACCGTGGTTACACCTCCAATCATTAAAATTTGAGTGCCAATACACGCCACCGAGTGACCGTGTCTGGGTATTGCCATCTCCGAGATCAGTTTCCATTCTTTCGACTCGTTATCCCAGACATCAATTGCCTCAATGCTTGATGTTGATTTATCTTTATCGAGTATCTGCCCAGCGCCACCAATTAGATATAATTTATCTTGAAGTACGAACATTTGCGCGAAACAACGTGGAAAGCGAAGATTTGTTATTTGTGTCCATCTGTTAATTAAAGAAGTCAATCAATTTATAACAGTTTACATCTGAACGTAAAGAGAAGATCAGTAAATCAGTTGATTAAAAAAAAAAAACTATTGTGTGGTTTTACGAAACCACGATACAAGTGAAACTTTTTTTCGGATTTTAGGCACTTAACTGAAAATTATTCGATTTAGGGTATGAAAATAGAATAGAAAGAAAGGGATGTGGCACGAACTCACTGTCTGACGTGACGCGCACCATGTTATTTTTGCACTATTCTCACTAGCTGTATCTTTGTCTATCATGATCAAGTGAACAATAACATTTATATCAATACACTGATCAAAATACAAATACCAATACAAATATGATTGACAATTAATGACAACTTATAATATAATAACACGTTGTCATGGAGAGGAAAATAGCTCATTACATTCAGTAATAACTCGCGCAACAGGCCTGGGAAAACGACATGTTATATAGCTAACAATGTGTATACGAGCTCTGCCGAACACTTGCCGATTCCCTGCCGAGAATGTATTACATTTAGCGACATGCTAAAGACAGGCCAAAAAATTTGAGACGATGTATAAAAAGTTTCACTTTAAAAAATTCCTGAAAGCTTACTGATTATTTCTCGAGCTGTAAAATTCCACTTCGTTCGAAAGTGGGTTCTTTTTTGACCCACTCATTCCGCCGGCTACCCAAATACAGTCTCTATATTTCGTACAGGCCACACCCATTCGAGGTGATTTTAATGGTGCTACATCCACCCAAGTACCACTATCCGGATCATATTTTTCCACGGAAGCGAGCACTCTGTTGTAAGCACATAAAAAATTAATCAACTCGAATTTACATAGAGCGACAGAGAGATAAATTTCAACTCGATCGCTTCTAATTAAATTCAAGATTATCTTAAAAATAATTGTCCCTTTTATTCTCTCACATGCGACTGCAATTTCATTTCGCATTTCCATATTGGTTTTAAGCGACATTCTCAAACCAATATTGGATAGTCATAAATATTGGAAACAAAGTAACAGCTGCTTAGCTTTGTATTGCAAAGGGTTCACTGTATACATATCAAAAGTTTGCTCTTAAACGGGGTAAGTTTTATTAAAACGTTTGACTTGGAATAATTTCGACATATTCGTTTTTGTTTTGAATTTTATGTGACGTTATGTGGAGAGGACTAAATAAATAATTCACCTTCCCATCCTGTCTTGTCCACCAATTGCATACATTCCTTGTCGACATACAACCAAACCTAAATTTTTACGAGGTATATTCATGGGTGGTTCGTTGTACCAAGTACGGACGACCGGCTCAAAGCTCCATACCGTATTTACAACGACCGACTTTCCACGTATATCGTCATCACGCGGGTCAGCACCCCCTGGAAAAGATTAAATATTACCATTGTCTTATACAATGCAAATTTAGGTTAATTGTCCTCTTGGAAAAAATGTATATAGGTACATATAACTCGGATAATACCAAGAAAGGTTTAATGTAATTTTTTAAGTCGACCAACAACGTCCTATCTACAGAGAAGTTGTAATGAAAAAGACGTTAAAAAGATTATTACATAGAAAACATTGTAAAATAAAAATTAATAACTATCAAGTTGTTGCCTAAGAAATTAGAGTTTTATATTAACATTTCTTACATAGATTGACTACTTCATTATGCTACTTCATAACATAGTGGTACTAATTATTGTATCTTATAAACCAGTGCTTTTTAGCCTTTGAAAAAGGTAAAAAGTGAAAAAAATTATAGTAGGATGAAACCCATTGGAAAAGGGAGAGAATATAACAAAAATAAAAGGAAAAATAAATTATGGTCAATCTGAGGTGGGAAAGTGGAAGAGGGTGGGTTAAGGGTAGAAACGGTTTATCTCGATTTCCGACAAAATTACAAGTCCAATGGAAAAAAGTTAAATTGCAAAGTTGAAGATAATAAGTAGATCTTCAACTTTTGTACTAACACTTTTTTCACATAAGCTCAACATTTATGTGAAAAATTCAAATAACCAAGTTTTTGGTTTTTAATTTTTTATATTCTTCAAAAAAAATTTTTTTACACAAAATTTGGTGAAAATGTACCCTTTGGTGTCCCAAATACGCTGTGTATTTTTTTATTTAAAATATTAATTTTTCACCTCATAATGACTTAATATCCAAAAAGTACAAAATTGTACATAATATTATACAATTGTACCAGTGGCCTGCGGTCCATACTTTTCCATAATTTTTTAATTTACGTAATTACAAAGGGTAGGGCTCATAAAATTGGCATACAACACCAAAGCAATTGAACGGCAAAAGTCGAATGAATGCGCAGGCGCCGGCAACATGCCGTTTGCCGTTGCCTCGAATTGTTCGCGCAGGCGCACTAGTACGGTCAAATATTATCTTTCTTGACGTTTCACATTGCCGATTGACGGCTTATAGATGCGTTTGACGTTTTGAATCTATACAGTGGATTTACTTGTTTACTAATACTGTTCGTGACTTATTTTGATTTATTTACCCAGAGGCCATTCAAATGTTCTGTTCTTTAGGATAAGAACTATTTTCGTGGATTTTAAATACATTATATAATGCGGTTATTGATGATTTTTTAATACCAAGTTTAACAAATAAAACAACTATTTAAAAAAATTTGGTCCCCCCCTCTTGCTGACCGCATGACCTGTTTCAAAAGTCACCACACGCCACTGAATTGTACATAACACAATTTTGAGTAAATTATTAAAATTTACACTTTAATTATTGCATTTCCTGAGAACATTTAACATTGTAAAGTATAAAGTATATATTTTTTACACCATCAGAAAGTAGAGGTTTCAACGAACAAAAAGCTCACCGACTTTTTAAAAAAATCAGATGTTTTGACGTGAGAATTTTCGATTGAAAATTAGGGTGCTTTATCGATATTAAGTCATTGTAAGGTGAAAAAATTAATATTTGAAATCAAAAAGATTACAGTGTGTGTGAGACATTAAAAGGTAAGTCTTACAAAGTTTCAAGATTTTTTTTTTTTGTTAAAGATAAAAATAAAAATCTAAAAACCTTATTGGAATTTTTCACATAAATTTTGAGGTTATGTGAAAAAAGTGTTACCACAAAAAGTGTATATCTACTTATTATCTACAACTTTGCCATTTAACTTTTTTCTATAGGACTTGTAGTTTGGTCGAAAATCGAGATAAACTGTTTCTACCCTTAGACCCACCCCCCCTTTTTCAACTTTTTCACCTCAGATCGACCATAATTTATTTTTACTTTCTTTTACTACTACTATATAGTAAAGGAAGTATTGTAATCGGGTCGAAATTTTGAATTCGAGCTTTCACCGGAAATTCATGTTTTGAGGTCCCCTGAGTCCAAAAAGTGGTTTTTAGAAACATGTGTGTGTGTGACAGCCATATCGTATCGAAAGCTTTATCCGAATTTCACCAAACTTAGAATTTGGCTCCATATTATACCTAGTTGTGCCGCGAAGCTTTTGGTTGAAATCGGTTATCCGAAAGCTCCACTTTATTCTAGGAGTTTTGGAGCTTTTTCAATTTGTTTCGAAAACAGTTCCAACAATTTCTATTAAATTTGGCTACAGTTCGTAGACTCATTGGTGCCTACAACTTTTGTTCGAAATTTTTTCCTGGGGAAATTCGAATAAGGGCGATTCCGGGTTGAAGGTTGGGAATTCGTATATGATCCATATGTATATATTTAGGCTGTATGCATATACAATAGTTCTGTTTAAATGTATAGTTATTAAGTATGTACTTACAGTTCTTTTAACCAACAGTAAGTTTCATAAATAAAAGTAAAAGGAAGTACTGTGACGCCTCGCAGCAGATATTTTCTTTAATTTTTGTTATATTTTATATGCTTATATTCTCTTTCTTTTCTAATGGGTTTCATCGTATAATAATTTTTTTTTCTGTTCAAAAATTATCTACCCCCATCTATTAAGGATTAAAAAAAAATGATTATAAAGTTTATACCTTGCCAACACATTTTTCCAAGAGATCCCCTAAAACCATGTTCCAACCGTCAATATTTAATTCCATGATAATTAAACAAAATATTATTTGAATATTGTCCTCATATATATTTAAGAATTTAAAGAAGATAATTCTTTAAATGTATTTTTAAAAAATGGAGAAAACTTTCGCTTTTCACCTTAGAAAATAATGTAACTTTTTAAAGATATGCAACGATACTATACTTTAATGTTATGTGGAACATCTATGCATAGCATACTACTAGTAGCATAATATTGTAACTGTGGGTTAAAGAAAATATGAAAATCTCTAATATAAATGATAACATTGAAAATAAGAATTATAAAATGAAACCAGTTATTATTAAAATATTGTTTTCAGCTACGTTTAATCTTCTGTTTAGTTGTGAAAATTCAGGTCAAGTACTACTGTATCTTGAAATAATACCAAAATATGTCAACTTAAACAAAATGTAAAATACCTACTTGTAAATTTCACGTGAAAACTCTTTGTTTCACATTACTTTAATGCTGACCTACTAAATAAATCCTTCCTTTCAGAAAACCAACAGAGTGATGATGCCGCGGCTCTGGCAGCTCCGTGACAAACTCCCAAACATTCGACTCGGGAATATACCGATACACATCCTTGCCCGTGTTACGTCCGATTCCATACTGCGAATGTGGGTCAATTCCACCAAACACCAGCACCGTTTCCCGATCTTTCGAAAAGAGCGACCCCTCCGCCAAAAAGTAATTGGATTTTCTTGCAAATTCGCTCCTGTAAGAAATGTGAACGGATAATTTAATTGCGAACTGAATGAGGAATGTTAATTTGTTACCAACTTATATATGAACGGAGACGTTTCGTGGTTGCGATCGAACACCGAGAAAACGTCCAGACGACTAGGTTTCACTCCTGACTCATTAACATTTTGGTTGAACAACTTCAATGGATTTTCCGGTTCTTGTGTGTGAATTTGTTCGGGAGGATGCGGTTTTATGTTTTTTTCCATCAGTTTTGGAATTAGTTCGACCGATTGTTCCGTGTTTAAACTAACAGGACTGAAACATTGTTAGTTTTTTATCTAAATAATTGAGTGGATCAGGATACAACCTTCGTTTTAAATCCGGGATTATATTAGTAACAGTATGTTGATCAGCAAATGTTTTCAGTTTTTCCGGAGAAATTTGCTATAAAAAAAATCCAAATTAATTAAGGACCTTATCAAATGTTGTCTGAAGATAAGAGTTGCATTGTTATACATTGTAAGTGCTACTTTATAAAAATGTCACTGATTCTTTTTAGAAAAAAAAAGTGGTTGCGTGTACTTATGTACGCGCGTGAGAAGTTATACTTCTTTGGCATCGTTAAAAATTAGTTTGTATTAATTGCATTAAAGTAGTCAATTTTAAAAAACTGTAATTTAATATTTAATAATAATAATATATACATTTAAAGATATAATTATTAAAAATAAAATAAAGAGAATAATATTTTAATTTGTATCAATAAATAATATCCAAAGAAAGCTGCAAGACGTTTATAAAATTTGTCAGGATAATTTTTCTGGTTAACAACTCATGCATGTCATGAAAACGAAGCTTCATAAAAATTGCGAAATAAAGTAAGTAGCTACTTTTCAAAGCAAATGTCTTAATCTTATTCATATCTTGTGTTACTAAATTATTATTCTAAGATGGTTGAATCTTTTCAGAATCCCAGATTTCGTGATAGCCAAGAATATGCATGAAATGCAGACGTCGTTTTCATCACAATTACTGCAAAGTCGAGAAAAGTAATAACTTATTTTTTAATAAAATATGTCATTTGTATATATAATTATTTTTAATTTAAATATAAAAATAAATAAATAAGTAAATAAATAAAACAAAAATTCAAATTACGCGGGCCAAGAAATCGAGTAGTTTTGCGGCCAACTTCATTTTGTTAATTTTTGTCTCAAGATGGCCGCCCATCTAAAAATTTCCCTCTCATCATTTTTTCATAACGCGCCTAAAAAGTATAACTTCAAAAAAACATCTAATAATAATCTATAACTTACCTGTTAACACTAATTTTATAAAATAAAAATTAAATTGCAAATTACAAGCATTGAAAATACAAGAAAAATATTTATTGTACAAAAAAAAACTTCTTTGAAGACAAAATCACAATTAATTTTAGTTAATATTCAGTAAAGATACATTATCATTATAGCAAAAAGGAAGAGCAACTATTGTCACAATTTAGGGCACTATAAATTTGCGACCCTCCAATTTATATCTAAAAGTACGTAACAATGGAGTGGTGGATCGTGTTAAAATTTGATGCAACTTACAACTTGTCTAGAAGCAAGCAAATCTTTCATTGTTGGAACTGGATGCTTTTTTGTTGGCACGTCGACACACTCACGATGTGTCGGTTTCGAGGCTTTGTCCTCGTGGTGTTTCTTCACCTCACGAGGTAACGTTTTCTCCATTATTACCTCGTTACGATTCGTATCGAGAAAGTGTAAAAATTGACGGAATGTAATATAATTTCTCGTTACACCCGACATGTTTCTTGGGGCTGGCTCTTCTAAGCCAAGCACTTCAAGCCAATGTTGAAAATCTTCAGTTTTATGCCCGTACCAATATTTGATTATAACATATCTAATTCATCAGAAAAAAAAAATATTGAAATACAAAAAGTTACTAATAAAAAGAATTAAACTTAAAGGTCTAAAGAAGTTTAATTCAGCTTATTAAGGTGATATTTACGCTAATCCATCATCAGCCATACGTTGAACTTCTGTATTTTTCATAATAGCTAAAAATTCTGGATTTTCCGGGTTACGTTTCACATCAATCAACTGCCACGGTTCGATCCATCCAAATCGAACACATCGCATCAATTCTACCAAATGTTTCGATCGAGACTTCCAATCGACTCGTAACCATCGTACAGCCGACATTAATACCTCCATTTCACTAAAATTTAATTTTTATTTTCTATAAACAATAAAATTAAATCATTTGACGGTTACCAATTGATTAATATATAGTTGGATGATAAAAGAGCACAGACTTCTTCGGCTGAAAGATCGAGAAAGTCCTGCGAGCTGACTAAAGTAAGGAAAAAGTGGCGGATTCGAGGTACCATCATGTGCATTATTTCCTCGAGGCCTTTCTTTTTAGCTTCTAAATACAATAAAAAGGCGGTGTCCTCATTGAATACTTCGACGGAATCAATGAAACTCCAACATTGCTCTTCAAGTTCTAAACAAGGAAAATAATTTATGCGTATACGTTTAGGTATAATTATACATAACATAACATAAGGTATTTTTCGATAAGACAAGAAAAAGCTTATTAATTGAGCTTTTTTGAAATAAAAGAATTTGTTTAATACCCTCAAAACGTGTTACTACTATAGTGCTTAGTGGTACGCTATTTCTAAATTGATAAAAAACTACAAACTACTAATAATAAACTACCAAAAGAACTTCACGTTTCTTTATAAGTAAGAATCTTGAAATAAAACCTTAAACTTGAAGATTTTTTGACGATTTCCATTTCTAACATAAAATTTTCTTCACAAATTCATCAGAGCCTACATTTCCTACGAATTTTTGCTTTCATATTTCTACATTAAAAATTAAACATCAAAATTCAAACCATTATTTTATGTTGACAATGAAATGCAAAAATTTAAAAAAAAATCTGCGGATATCCATTTGATAAAAAATATTTTTATAAAATGTAATGAAAAAAAATCAAAAT
Source organism: Sisyra nigra (assembly GCA_958496155.1). Taxonomy (NCBI): domain Eukaryota; kingdom Metazoa; phylum Arthropoda; class Insecta; order Neuroptera; family Sisyridae; genus Sisyra; species Sisyra nigra. The sequence continues at coordinate 7,682,471 of OY292314.1, read as the reverse complement.
TGGGTAAAATTCGGAACAAAATATATTTCATTTCCTCGATGAAAATTTGTCCAAGGGCGAAATAAAAGTTCATTTTAATCGGATTCAAAATCAAACATTTCACTAACCAGGATCCGAAACAGTTATTGAACATTTTTAAAAAGTTCTAGTTTAATGGTTTCACAGGAACTTTACCTGTAAACTTTTAACATAAAAGTTCTACCAGAACTTTTGGAAACTTTTTAAGTACAAGAAGAAACCTTTAACAAATTTCATTTATTGCATTCAAAAATTTTCTGTTAAAAATGTATTTATACCACTTTCAAAACAATTATTTGGTTCAGTACGTATTTGCTTTTTTAACCGACTTCAAAAAAAAGGAGGAGGTTCTCAATTTGACTGTTTTTTATGTTTGTTACCTCAGAACTTTCGACTGGGTGAACCGTTTTTTATAATTCTGTTTTTATTTAAAAACTGCTGCTTTCCGTGTGGTCCCATTTTAATTTGAAGGAAATCGTTCACTTCTAAAGGGTTGAAAACTAAGGGATGAAATATTAACTTCTTATTAGATAGTTCTATTTTGATAATTCTTTTTTTTTATTGGTAGAACATAATTTTAAATTAATTCATTTCCATTATTTATATAAGTTATAAGTTTTTTCTGACAAACCCAATTACGATAATTTTTTTCTATTATGTACATCGTACCTTTAAATTGTTCACATTTTAATTTGAAGAAAATATTTACGACGTAAGAAGTCTACCTTAATCGTTAACTTTTGATGATTTTTTTTTATTGGAAAAATTATACTGCTTAGTTTTTTCATTACATTTAAAAGCAAACAATTTCAACCTTTAAGAGCAAAAGGGAAAGAAGTAGTAACTTTGGACATTTAAATGGCGCTGTCTCATATGAACAGCGCGTTTAGTAGGTTTACCCATATTCAAAGAAATAAAATCAGTTATCAAACTTCAGATCACTAAAAATCGAGAAATAAATAAAAATTATAACAAAATGAAAAACCGACTTCAAAATAAATAAAAAAGAAACTTAAACAAAAAATGCACTAAAAAGTAAAAAAATAATTACGTATCCTTGCAGTGTCTATAACTTGGAAATTATTAGGGTGATATAATGTACAACTATTGTTATTTTTGGAGTTGGTGTCAGCCAAGGAAATAAATATTAATGTTCATTTGTAAAAATATTTAGTTGGTTATTGATATTTTGTAGTTTAAAGGTCGCTAGATATTGTTACAGTACGAGTATATTGTTTAAAAGTTCAATTGAAAAATAAATTTCAAAATGTATTCTCGTTTATTGCTAAGTACTAATATAGTCGTATTTCCTTGGCTGACACCAACTCCAAAAATAACAATAGTTGTCCATTATATTATTACCCTAATAATTTGTAAGTTGTAGACACTGCAAGAATAGGTACGCAAATAATTTTTTACTTTTAAGTGTATTTTTGTTTAAGATTTTTTATTTATTTTGAGGTCGGTTTTTAATTTTTTTAATGTTTTTTTAAGACGAAAATTTTGAAATTAATTAAAAGCACAAACAAGGTGTTTTAGTTTTAAGATTTTTTAAGATTTAAGTGAATATTTACCTTTGATAGATAAATATTTTGCAGCCAACATTATATCCAGGATATTATCTCTAGTGAGAAGTTTATAGCTTTCATCGTGATGGCTTATCATCCATCCATAAATGGTTGCAAAGGCCTTTGGTGTAACAGACGATTGCTAAATAAGACAACAAAACGTTAAAATTATCAATCTTACAAATAACAACCTTAAACTTAAGACCAAGTTAGAAACCAAGAAATAATATTCGTGTCAGTATGACGTAAGTTTATTTAAGATGATCTTGAAACCTCAACTATGAAAGAGTATAAGTATTAAAGCCTTACATTTCTCAAATCAACGCGTTTATTGGTAACTTCTTCAAAATACTGGGAATAGCATTGCAAGACAATGAGGTGACAATGGAACTCTTCATTCTCAATATAAACTGTACAATCTGAATTTCTACAATAAAAAACACACACAATATAAAACCTTCGCTAGGTTATATAATTGAAGACTGGGCATCAATAATGGGCTAAGTGCCGAAAACCATTGGCAACAATGTAAAAAGCGGGATAAATGCCATGATCATTAATAGTATTATAGTAGGGGAGCCCACGATGCTAAATCGGGATTTACTCGAGCGTTATCGAGAACTATTGGGTTGCGAAGCTTAGATGATAAAAAGGAAAACATGTCATATAATATATACCTTTTCAGCGGTGGGGGCAGCGGCTATAGATTTTCAAAAATGTAAAAAAAAAACTGTTACATGGACATACTCAAGCGCGTCAGATATTGATAGCATCCATGTCCTACGTGTTTTAAAAAATGTACACATGTTTATCTGATTGTTTCCATGATGGGGGTGGTCATACGTAAAAGTTGAAAATGAAAAAAAAAATTTACTCGAGCGCGTCAGATTTTCTAAGGCGATGTTAAATGAACCTAAGGGCGCGTTCAGACGGATCAACTAAGCTCGCCCGACTATTTTCAATCTTGTAGACTGTAGCAGGGTAAGCGACGCGAGAAGTGAAGCACAAGCGAGTTGAATGGGAAGCAAATTGAGCAGAATTGAAAGAAAACTGATCAACAAAACTCGTTCAACAAAAGTTTGATTCAGTCAATCTTTTGTTAAACGAGTTTAGTTGATCAGTTTTCTTTCAATTTGCTTCCCTTTCAACTCGCTTGTACTTCACTTCTCGCGTCGCTTACCCTGCTACAGTCTACAAGATTAAAAATAGTCGGGCGAGTTTAGTTGATCCGTCTGAACGCGCCCAAAGACAAACCTCTGACGATTTGAATGTGACGCAAACGCGCTGCCATTATTAGAATGTGAAAAAAAATCGCCTTTTTGAAATACTCCAGCGCGTCAGATTAAGATATATATCGTTCAACTTTATGCCTTAGACATGCTGTCTCATAATCTGACGATTATCAGGAGGGATTCACCTAATCTGAAAATAATTCAAACATTTTTTTTTTTGTATAAATGTAACAGCCTATATTTGAATTTTTCCAGGAAAAAGATTCAAATAAAAGTTGTAGCCACTAATAAGTCTAAGAACTATAATAAGTTTAAATAAAATCGTTGGAGCCATTTCGAAAAAAAAAAATGAAATAGCTCATAAACTTCTAGAATAAAGCGGAGCTTTCGGTTCCCCGATTTCAACCAAAAGCTTCGCGGCACAACTAGTTATAATATGGAAGTCAAATTTCAAGTTTGATGAAACTTGTAGAAACTTGGCATTCAGCCTCCATATTATACCTAGATGTGTCGTGAAGCTTTTGGCCGAAATCAGTTAACCGAAAGCTCTACTATATTCTAAGAGTTTTTGAGCTTTTTCAATTTTTTTTCGAAAACGGCTCCAACGATTTTCTTTAAACTTCCTATGGTTCTTAGACTCATTAATGGCTACAACTTTTATAAGAAACTTTTTCCTGGGAAAATTCAAGTATATGCATCATGCAGCTGCACCCATTAAACTTTATCGATGATTTCTTATTACTTCGACTTGTGGAAATCGTCAGATTATATATTTTTTGTAATTCTTGATTTATTCCCTTCAAAATAAAAAAAAAAAATAGACACGCTCGAGAATATCGAGATGACGTTTTTTTTACAACCTTGTACCCCTCCCCCTTCTTTACGTCACTCTCAAATTGTCAGATTAGTGGAATATACACCTTTTAGCATGTAACTAACTCACCCTATCTTAATCTGACGCGCTCGAGAATTTCAGATGATCAATTTTTTTTACTAATCTGATCCTTTATCCTTGACGGGCGGCTATATATAACTAATATTTGGTGGAAGTACTTAACTGGGTACAAGGTATCACCCTGTATATTAATCTGCCGCGCTCTAGTAAATCCCAAAATCCCCGCTTGGGCTCCCCAGCTATTAGGTTAATGTATGTATTGGCAATGGCACTTAGCTTGCTTTTTTGGGTCTAACTCAATTTTTTTTCTGGCACTTAGCCCCTTATTGATGCCCAGTCTTCAATTAGTATTCGTTACATGTAATTGGTGATTCGACGATCGAGCTCTTCATAAATATTCGTCTTTGGATGCATATTGATTGCATTCCAATCAAACGGTTCCGTATTGGTGACACCCAATCTTTCTAATTTGAATTCGGGTTGTAAAACGTCACTAACACTATCCGGATATTCAACGCATTGATTCGAATGTTTTGGATTCATTCGCTCACCTTCACCCTCCATTTGATTCTAAAAAGTCTAACTTATATTTGTCCTTTATTTAATTGTCCTCTATCTGTATTTTACATAAGTAAATGGAGATTTTTGATAGTTGCTATTAACGAAATACGCTGCTTGAGGTTCCAATTGAGGATTACAATTTCCCGAGTCGTTTTGAACACAAATTTTTGTCTTCTGAGGATCCGCCACGAGAACGCTTACTTTCTTTGATTCAAATACAACCTTAAATAAAAATAAAAAAATCAGCTGAAGTAAAGCTTTTTAATCTTTCATATAAACCTGATTGGGTATAATTTTTAAATGACCACTTGGCGAATGTTTGAAAGGAAATGTCGATTTAGGACTGTTCAAAATAAAATTGTCATTACACTCGTCTTGTGTGTCTCTGTCGAAAAGATAAGGAAAATTTGAAATTAATTATTAAAGCATTAGTAATGTCTTAATTAAAATAATATAGAGACATTCAAATGCAAAATGATACTACAATTGGATGTGTACTTTTGTTCAAGTCACCTAATCCGTTGCTCCGCTCTGTAATCAGAATTATCAGCTAAATATTGGTCCCAGACAGGAGCTTTACGGTTAGCGGAGTCAGATGATGTTCTTAAGTCACGAGAGTCTCCGTGCTGGTGGATACCTTTCGTTTTTTTAATTTATTTCGTGTTTTTAATTAAATCAAATTTGAAAAAGAAAAAGAGAAAAGACGATGTTAATGTTATGTTTTAAGGACATGCACGTTGAGTTTACCTGAAGAGTCTAGCTGATGGGATTTGGCGGGGAATTGATGCGTTTTATGCCTGTTAAGTGATTAAATAGTGTTTAATATAATGATTTATTAAGCTAATCAGATAATTGGTTATTTATGGATTTGTTATTAAATTGTGTTAAGTTGTTTGTTTTAAACATTTTATGTACCAACCTGTGTCTACATACAGATCTATGACTTTGAGGATGCTGATATTGCCTCTGAAAAAAATGAACATATTTTTACTTAAATTGATTTAAGATTTAAAATATTTAAAACTTCATATTTACATACTTAATTATTATAAAGAGGTAAAGTTTGTAAGTTTGGGAGTTTGTTTGTAGGAAGTAATCTTTGAAATTACTGAACCGATTTTAAAAATTCTTTCATCAATAGAAAGCTACATTATTTTTGAGTGACATAGGCTATATTTGTTTACGATTAATATAATATTATAAAGCTGAAGAGTTGGATAGTGTTGGATAGTCCATTTCTCGAGGGAGGTTCTAGGCTACATACCATCACCCTACCAATAGCATCAAAAGGAGCGGAGCATCAATGAAAAATGATGCAAAAAGGGGAACAGTAATTCCTTTAGAGATCTTCCGTTGTGTACACTGCGTAAACGGTTAAAATTAAGGGTGTTCCAAAAAATTAAAAAAAAAAGGGTGTCCCAAAAAGAGTAAGAAATTAAGGATGTTCCAAAAGAAGTGAAAAATTTAAGGGTGACCTAAAAGAAGTTCCAAAAATATTGAAAACAAGGGCTGTCCAAAGGAAGTGGAAATAATTCTGTACCTTGGTTCTAAAAAGGCCAATTTCCATTTTTACCATTCCCTGAAAATGCTAAACTAAATCCACATTGTCCTTTTTTGTACCAAGATTATAATGAAATTGGCCTCTGATAAGTTGATGTTTCTCATAAAGTATTTATTCGAGGATAATTGGCCCTTTTTGCACTAACAGTATACATACTTCATATATGGAGATCATTTGTTTGCATAACACGGTTTCTCCAATTTTGGACATTGTGGCCTTTTTAGAACTAAGGTACAGAATTAAGGGTGTCCCAGAAGAAGTGAAAAATTGAAGGTGTCCTATAAGTAGTTACAAATTGAAAGTGTCTCAAAAGTAGTGAAAAATTAAGGCGTCCCAGAGAAAGTGCAAAATTAAGGGCATCTCGGAAAAAGTCAAAAATAAAGGGTGTCTCAAAAGAAGTGAAATAATTGAATGTGTCCTTAGAGAAGTAAAAAATTTGAGGATGCCTTAAAAGAAGAGGTTTGACGGTTCCTGTAGGATACCTCTTTAACTATTGTATAGCACAATGTACACTTCAAAAATTCAACAGCACGGATATTACAACTTAAATTGAACGAATTTCATATTAATATTTTAATTAAATAATTAACGGAATGATTTTTAATGAAATAATGTTAAAGATACCTCAGATCTAAAAATATTAAAAATATTATTTATTCTAAAAACAGGTACGCTTCTTATAGGATAGCAACTAATCTGTTCGACTAAAATAGATGAACAGTTTTAAATAGTATTTGGTATGAAAAGTTCTCAAGTTTAAAAGAACACAAATAGGTACTTTACAATATTTATAAAACGTATAGAGCCTGTGAGATAGCTAATTTCTCTTCCTGGAAAAGTAGTTGAAGAGATTTTCATGAATTTGCTATGAATTTAAAGTCTAGAATTATGTATCTACCTTTTTCTGTCAAAATAGCTAGATACGCTCAGTAAGGCGAGCGGGTATTAGCTAATGATTTAATCAAGTTTGCTCAACTTTCAACTCAAGATAAGCAAAGTGTAAAACCTAACAAGTCAATCCTTTTTAGCCTTTTAAGCTTCACATCTGTGCATCATCGACTGACTTTGATCGCGACTGCGACTTCAACGCGACTGACATCTGTCTGTGACAAATGCAACTTTGAAATTTGTGGCGACGACATACATGCATAGTCCGCACATTACACATCGCGATCAGTAAGTGTAGAAAAGGCTTAAGAAAAATCACTTTGGATGATCATGGTAACAAAAATCTTGAGATATATAGGATGGTTTAAATATTAAATATATAGTAGACATTTTCAAGTCTAGTTAAACGATTTGAATGTATTTATATTGTAATTATTGATCATCCTAATGATATTTTTATAGGAATATTAAGTGTAACAAGACAATTTACGAAAGAAAAACTAAGGAAGTTTTTAAACTTGAAATATCCAAGCATCCTTCAATAAATTCTTCACAGATAAATACCATAGACTAAAACACGAACTCGTAAAATTTTTCTTTGGCATTTATCTCATAAATTTTATTGGTCCATGAAATATTAATGCACCCTCATAAATATTATAAACTTATAATACATAGATGGATCCATACAAATAGAAAACCGCATCAACCTTGAACTTTCTCTCAGCAATTTAAATATGTATACGTATAGACTATAGATATTACAATTAGTAAAACAATTAAAATTATTATACAAAGCACTTCAAGTAAAGCAAAATGTAATGACATAATTGAACGAGCAATTCACCTTCTATTAAGTATTTCATTTAAATGTATACCAACAAAGAGAATTCGTTTAACTAGTAATTATGACTAGATATTGTATACATTTTAATTGTGTACCAACAACTTAGTTATTGAAACAGAATCATTACTCTTTGTGGAGTTGAATATTTGTCTATGTCAGATCAAACCAAGCTGAAATTGATCAAAATTAAAATATACAATGGATTTGAAATCATTTCTCTTTACTTGAAATATAAATAATGTTAAGCTTTTAGTTGGGGGTGAGATTTTGATTTTATTTTAAAACTTCCTTTACTATCGTATTAAGGCTGAAAAATAATGGGTTTGATTAATTTGATTCGTGAATTGTTAGTTTTAATTTTTGTGGTAATAGGATTGGAATTAATTGTGTGTCAAAGAATCGTCTTAAAGCTTAACTTGTAATTTTTTTTAAATGAAAGAAAGTAAACAGCTTAAAATACAATATAAAATATACAAAACAATTGGAACTTAGGGGTAAGTCAAGGTTTTAATTTACGAAACTGCAAATTTGTTCATTTTAAGGTTTATGCTTTTTAACGATAAATGAATACTAAAGAAAAAAAAAACTAAAATTGTTAAGTAACTTCATGTTTTTGAGAAATTAATTTGATAAAATATTCACAGAGTTGAACATATGTTGAGCTTTCTATCAAAAAAATTGCTTCAATTTTACGTATGAAGTTTTAAGATAAATGATTTAGTATGGAAAAGAGAGTGAATATGATTATTAAGTTACTAATGAGTTTACCTCATGTAATTGGTTGTGAAAACCAGATTCACGACTTTGATGGCTTTGAGCACTAGAAGGCCTTCGATGATGCTGAGGATACACGGATTCGTCTTGATCTAAAACAAATTAAAGAAAATGAATGTTCATAATAGGTAATAATATTTTTTAGGAAACTAAAATACAAAGTCGAGGAAAAAAAATTAAATTAAAGATCAAATACAAAAGTTTTATATGGACTTAGATTGTGCACAAAACACAAAAGTTGGAGGATATTAAAAAGTTAGGAAAGTAAATTAACAATAACTTTCCTCGAAAATTTTTGAGGAAAATTATTCTAATGAAAAAAACGGAAAAGCAAATTGTATCGTTGAGTTTTTTAAAATTGGATCTAACGATCACACCTTTTGAGCACTTTTGAATCAGAAAACTTCTGCCAAGGTGACAATAGCAAATGAAAGTTCTTCTTCCTGGATAAGAACTTAATTTTAAATTAAATTGTTCAAAATTGTGCTATTTACAATTGTATATGTACAATTTTGAGCAATTTATAGTAAAATTTACACTTTATTTACTTATTGCATTTTCTGAGAACATTTAACATTGTAATGTATATATTTTTACACCATCAGAAAGTAGAGGTTTCAATAAACAAAAAGCTCACTGATTTAAAAAAAATTAGATGTTTTGACGTGAGAATTTTCGATTGAAAATTAGGATGCTTTTTCAATATTAAGTCATTATAAAGAGAAAAAATTAATATTTCAAATAAAAAAAAATTAGTGTGTTTGGGACATTAAAAAGTAAATTTTTACAAAATTTAATGAATTTTTTTTTTTTGTAAAAGATAAGAATAAAAAACTTAAAACTTGGTTATTAAAATTTTTCACATAAATTTTGAGGTTATGTGAAAAAAAGTGTTGGTACAAAGAGTGTAGATCTACTTGTTATCTACAACTGTGCAATTTAACTGTTTTCCATAGGACTTGTAGTTTTGGTGGAAATTGAGATAAACCGTTTTTACCCTTAAAACACCCCTCCTTTTTTTCCAGTTCCTCACCACAGATTGACCGTAATTAATTTTTCCTTTCATTTTTGTTATACTAGCTGATACCCGCTCGCTTCGCTGAGTGTATCTAAATTTAACTGATTGATTAAAAGATGATCCCTTACGTTCATGGCGAAATATAAAAATTAATCTATTTTGACAGAAAGAAATGATAGATACTTTCAGACTTTAGATCCAAAGAAAGTTCATCAAAATTCGTAAAACTACTTTTCAAGAAAGAGATTAGCTGTCTCATATTAATTCTATAAGATTTTTAGTAAAAAAGTAACTGTATTCCTTCCTTTAAGACTTGAAAATCTTTCATACCAAATGTCATTTAAAACCGTACAGCAATTTAAGGGGGCATCTATTAATTGTGCGAGGCGTTTTTTGCAATCCTTCCCCCTCTTCTGGTAAGATGTCATGAGATTTGGCAAATATCATTTCCCCAACCCGCAATCTAATGTGATATTTTTCAAAACAACAAAAATACGTGATATTTGGAAGGCCTTCCCTTGCCCCAAAGTAAGATTAGATGAGATTAGGCTCGACCTCATCGGCCCCTGAACGCCTCACGTAGGTAATAATTGGATGTTCCCTTAAAAGAATAGATTAGTAGCTATCCTATAGGATCTTTAGCAAAACTTTATTAAAATTCGTTCTGTTAAGTACCTAATTGTTAATTGTTAATTTTTTGAAATTTTTAGCTTATTATTTTAATACGTATATTTCTAATTAATATCTTCGACGATGAACAATGGAAAAATTCAAATATCTTAACAATTTCATTATTAATTTTATTGGGTGTTAAATTGAAATTCATATTTATTTTCCAGTAAAAATTTACAAATTTTTTAATTCCAACTTTGTTGTGATTTCTTTCGTTATTGTGTAAAATTGGAAGAAAATGCGTTAAAATTCTATTTCACGAACTTTACCGAAACTTTTTAAATGTACGGTTCCTGTAGGATATAATTGTTTTGTCACCCCATGGAAACCATGCCTTAAAAGTTATAAGTAAGCTATATCATTCTCCCCCCAAAACTACCACATTGAAAAAATCATATAAATCTTTAACTCTGTGATAAACAAAAAACGTATCTATCCCACGGGAATAGTACATCTCTCCTGAGTAAAAAGTAGATCAAATTTTCTTAAGTAAAATGAGTTAAGACTCTACTCGTATTTCGTGGATTTTAATAAAATTGCTTTTTTTCCCGGTTCTTATAGAATAGATACTTGTTTTGCTATCCCATGGGAACCGTTTATTATTACGGTGTGAGAAGTAATCTATATAATTTTCTGGCCCCTAAACTACCACATTACAAAAAAAAGAGTTAATCTTTTGCTGTGTAAAAAACAAAAAAATATCTATCCTACGGGATTGTACATTTTTTCTGGATATAAAGTATACTATATGTTAAACCGGATTGTAATCTATATCTATGTCTAATTTCATCCAGATCCATTCAGTACATTTTGAGTGAAAGGGCAACAAACATCCATTCTTACAAACTTTCACGTTTATAATATAAGTAAGAAGTAAGATTCACTTCCTTTTCCAATGTGTTTCATCCTACTATAATTTTTTTCACATTTACCATTTTCAAAGGCTAAAAGCACTGGTCTATAAATCCTAAATGTTCCTTATAATGTTATAAATGAAGTAATTCCTAGAAATCTTAACATTTCTTATATTTCCTAACTTATTCCCGATAGATTCATTGAATTTCATGACAAATTATTTTCCCATTCTAATCCAGAAGCTCAAATTCTTTCCTAAAAAATCCTTCACGTCGTTTAAAGCGACAATGGCCAAGAGACCACCTCCCAATTTTTAGAGAGTTCCAGTGCTGTCTGGTGGCTTTCATCTACATGGTCATATTATATATGACCTTTAATTTAAAGATTTTTAATTTGGATCCTATAACCCATTTGCTCATTGTATGAATGTGTATACAGATTGCAAGAGAAAAAAAAATTATTGGGACATATTTTCATTGACTTTTTGAAATCATACGTTCCCACTAGACTTTGATAAATCTTTACTTTTAATCCAAACGTCACGTTAAAGTTGATATATCGAAAAAATCCCACGTCTTTCTTGTCTCGTTATTTCGTGTTAAAGAGACAACACATTTTCTAAATATCATGTTTTCGGGGTGAACGTTGAAAGGTCGTCGCCGACGAACTTATTTCAGCTAGATACATATACATATAAAGATGAAAAATTAATTTCATAAAATTTCAAACAAACAACCGCGTTCCTTGTAAAAACCGAGGAAAAGTTGGGGCAAATCTGTGCGAAAATTTTAACTTTTTGCGCCTCCATCACTTCACTCGCGAGTGAAATATGCCCCTTCTGGTTTTGACAAGTGAAACACATTGAGTCTAAAGGATGCGGAAATGGAAAATACGCCAAGGAAAAACATTGCTACTTGAATGTAGCGTTTGTATCATTATTTGAGATGTAATTTTCTGTTATTTTATTGATTTGATTGGTGGGTATTATTCGAGAATTCGCTGGGGAAAATTATTTTTTGTTAATGTATTTTGATACGTACGATCAGGAGATTCATCAATTATCCTAGTTATTTCCTCAGATGTTCGGGGGCGCGGTTCGAATTTATTTTTCGTTGGAGATCGACGTTGCGAGCTCGTGAAGTGAACACTGGGGAAATAAATGAGAAATGTTTGATTTTTTTTGTTGTTGTTGTGGGAGAAAATTTGTGATTACCTCAAATTTAACAAATCAAGTTCGGAGTTTGTATGTGTGCAAGTGTCGGACGTGGATTTTTGGCCTCTTAAATTCTCCTGGAAAATGTTGCCACCATTTTATCAAACGAAGCTAAGGGTTGACATGAAAAACTTACATTTGGGTTTTGAGATTCTCTTCGCATGATACACTAACGCACGATTTTTGATAAATATACGTGGAACGGCAGATTTTTACAATTTAAATACATTAAATTATAAATTGATTTACTAAAAAAATATTTTAGAAAGATTTGAGGGTCAGATAAATACAATCACGAAAAACAATTGGCTGTCATTATTTCATAACGAGCCCAAACAAAATTAATTTCCCAAAAAATACATAGCTATCTCTATCTTAACAATGCATTGTTCAATTTGAACATTATCATTGTAACAATCAAATTTTCTAATCAATTAATTATTTCCTTCTTCTATTTTTAATTAATTATTTATCACCATCTTCTTTTCTTTATATAAAAATCCTATTTTTCCATTTTTTTTTATTATTGAGAAAATTTTAATTGTATCCATTCAAATTTGTTTGTTATTTTACTGAAAATTGTTTCAATAGTCAAAAGGTGATTTTCAAAATGAATCTAAGAAAAACCGATCTTGATACTAATACGATTACGTCGTTCAGTAGTAAATCGTCGGCGGGTTCTTCATTGCGATCGTCTCGAAGAGCTAATATTATCGATGTGAAGTCATCCCGTCATCCTTCAAATGAGTCTAGAAGTGGTGTTACAAACACATGGTTGGATCGTCCCAAAGATAATACAGCGACGGGAAAGCTCAAAGGGAAAGTAACATGTGAAATCAAATTTCCACCGAATTTCAACGGGTTGTTTGCACTGAGGTTTTCGCCCAAGGGGGACTTTCTTGTGACAGGATTTGGACAGGGAGCGATTCAGGTACTAGTCAAGTTAAATAAGAGGCCACTTTCGAATCTTACATATATTATAAACGTGAAAGTTTGTATGTATGGATGTTTGATGCTCTTTCACTCAAAAAGTAATGAATGGATCTGGATGAAATTTGTGACATAGATATAGATTATATCCAGTAATCCAGTTTAACATATAGTATACTTTATATCCAGAAAAAAGTGTACGGTCCCCGTGGGGTAGATATATTTTTATTTTTTACAGAGCAAAAGATTAACTTCCTTTTTTGTAATGTGGTAGTTTAGGGGCCAGAAAATGATAAGGATTACTTCTCATACCGGAATAATAAACGGTTCCCATGGGATAGCAAAACAAGTATTTATTCTATAAGAACCGTGTATTTGAAAGCAGTTTCATTAAAATCCACGAAATAGAGTCTTAACTCATTTTCCTTAAGAAGACTTGATCTACTTTTTACTCAGGGGCGATGTACTATTCCCGTAGGGGAGATATGTTTTTTGTTTATCACAGAGTTAAAGATTGATATGATTTTTACAATGTGGTAGTTTGGGGGAGAATGATATAGCTTACTTTTAAAGCTAGAATAATGCATGGTTCTTATAGGATGGCAAAACAATTATATCCTACAGGAACCGTACATTTAAAAAGTTTCGGTAAAGTTCGTGAAATAGAATTTTAACGCATTTGCCTCCAATTTTACACAATAACAAAAAAAATCTCTACAAATTTGAAATTAAAAAATTGACAATTTTTACTGAAAAATAAATATGAATTTCAATTTAACACACGCTAAAATTAATAATAAAATTTTTTAAATATTTGTTTTTTTTTTTCATTGTTCATTGTCGAAGATATTAATTAGAAATTAACGTATAAAAATAATAAACTAAAAATTTCAAAATTTAACAATTACTTAACGGAACGAATTATAATGAAGTTTTGCTAAAGATCCGGTAGGATAGCTACTAATCTATTCTTTTAAGGGAACATCCATTAATTATTACATGAGGCGTTCAGGGGCCGATGGGGTCGAGCCGAATCTCATCTAATCTTACTATGGGGAAAGGGAAGGTCTCGCAAATATCATGTATTTTTTTGTTTTGAAAAATATCACATTAGATTGCGTGGGTTGGGGCAAAAGGTTATGCCAAACCTCATGACATCTTATCATAGAGGAGGGGGTGGGATTTAAAAATTGAAAAAAACGCCCCGCGCAATTAATGGATGCCCCCTAAAATAGCTGAACGGTTTTAAATGACATTTGGTATGAAAGATTAATTAATTAAATTAAAGATTAATTAAAGAAGGAATACAGATACTTTTTTACTAAAAATCGTATAGAAGCTGATGTGAGACAGCTAACATCTCTTTTTTGAAAAGTAGTTTTACAAATTTTGATGAACTTTCTTTGGATCTAAAGTCTGAAAGTATCTATCATCTTTTTCTGTCAAAATAAATTAATTTTTATATTTCGCTATGAACGTAGGGAATCTTTTAATCAATCAGTTAAATTTAGTTACAATCAGTGAAGCGAGCGGGTATCAGCAGGTCAACGATAAGTAAGAAGTTAATTATTTGCGGTTTTATAAATTGATTGAAGCTTTATAAACATGACTCGTGGATCACAAAAATGATTCAATGGAAGAAACATTTTATTTCAAAATTTCGAACAATGATTCTAAGTATAAATATTAAACTAACCAAACCCTTCCATCGACAAATTGTCTTCTATCCTAATTTGACTCAAAAATCATTTCCCTAAATATAGCTCACTGGTTAGTTTCGTATTTTAACTAGTAGAAACCAGCCATGACGTCTTTAAATAAATCTTTGCCTACATAAATTTTAGATAGTTAAACTATGTTAAGAATAAAAATTATCTCAATTAATGAGAGTTGGTTTAGAATATCTATTAATTATTACTTTCATCCCTTAAATGAATGAATCAAGAAATAGCAGAGGTTGGGATTTATCAATTCAAGAAGTTGGTCATTTGTATTATGATTGGCATTTCAAATTGAAATTAAAAACTTGCCAAATTAATGCTTAACTAAGCCCATCAATTTGGGTTCCGGGCTGAACATTCATCCATCCAACTATAGTATGTCACCGTGTGGTAGAACGAATCGTTACAGCTTTCGAACAAAAACAGTACTACCAAACTGTGATCATCGATATAAGCCAGGCCTTTGACAAAGTATGGCACGATGGCTTACTATATGAAATAAAAATAATTTACCACACATATGGAAACTTTTACAATCATACCTAAAAGACCAAAAATTTAAAGCATGAGTCAACACATCACCCTCTGATATTTATGATATAAAATCTGGAGTTCCTCAAGGGAGTGTTTTGGGGCTCCTCTTAGTACAAGAGGTACAACAGGTACTGTTGTATAACTCGAATTTGCCTACAAGCAACGAACCTCTGGCCAGGACTTTTGCGGACGATACGGTGATAATGGCAACTCATACTGATGCTTCCATTGCATCTCAGCATATTCAATAACACTTGGATCTGCTGAGCACGTGGGTGAACAGATTAAAAATAACTATAAATGAAGCCAAATCAGTGCAAGTCACCTTCGTACTCAGAAAGGGAGTATCCCCTCTAGTCACCCTAAATACTGTCGAGATTCCCTCATCAAACAGTGTTAAGTACCTTAAGATCTATCTAGACTGAAGAATTACTTGGAAACACCACATTATCCAAAAAAGAAAAAAGCTCTGTAACAGGTTTAAAATAATTCTTAAAACCTTAATTATTTAGACTGACTTTTGGGAAAACGCTCCAAACTTTCTCTTGAGAACAAAATATTTAAATACAAAACAATAATAGTCCCAATCTGCACGTACGGGATTGAGGTATGGGGCTTTGTCAGCAAGTCCAACATTAAGATATTATAAAGAGTTCAATCAAAAATATTCAGAGAGCTGGCATACGCTTCATGGTACATGATCAATGAAGCCCTGCTTACCAACTTAACAACCATATCAGTAGCCAGTAAGATTAAGACTCGTGTCACCAATTACTACGAAAAGCTCTACTAACACCCGAACCCATTAATGTTACCAACCCTGGACCTCAAAATAGTAGGTAATTAAAGAGGAAGGTACCCCGTGACCTGATTATGGTATAAATAGATACTCCATTGGGAGTATTCTCTATCAAGCCCGATCCAGGCAGCAGCTTGGATAAATAAATATTTAAAAAAAATATTTTGCTTAAATTTTGCTTAAGGCGTTATTACGTAGTTTCATTCTATTTATTTAAAAAAATTTGATTATGGAAGGTTCTAAGCTTAAATATTTTGACGTTCGTACACTGTACACGAGATCTTAACTTCAACCAATTTATAAATCCCTAAACCTATTTACTTCTTTTTATTACTATATAGTAAAGGAAGTATTGTAATAGGGTCTACTTTTCGATTTCGAGCTTTCACCGGAAATACATGTTATGAGATCTCCTGAGTCCAAAAAAGTGGTTTTTAGAAACATGTCTGTGTGTTTGTGACAGCCGTATCGTATCGAAAGCTTTATCCGAATTTCACCAAACTTGGAATTTGACCTCCATATTATACCTAGTTGTGCCGCGAAGCTTTTGGTTGAAATCGGTGAAGCGAAAGCTCTACTTTAATCTTGGCGTTTTTGAGCTTTTTCAATTTTTTCAAAAACGGCTCCGACGATTTTCTTTGAAATTTCTATAGTTCTTAGACTCATAGATGCCTACAAGTTTTATCAGAAACTTTTTCCTGGGAAAATTCAAATAAGGGCGGTTTTGGGGTGAAGGTTGGGAATTCGTATATACATATATACAGCCTTATAGGTTGTATGCATATAGTTCTGTTTATACGTATAGTTACAAAGTGCTTATATTTCTTTTAACTAACAGCGAGTTTCATAAATGAAAGTAAGAGAAAATACTGTGACGCCTCGTTTATTCTCATTCAATTTAGAGTTATTATTTTTTTTACTACAATTGACTAGAATAGAAGATTCATCAAATCAAGTAGTTGGACATTTTTTGAAATACATTGTGTTTGATATATTGTTTTATAATTGAATTAAATTAACTCAATACTTGATTTAGTTTGCTATTTAAATATTGATATTAGGCCCAAGATTGACTCGATTATAAGCAAAAATTAAGGGCAAGTAGCTGAAAATGAAATTCAAGTCAAGTAGTGAATTTCTAGACTGAAGTATACTTCGAATTCAATTTTTTTTTTTTTTTTGGTGTTTTAAGTCGCTTTAACATCTGAGGTACTATTACGACTGTCTAAACACAGAGACTTTCTGTTTGTCAATTATATCTTAGGTCTAGGATCTTAGGTCTAGGATTCAACGGGGATCGTACCCGTACCACTTGACGCATGAAGCGGAGAGAGCAATTGCTCTAACCACAGCGCCAATAGGTGGTGAATTCATAATTTATTTGAGGCAGAGCTAGACAGATACAATCTAAAGGCCTTATCTGGTCCAAACACAATAAAGACTTATCCTCATTACTAAAACATTCTTTTTAGCTGAGGTACAACAATGGAGAGATGAAACGAACGATTCGAAGTGGAGGCCATCACACGTTTCCGTTGATGGCGATTCGATTCCATCCCATAAATACGGACACGTTTTTTGCCGCAAGTGCTTGTGGAAATGTTTTCAAATGTAACACAACTAGCGGCGAATACGCGCGTTTTGTCGAAGGTTTTTATACCATTTTATTATTATTCTTTTGTGTGAATATTGAGTAATAAATATAAAGCTAACATACAGTAGACATATGCACACATCCACATAATATGTACATATGAAAGTCGAAATAATTCAAAATTTATAACCATAAAAACAAACCACCCCTATCATCAAGGTATGCATATGCAATAGGGTTTTTATTAAAATATCAAATGCTAAAAACTGAAATTATTTTTTGAAATACAAAACAGTTTTACAAACTATTTATTTTCATGTTTTATGGTGACAATTTAATATTGTTTTGAGCTTTGTTTATACTGTATCTGTCTATTCATAAAAGCTTGATTTTTCATTGTGAAAAAAAGCGTTTTATGAAAATGAAAAATTTTTAATTAATTTATTTGCATGTTAACAATTTACCTAAAAAAATCCAAGTAAGTAGCTTAAATCTCTTTGGGTCTGATCAAATTTTCATCGGTCAAATTAAGCCTTGGCAAATCCTTCCATTTCTCGAAATCCTTATACATGTATTAAAATGTGTATCTTTAACCGAGGGAAATTGAGCGGTTGCCACTGTTGAACAACTTGAACCTTTTCAAACAAAGTTTCCTTATTTAAACGCTAATTTCACAAAGAAATCAACCCCAAAAACGTCAAATTATCGTTATTATTTATTGTGTGTACTTGTACACACGAGTGTTGTGACCACTAAACTTCCATTATATCCACTCTATACCCTCAATAAATTTTCTCTGGACTGTAAATTTTTCAAGTGTTATTAATTGGGACAATCGACGGCTCATTTGGTCGGTTGTCTTTTGAATTACATTTTCTAAATTCGAGGGACGCTTTCGAGCCGATTTAATTGAAAAGATAAACAGGGATGAATTTCTATTGTTTGAGTTTGAACTAAGAAAATTTATCCTAAACGTGATGACAATGTGGAATTAAGTTAATTTATTTAGTTAAAAATTTCAGAACCGAAAAATGAGATTAATACTGTCGATATTACGTATGAGGGTACTACGTTGGCTACAGGAGGTCGAGATACTGCTGTTCGAGTTTACGATGCTATCACAGGAGTGGTACATATCCTTGAAGATGTTAAGTTTTAAAGAATAAATTTGTTTTTTTTTTTAGTTGAAGCAAACATATATGCGAGATACTGATCTTCTCAATACCGAGAAACAGCTACGATTTCATCGAATGCGCGTTTATTGTGCGAAATTCCATCCAAGGTCTGGTGAGACACTAATAACCGGCGGTTGGGATGATATCGTAAGGGTGAGAACTTTTCCTGTCTCAAAAATGAACACAGGCATAAATAATTTCACTCCCAGATTAAATTGTTGTCGTTCCCTCCCCTAAACTCGTATGGGATGGTCGGGTAATTGAGAACGGTGGATCATTTAAACAGTTCAATTTTAAATATTTCTTTCACTAAAATGTTCATACATGTTTAAATGGATATGACCATTAGTTTCAACTTAGAAGTAAAAGTTGTAAAAAAAGTACGACCAACTGGCCAAAAATGGTGCCTCAGCATAGTAGGGGAGCCCACGATGCTAAATCGGTATTTACTCGAGCGTTATCAAGACCTATTGGGTTGCGAAGCTTAGATGATAAAAAGAAAAAAAATGTCATATAATATATACCTTTTCAGCGGTGGGGGGAGCGGGTATAGATTTTCAAAAATGTAAAAAAAAAACTTTTACATGGACATACTCGAGCGCATGAGATATTGATACCATCCATGTCCTACGTATTTTTAAAAATGTACATATTTTAATCTGATTGTTTCCATGATGGGGGTGGTCGTATGTAAAGGTTGAAAATTAAGAAAAAAAAATTTAATCGAGCGCGTCAGATTTTCTAAGGGGATGTTAAGTGAACCTAAGACAAACCTTTGACGATTTGAATGTGACGCAAACGCGCTGCCATTATTGGAATGTGCAAAAAAAATCGCTATTTTGAAATATTCAAGCGCGTCAGATTAAGATATACATATATGGTCCATCTTTATGCCTTAGACATGCTGTCTCATAATCTGACGATTATCAGGAAGGATTCACCTAATCTGAAAATTATTCAAAAAATTTTTTTTTTGTATATATGCATACAGCCTATATTCAAATTTTCCCAGGGAAAAGTTTCAATTAAAAGTTATAGCCACTAATGAGTCTAAGAACTATAGTAAGTTTAAAGACAATCGTTGGAGCCGTTTTCGAAAATAATCGAAAAAGCTCATAAACTCCTAGAATAAAGTGGAGCTTTCGGTTCTCTGATTTCAATAAACAGCTTCGTGGCACAACTAGTTATAATATGAAAGTCAAATTTCAAGTTTGATAAAATTCGGATAAAGCTTTCGATACGATATGGCTGTCACACACTCACACATATCCATGTGTGACAGCCATATCGTAACGATAGCTTTATCCGAATTTCACCAAACTTGGCATTCAGCCTCCATATTATACCTAGATGTGCCGCGAAGCTTTTGGCCGAAATCGGTAGACCGAAAGCTCTACTATATTCTAGGAGTTTTTGAGCTTTTTCATTTTTTTTCAAAAACAGCTTCAACGATTTTCTTTAAACTTACTATGGTTCTTAGACTCATTAATGGCTACAACTTTTATTTGAAACTTTTTCCTGGAAAAATTTGAATATATGCATCACGCAGCTGCACGCATTAAACTTTATCTATGATTTTTTGTTACCTCGACTTGTGTAAATCGTCAGATTATATATTTTTCGTAATCCTTGATTTATTCCCTTAAAAATTAAAAAAAATTTAGCCACACTCAAGAATGTCGAGATGACGTTTTTTTTACAACTTTGTATCCCTTCCCCTTCTTTACGTCGCTTTCAAATTGTCAGATTAGTCGAATATACACCTTTTAGCATGTAACTAACTCACTTTATCTTAATCTGACGTGCTCGAGAAAATCAGATGATCAATTTTTTTTTACTAAACTGATACTTTATCCTTGACGGGCGGCCATATATATGGGGCTTATATTTGGTGGAAGTACTTAACTGGGTACAAAGTATCACCCTGTATATTAATTTGCCACGCTTTAGTAAATCCCGAAATCCCCGCTTGGGCTCCCCAGCTAACAAACTTCATGGGACCTGAACTTTTTTGTGGAATCAAAGCAAAATCAAAATTTTTTTTGATTGTCACTCGGAAAACGGGACGTAAAGCTTCTAACAAGCCTCTATACGGACCACTGTCACCTAAATTACCATCTTCACAAGATCGATAAAGCCGACACCAACATATACCGTCTCTGCTGGAAAGAAGCAGAAACTCCGGAGCAATATGTAAACGGGTGCTTAATGGAGCCACTAACGATATGATTGCTATGTTTTTTGATTCTGGTTCTGATCTGGATAAATGAGTTCATATTCATGGATATTTGCAATACTTCATTTACTTTGCAAAGTTTACCGAGGAAGAACCAGTTTTGACAATACTCAATAATCACCCAAGTTATTGGCAGCAAATAAATTTTTTCGAGATTACAATCTGCATGTTTTTTTCTTGCCACTTCATGTATCTCATGAAATGCAGCCCCTGGGCTTAACTTTCTTAGTTCACTGAAAATGGTATACAACAGAGAATAGTTAACATTCTCCACAAATGGATCATTCAATACAAAGTTATAAAGCTTTTTATAAATGCCTACACAAAACAGCCAGCATAAGAAAAGCTGTCAATGGAAGGAATTTAACTCATTGATACAGAAAAGTTTAATGAATGCTTCCAAAACATACCCTTTTGTAAATCTAACGACACTTCCGTTTACTGCCGTCTGCCTTTCGTGACACTGCAGTTGAGCAAAACAACTTGAATAAAATTACAGTGACTCGTGAGTCAAAATACAACTTTTGTTCCAGAAAATCAAACTGATATAGAGTTTTGCTTCCCTTGCTCTTCCATTAATTCTTGTACTTTTCTCTGAAATAACCAAGGTATCTCGCAGATATAAAACAACTTTGAAACAAGAAAATAGAAAACATTCCTAAATTTTATTTAGCGTATCTACGAATATTAAATCAAAGAGGAAAAACAAAAATACAAAGGATAGTTTAAAAAAAAAAACAAATTTAGTCAAAAGGAAAAAGTAAGATATTAAAATTGAAACCACCAATTAAGGATAAATTGGTCGTTAGAAATTTGAAAAAGATTTTCGAAGAGACTGAAAGTGACGAAAGGACTTTAACTGAATATTCGGCACCGAAATATATAATTCTCCAAATCATGTGTAACATTTGTAATAAATGGGTACATAAACAATGTACCAGCGGTCAATCTATTAAGGATTACGTCTGTGATTTGTGCAAAACATAGTAAACAATAATTAAAAATTAAGTTATATCATTTAGTAGAGGATCCGAACCTACATCGACCTTCACCGAGTTGATAGTAGAATGAAACCTATTTTTTCATGAATTTAGTATACAGTGGTGCCTCGCATAACGAACGCCTCGCACAGCGAACTTTCTTTTCGTTCATTTCACGATTCATACAACGAACTTCGCTTCACACAACGAACTTCGCTTTACACAATATGACTATCCGAATGTTTTGGAAGGAGAAATTTGATATCCTTTTGGCAATACGACTTATACAGAAGGCCTGGGAAGAAGTGTCACAAAGGACCCTCATTTCTGCTTGAAAGATGCTTGTGTCTTCGTGGATTCAGAAAGAAGCAGTAGTTGATGACACAGAAGTGGTGAAGGACATCATCACAGTGGCCCAAAGGTTGGAATTAGAGGTAGAGGAAGAGGATGTAGAGGAGCTTATTGAGGAACACAAAAAAGAGCTGACAACTGAAGAGCTCCAAACACTTCTGGCCCAACAACAGGACAATGCTCAAAGGGAAGCGTCATCTGATAACGAGGAGCAACAATCAAACAATCAACCAATTCCAACTGCTGACATCAAGAACATCCTGGTCAAATGTAAAGCAGTTCAGGAGTTTACCAATGCCCACTATCCGGATTCCGCTGAAGCAAACAGGATCAACGACCTGTACTCCGATACTCTTGTCCGTTATTTCCGGCAGATGTTGAAGAAAAGAGAGAAACAAACGACTTTGGGCAGGTTTTTCACTGCACCATCGGCCAAAAAGCGGAAAATGGATGAAGATGTGCAAGATTCGATTATTTCTTAAAATTAAAAAATGTGTGTTTTTTTCATTATGTTTTTAGATGTATCTAAATAAAAATAATAACAAAAAATTTATCTTTTTTTTTATGTCATCTTACGATATTTTATGCTACAGAACGAATTATTTTTTTTAACATGTATTGTTATGGGAAAACGCGTTTCACATAACGAACTTTCCGCATAACGAACTTGCTCCTGGAACGAATTAAGTTCGTTGTGTGAGGCACCACTGTATTAGGAAATATATTATAAATGGGTTGGCTAAAAAATTCCGGGGCAGACTATTTTTAATTATTTAAAAAAATATATTTTTAATACAAGATATAAGTTTTGCCGTGAAGCTTTTGGTTGCAATCGGTTAACCGAAAGCTCCACTTTATTCTCGAAGTTTTTGAGCTTTTTCAAATTTTTTCAAAAACGGCTGCAACGATTTTCTTTAAGCTTATGATAGTTCTTAGACTTATTAATGGCTACAACTTTTATTTAAAACTTTTTCTTGGGAAAATTCGATTAAGGACGGTTCTGGGGTGAAGGTTGGGAATTCATAAATACATATATGTTGTATACTTGTATGCATATAGTTCTGCTATGTATAGTTATAAGGTGCTTATATATTTCTTTTAACCAACAGCGAGTTTCATAAATGAAAGTAAAAGAAAGTACTGTGACGCCACGCTGCAGATATTTTTCTTTTTATAATATTGTATGTCAATTCAAATTACAGTATTCTGAAATATTTTTTAGACAAACAAAAGAAAATACCACTATGAAACATCAGAATTAATTTCAAGTGAGTTTCCTACGTTCAAAAGTAAAACAAAAGTACCTTTATGTCTAGATTTTTTCATTTAAGAGCCAAAGATAAAAAAATGGAAATAGGCTGCATAAGTCCTGTTTAAAACGTTGAATCAAGCTAAGCTTTTTTTTTTCAAATAGTACCTACCTACCTAAATTAATTTTTTGTGTAATTTATTTGAATGATTTTGCCAAAAGAATATAGTATGAATTATTTATACGTTATATAATAATCAAGAAACACCTGATGAAGACCAAATAAAATGGTTGAAACGTTGTGTATTTGAAGTTATACGTATCTTTTAAATATATTTTTAATAATATTACTACAATAATCAAATAATCGGTTAAATTTGTTTCCTTCAATTTCAATAACTAAAATTTCAAAATTTAAATTCCTCTCACAATATTTTGTTTAAATAATGACATTTGGAATATGGTTGAAGTCTGTGGTCAAACTGAACAACTGAGATTTAAAAATCTACATATTTGTGTGTATTGTGTGTCTGTGTGTGTCAAACGCGTGGTAGTGTGTGTGACGTCTTTTTTCATTAATTTAAGGTATTTTGAAGCATTATTATAAAAAATTTAATTATCTCAATACACAACTTCCTCATATAAATTTCAATTGTGCCAAATTTCATACTCCTCCGTTCGTGTAATATTCGGTAAAAAGAGATCACAAATTTTTGCTTCACGTATTAATATATAGATACTAAATTCATGATAAGATAGGTTTCATTCCATTATCAACTCGGTGAAGGTCGATGTAGGTTTGGATCGTAGACTAATTGAACTATTAAGTTTCTACTTCCCCCGCTAATTTGATCTCAACTATCCGACACGGTAAAATTGAGAATAACTTTTTTTTTTGTAATTTTTTGTGCTTTAAAAGTTGATTTCAATACGTTTTTGCTTCAGTATAAATAACGTTGGTGCTATACGCAAAGTTCATTGAAAATTTTTAAAATTATTTAGAGTATTGTAAGTAAGCTGTTCCCAATTATCCCACTTTCCCCGACCAACCAGCAAATAACAACTGTTTCAGGTGTGGGACCTACGCAGTCCTGACGGGTGCGTTCGCTTGATTCGAGGACCACACATTTGCGGCGACGGCCTCGACATTCGGGTATGTAATCGAGCGTTTTAAAAAAAATAATTTAAGAGATAAAACATGCAAAATTATTTCAAATTTATTATCTTGAAAAAAAATGTAATCGTTTACTTGACGATGTGCTTGTTACCATCCCCCAAATTGCACGTTATATTCAAACTTTAAAATTATAATTCTCGATAATGAAAGGGTTGTTTCATTGTTTACCAGACAATTATTTGATTGCATTTGCGTGCATGTAGACTGTTAACATTAAATATTGTGTTTATCACAAGGCTTTTATTATTATCAAGCTCGTGTCAATATCGATATTAAACGCATTGTATTACTTATTTAACGAAATATTCGCCAGACATTTTCAGATTGATACCCCTAGATAATTACTATTTTCGCCTCGAATAAAAATTAATAATTCATCTTGAATCGTCCTTTTTTCCGTTTAACATCAATTTAGGTTAGTATGCAATAGTAATATTAAATAATTAATAGCTTCCCCCACCAACTATCAGTAGCAGTTTATCATTAAGATTTAATAGTCTTGAAGATTTCATTAAAAATTCACGATAATATCGATTTAAAAATCTATTTATATCTTGAGCTTTTTGTGTTTTAGACGATTTAATTTTTGTTGGACGTTTTCAATTTTCATTAACGGCAATTTTTTGTTCGGGAGTAAATTAAATCAAACTTTGATACATCTAGTTAATGGAGATTTTGTAGGCGTCATTTAAGATTCATAAGGATAACGTTAATTGTTTTTGTTGGAAATTTTCACTTGATAAGAGAGGATGGCGTTTACTTGTTGAAGGAAAATTGTTATGTTGGAAAAAATTAATTAAGTTTTTTGTGTTTGGAGAGGATTTTCGGTGGGGTTGAAACTTTTTCGTTGGCTTTGGCTAAATTTTCGAGTTAATTATTTGTTTGAAATAAGAAGATTGTAAAGTTGGACTGTATCGTATGTGGCATTAAGATTAAACATGAGATTTACTTAATATTACTTTTTTGGATTTGGTCGCTCTAAAATGTGATTACTAAGCAAGTTTTTTTTGAAAATTTTTATTAGGAGTAAATATAATTTGGTGTCTCCGTTTTTAATTAAAAAATTTTACAGCTTTTTGGAAAAAAAATCTTTTACGATCTTTCGAGTTACTAGAAAAAAAAAATATTATCAAGAGAAGGTGCGAATTTTGTGTGTGTCTGGAGAGTAATCTCTTAAACCACTGATTCTATTTAAGACATCCTTTCGCCATTTGGGAAGCACATTATTTAAGATAGATAAAGGCCATATATCAATGTGGTAATGTACTTAAATGTATGTAAACTAGACATTGTTATGTGTCTTGAGAGCTTCCACAACGTACCGCTGAGTCCGTTAAAGTTATATAAAAACAATATATGGTTAAGTAGTGACTACCCGTGACTTAGTTCATACAAAAAATATTAATAAATGAGTCAATATGATCATTTCTTTTTGGGAGTTTTCTTGAAATTCTTAAAAAATATTTTCAACCTTTAAATTAACAAAATAAGAGACTATACAAAAGCAGAGATTTACATTTGCATGTAGATAAATAAATGTAAAAATTGATACAAAAAATAATAGATACCTATAGGTAAGAGAAAGATTTAAAAAAGGAAAAACCGTCAACCCTTTTTCTGAAATTTTTAGAGGTGAAATTTCGATAAAAATTTTCCTAGTTGGTACCAAACAAGGGATGCTCACTTTTAAGGTTATTACCTTACTCTGACGTCAGTGGTTTGCTGTTTCTGACAGAAGCCAGTAGAAGCGTTAGAAGCCATTAGATATCTGCTATAATTGGTTCTTATCGTTACTATCGTTCTTATTGCGCAAGGTTATTATTACGCTCTATAGTTTGAAATTTCATTTCGCTTCATTTTGCTCAGTTAAAGTTCAAAATAAAACTTTTTTTATATAGTTTTTTATATACTTTATTTTATTTTGATTTTTTTAACAATATTGTTTGTATTCATTTTCTTTTGTAATCTTCCTAGGTTTATCTAGTTAAAGAAGATGGGCTTCTTTTCACAAAAAATAAATAAAGTTTTATTATAATAATAGTTAATTTTTATGAACATAATAAATATCAATTTGATTTTTCTTTATTACTTTATTTGAATTGAATAATGATGATATATCAAAACACTGGTTTGTTGACTGACGCGGGAATTCAAATTTATAGCTGACTAAGGTATAGATTCTAGAAGAAATATATCTTCATTATTCAATTAAAATACAATAGCAAAGAAAGATCAAATTAACATTTATTATGTTCATAAAAATTAATTATTGACATATTGAAATTTTAAATTTGTTGTTAAAGGGATTTAATAACCTAAATAAAAAGAATATTCTATTAAATATGGTAGTCCCAACCAAATGCAGTAACCAGATGGAATTCCCTACAAACCAACGATAGCTAATGGCGTTTAACGCCTCTACTGGCTTCTGTCAGAAGCAGCAAACCTTTGACGTCATTTTCAGAGATCAAAGAAATGCCGCCTAGTCAAGTGAGCATGCCTTATGTATCTAATAACCTTGGGTACCAAAGGCCACTTAAGAACTTTAACTTAGGAAGAACACTTTAAAAACTCATATTTTTGTCTATACAAATTTGTGGAGTACAAATTCTTAAAATGACAGATAGACAATTGACATTTGGCAGTGTCAAAAGCGTCAAAAGTTGAAGTACATTCTACTTTGAAGCGTCGTGAACGTACCGTCCGTCGCGTCGAGTTTAATCATTCCTATGAAATTCTATATGTATTAACTTTTTTTTTGACATTTTGAACCGTCAGCGTCGTGGACGTCGAGTTTAACTCAGGGATAATGTTTTATACATTGCCTGAGCGCCTGATTTTATAACTCTATCAAATTTTTTTACTTTTCTGCGCTATCTTTTATTAAAACTATAATGAAATAATGCAAAATTAACTTCTAGCAATATACAAAAAAATGTCCTAAAACTTTGCACTTGTAATTCACTTCCTGGCATGTTTATAAGCTACTTGACTTGAATCTTAGTTAAAATTAAGTCAAATAAATATTTAAAAGTCAGATCAAATTAGGTACTGATTTCAGGAGCTATTTCAACCACAAATCAAAATGCCAAACATTATTTTTTCCCAAAAATGTCTTTGAGCATCTTGACCTATATTTAATAAACACTTTCACGACTGAAAGGTGCGTTAAGAAATACCTATGCAAGTCAATCGTAAAAAATATATTTTACAGCATCTTAAGCCTTTTAAGTTCACAACTGTGCAACATCAATACATTTTTTTACTTTTTTTGTTACTAATTTTATTAGATCTATTGAAGTCTATAGAAGACTATTGAAATCTATAATGAAATCTATAGAATCTATTGAAGTCTATGAAATTTGTGGCGACGACATACATACATTGCACATACATAGTCCGCACATTACACATAGCGATCAGTAAGTCTAGAAAAGGCTTAAGAAAAATACCATTAATGGTCAGCCAATTTATTGTTTTTAATTTTAAACGGTCGTACGAATTTTGATAAAATTTTGGTTAAAGGGAACTTACATTTTGAATCAACATAACTTCAAATTCTGAAAAGTCTTGTAGAATAGCCATAAAACCAAATTAGCGTTTTTACTTCTCATCCAGAAACGAATCGTAGACTAAAATGAACTATGATTTATTCCAGAGTTATTCATGGTTCTTGCAGGATATCTCTAAATAGAGGAATATTTATTGGTTTTTTAAATGCATAGAAAAAGGACAATGATGCAATATGGTTTTTGGATGTAGGATTTATAAAGGAATTGCATAAGGCTTTTGTTACTTTTTACTTTTTATTTTGAAGGAATAGTGGTAGAAAATTAAGATTGGTGAGTTCGAGGATTCAAGTAAACCTTTTAGGTTTTAATTGTATTTTGACCTTAAGCCCAAATTTTGATTCCTAATGGAGAGCTATGGAAAGAAAACCATTTTTTTTTGTTATACAAAAATGGAGAAACAAATTGACCTACTTTTTATACAAATAATAAGTTTGAAGATTTTTACTACTTGAATACTTATATAATAAAAATGTTCCATCTCTCCTGCGCGAGAGAACGAACTAAGGTATCATTTTTCCCAACTAAGATTTTTATCTAATCTATAAAATTTAAGGTGTTTTGTTGAATACCCTTTATTGCCTTCATTTTCATATATTTAATACAAAAAAATAAATGCCATTTACATTGTAATTTTCCCCAAAAAAACAGGGTTATAACTTGAAAACAGCTGAGCTGATTTCAATAGAATTTTTAAAAAAAGTTATTAAATATTGTAACTTACATTATAGGCTACTTTTTATTTCAAAAAGTTTTCCCTGTCTGTTTATTTGTTCTTGGCAAACTTGAAAACGGCTGGTCCGATTTAGACGAGATTTTCTCTACAAGTAGTAAATATTACAATACTGCGCAACAAAAAACATAAATCGGCAGGCAGTTGTGATACAATGTACATATACTAACATATCCTAGAGACGTCATGATTTTAAACTATGTAATTTGTTAGTCTTATAAATTAATGTTCGCAAATTTGAAAATTATAACCATGATAGAAGTATAGCGAAAGGTTAAATTCCTAGCAACCATAACTCCATTGCGAATTTTTGGGTAGTTAATATATTATTAATAGTTCGACTAAGTAAACGTTCAAATTGTCAAGGGAGGAGAAGGAAATCATCTGCAGTAAATATGATTTTATTCATAAAAATAAATATCTTTGTTCAAAAATGAGACCCGTAAGAATAAATAACAAAAACAGACAACTCGACTTTAGTGATCCCAATTAGGAATTTGAATAAAAGAGGTTAAACCGTTAGGCAGAGCCCCCAGTACAAAAAGAAATCCAGCCCAACTTATTTTTCAAGAGAAGATAGCAACTAAGATGTGACCATCGCGTTGTTTTTTTACAAAAAAAACTATATTCTTAATTTTCAATTTATTTTAAATAGCAGACTTGCCGATAAGACATAATGGACTTAAAATAATACTTTATGCTAGAATAGTGAACCTAAGGTAACCTAACCTAATATCTCATATCTTAAGATAACACATTAAACATTATTGATCCTAAAAAAGGTACACTTCCTAAAGGATAGCTACTAATCCATTCTACTAAAATTAATAAATTATTTCATATGACATTTGGTGTGAAATATTCTCAAGGCTTAAAATTTTCTTAATATTTTACAATATGCAAAAAAACGTAAAGATCCTATCTATAAGATAGCTTATATATGTTCCTGGAAAAGTAGTTTAACGGATTTTCATGAACTTTTTATGAAATAAAGGTCTAGAAATAACTAATTATCTTTTTTTGTGAAAATAGCTAATTTCTTATTTTGGGTAAAACTTTCTATTATTCAATCAGATTAATTTAGATACGCTCTGCGAAGTGGGCGGGTATCAGCTAGTTTTAACAAAATTCCTATAAAAGTAAATCAGGATGTTCAGGATGTACATAAATGTGTCTTAGATTTTGGACTAACATAAATGAGGGCATTCTATTGTAAGATAGTTTAATTCAAGCAAAGCATTTATAATTAGGTGAATTTGTAAGAGTAGTATCGAATAATACCAGGATTTATTGATTAGATTCCACCTTCTGCATTCTGCTAGACGCATTTAAAAATTTGGGGAAGCGAAAACAACTTAAAACTAAAAAAGAAAGGTAGAAACGTACCATTTTAGTTGGTTGAGTTTCTTTTTAAAACATCCTTTTTGTCGTCCTTCAAAAGTCGGTTAGATCTAAACTTAAAATATTCATTTTCCAGGATAAAATTATGGTAACCGGCTCGTGGACAGTGAGTGAAAGTCTTCAAATGTGGGACTTTGGCTCGAATAAGCTCATAAGCACAATCACGCCGACAAATCGGGCGACAACGAGTGACGGCGAGTTTTTATACTGCTGTCAATACTACGATGGCCTTCCGGATGAAGACGTCGTTATAACAGCCGGAAGTGGAATCGGAGCTGTCGAGGTTTGTAGTCCCGGGAATAAGAGGCCAATAAAATATTTCGCTTACGTTCCCATTTTTCATTCACAGGTTATAAGTATGAAAGAGAAGAAAGTCTTAGGAAGCTATAAAACACAAAAGGCCATTTATAGTGTAGATTCGTTTAGAAATTTTATTTCTTTCGGCGGAATGGACACGCTGATTCGAATCGTTGATTTTGACATTCAAGACGTGTAAATGTTAAAAATATTTGTAAGATTTTTATAATAAATAATTAGGTCAAATATGAATAAATTAATACCAATTGAAATCCCAATGTAAATGACATATCTATTAGCATCTTCAAAGATTGGCGTTACAATTTCTGATTTGTCGGAAATTTAATTCGTTTCAATTAAATTTCACATCAATAACTTCCCAAGTTATAATTAATTACTCCAATTATTCAGGAAAGCTAATTATTTACGATTCATTGACCTAGATTTAAATTCTTTTTTTTCTCTTAAAAATGTTATAACTTTTCCATTAACTTTTCTCGTATCGATAAAACTGCATTTGACTGTTAAAAATGAGACTTGGCAGAGGAGTTTCTATTTAACATTCAAGCCATTGAATTTATAACCAGTCTTATTAAATTAATTATTAACTTAAAACTTGAGAACAATTCGATAGCGATAAATAACTGTAAGTTATGTGTTCGTTAATTTATGGCGCGTTGAAACATTGTATAATAAAATATGATGATATTGATTGCTTCGCTAAATTACAAAGAACAATGTTTTCGTTATTACAACCTAAGTAAAGCTTCTTAATTTTAAGCTTCTTACCGAGTTTTTGAAACGTACACCGCATTGTGTTTAGCGGAGAAATTGTTGCAGTTTGTAATTGGATGATTTCTTCTTAGTATGATGGCGTAAAACTTGGGTTTTGTTAGCGGAGCTTTTTAATTCTTCATGAGATTGTTTCGATATAATTTCTCAAGATATAAACCAGATATTTAAGAACTGTATATTTACATAGTATAAAACAAAGTCGCTCCCGCTGTCTGTTCCCTTAGATCTTTTAAACTACAAAACGGATTTTAATGCAGTTTTCAGAAATTGATAGAGTGATTCAAGAGGAAGGTTTTCGGCGATAAAACATGTATATTATAGTAGAGAAAAGTCGGAAAATTCAAACATTTATAATGTGATGTCATAACAAAGATATTTTTATGCACTTACGTTGCAAACGCTGGCTAAACCTTTCGAGATAGGTCAAACTAATATGCGGCAAAATTGTGTATCTTAAAATGATTGATAAAAAAATCCACGACGATATATGTCTATCTCCTAAAGATATCCCACAAGAACCATTTTTATCTTTTACATATGACATAAAAATTATTGGTTTTTTCCAATACAGTATTATCCTTTATCCTTATCTAATTAAATACATAAAATACATTGTGTTTTTCATGTAGATCAAAATTGCCCTTCACAGTATTTCATCAAAATGAATATCTTAGAAGATATCACAGATTAAAAACAAGAAAGCAAGTTAAGAAAAACGTGGTAAAAGCGTTGGCAGAGCAACTGGTTATTGTACATCGTGCGTAGTGGCTGTTTTATTGCTATTTTTTGCATTTTTCTCAAGAAGGCCTGACCAATTTTAAACAGTAACGAATGAAATCTCTACAAAGTTTAAATCTCTACAAGTTATCTAAGAAATTGACAAAGTTACTGGAAAATAAATATTATGCAATTCAATTAACACCCGATAAATTAATAATGACATTTTTTAAATATATTTGAATTTCAATTGTTCATTGTCGAAGATATTAATCTATACCAATAATAAGATTGAAGATTTCTGCTTTTTGAATACCTATATAATGAAAACGGGAGGGATGAGGGAACATAAACGGAATTATTTTTCTCAGCTGAGATTTTTATCTAACCTAAAATATGTAAAGTGTTTTGGTGAATACTCTTTATTACCTACATTTTTATATGTTTATATTAAAAAATAAATGCCATTTTCATTGCACTTTTACCCAAAAAAAAAACCATTGTTTGTCCAGGGTAAACTTGAAAACGGCTGACCCGATTTTCACTACAAGTAATAAATATTACAAAAAGTGTTACAAAATACTTTTTATTCCGAAAAAATGTTGATTTTCTGGGCAAAAAAAATAAAACTGCGCGAAAACATACATCGGCAGGCAGCTGTGATGCAATGTACATATACATACATATCATATCGCAGAGACAACATGGTTTGAAACTATAATTTATTATTCTTATAAATTAATGTTCGCAAATTTGAAGATTATAACGATAATAGTAGTAAACGATAAGTTGACTTATTCACGGATGTAACTTTTAGGGAATTCAAAGTATGTCAAATGTAAATTACGGATAAAAATCCATTGAAAGATGACTGAACTGCAAATAATGAGTTTTCTAGGCAGGTAAAAACACAAAGATATTTATTACTCTGGAAAAGTTACGATTCTTGGGGAACAATTTTTATCTTTTTATGCCAACATAACTAAAATGACTTTTTATATTGTGCTATGACCGTTTCTATTAATCAGTCAGTTCAATTTAGCTATGTTCAGCGAATCGGGCGGGGATCAGCTAGTTAGAAATAAACGTATTAAAATAATATACTAAATTTTTAAATATTTAACAATTACTTAACGGAACTAATTTAAGTGAATTTTTGTTAAAGATACCTCTGATCTTAACGTCTTGAATACCATTTATCCTAAAAAAGGCAAGGTTCCTTTAGGATAGCTACGTAGCTATTCTACTAAAATGGCTAAACGATTATAAATAACATAAATAATTTTCAAGTCTAAAGGAACATTTTATATTTACAACTGTAATGAATCTGTAAGATGGCTAATAACCCTTCCTAGAAAAGGAGTTTTAAGGCTTTTGATGAACTTACTTTGGATCTAATTTCTGAAAGTACCTATCATCTTTTTCTGACAAAATAGAGTAATTTTTATATTTCGTTATAAAGGTAGGGAATATTTTAGTCAATCAATTAAATTTAGATACTTTCAGCAAAGCGAGCGGGTATCAGCTAGCAGTATATAAAAGATTAAGAAACTTAAATTGGTCTGTTGATTAATCAAAGGTTTACCTAGCTTTATTTCAATGAAAACAACTTGAAAAATTATTTTCACTTATACCATCATTTATCAATAAAATAAATTTGAAAAATCTATGTCTCTTATTTTACAAAATATTATTACATCGGAAAATCGTTGAATTGAGAATCATTCAACATCATTAATAAAAGTTTTTCTTTCGATGAAGAAAGATAAAAAATATAGACAGATTTGTTTGATGGTTTTGTGTAGTTTTCAAGGATAGTCGATAATGTATGTTCAAGAAGTTTCAAACATTGTAAATTCACCCCTTATCAAAACGTAAAGTTATTGGAGTTAGACTTAATTCGGCTGTAACATGAAAAGCCTTGTGGTTATAATATTAATATAAAATCAAAACTACCTAAATTCTATCCTCTTATATTTCCATTTCATTCTTTTTAACAATAAAAATGCATCTTGAACTATGAAAAATAGTAACAAAATAAATAGCTACATAACACAAGAGAAAATATATAAATCAGCTGTGCTCGTGACATCCATTAAATTTATATCTTCATTTTATGAAACCTTTAAATATTTCGTCATAAAAACGACATTAATCCAACTATATATGAATTTTACTAAAAATAACTTTTTTAATCAACGACTTTTTCCATTACAATGTTTCCAAGTTATTACGAACATAACGTGCTATATTTGTAATTTATAACATTGTTAAATTAGATTGAAAATTGGGTTTTCATTGGTTAGATTTAATGTAATACAGCTCGATTCTCATATCAAAGTTTTCCATGCTAAAAAATTAGTTATCATACTTTGAAGCGTTCTTGTATTTGAAGTTATATTCGTGATATTATACATTGGAAACTTTTGAAAATATGAACTTTAGGGGTTGTAACACGACCCTTTTAGGAATTGATTAATTCTAAATAGAGCCTATTTATAAAAATACATAATTAATTTGCAAGGAGCTCTTTGAAAATGGACCAATTTAAATTATGAGATTTAAATGAAGTAGTTAGGGAAAATAAAGCAAGTGCTTTTTTGTGATGTTATATAACGTGGAAATTTTGGACTAACAGTGTATGTATTAATGGATTTCGTTAATGGATTACGTGGAATTTATAATTTGAACGGAAGATGAAGTTTTTTTTTTTGGTGTTGGAATCAAAAATTTATCTCATTTTTGACTAATTGACGAAAAACTAAAGGTTAAAAGCTTTCAATTTTTTCAAGTTAAATTAATAAAGAATTTTTTTCTTCCAAAATAATAACTAACATTGTCTCTTATGAAACAAGACACCCAAGTTTCTATAAAACCTTCGGATTACTATTAAAAAAAATAGTTTTAGCAATACTTAAGATAAAATGTTGTTAATATACTGTTTTTGGAATTCCTTGATTATATTATCTATACGTATCTATATAAATAAAATGATAGTTGTTTTCCAATGTTCGGTTTTAACTCAAAAACTACTGGATAGATTTCGATCAATTTTAAAGTGAAACTTTTTATACATCGTTTCAAATTTTTTGGCTTGTCTTTAGCATGTCGCTAAATGTAACACATTCTCGACAGGAAATCGGCAAGTGTTCGGCAGAGCTCGTATACACATTGTTAGCTAATACCATGCTGTTTTCCCAGGCCTGTTGCACGAGCTATTACTGAATGTAATGAGCTATTTTTCTCTCCATGACAACGTTTTATTATATTATAAGTTGTCATTAATTGTCAATCATATTTGTATTGGTTTTGTATTTTGATCAGTATATTGATATAAATGTTACTGTTTACTTGATCATGATAGACAAAGATACAGCTAGTGAGAATAGTGCAAAAATATCCGACGGTGATGTTACAATAGATAACAACAGACAGATGATCGATTTAACAATAATCAACAAATTCAATAATCAAAATAACATTTTAGTATTAACATCAATAATGAAAATTCAAAATTAGTTGCAACGGCGCGCGTCTAGTCAGACAGCGAATTCGTGCCACATCCTTTTCTTTCTATTCTATTTTCATACCCTAAATTGAATAATTTTCCGAAAATTTTCAGTTACTTAAGTGCCTTAAATCCGAAAAAAAGTTTCACTTGCATCGTGGTTTCGTAAAACCACACAATAATTTTTTTTTGTGTTACTTCTTATATACTTGGTCCTTATCTAAAAAAAGTATCACGATATCTTAATTAAAAGCAAAGTAATTAAAGTTTTCAAAATGCTATTTTTACAAGCAAAACGCGTTAAGCGATAGATTTTTTGTCGCTTTGATAGAGTGGGGCAAACGATCTTCTAATACGCATGGGCTGGAGAGAATATGTTTCTCCTTCCACTGCTTACTGATTATTTCATATTTGAGCATAGACTTAATACAGCTCAGCGAGACATTAGATTAATAAAGATATTTTTAATTCTATTTTCTATTTGTTTAGCAGTTTTTAAAATATTTTTTATAGTTTTTTCTTAAATTCTCTTTTAGCATTTTTTATATTTTACTGTAAATACAAATTCACAATACATTTTATAAGTTACAACCGTTACAATAATCAAATTACATTTCAACACTCCCTTTTATTATTGCATATATTTTTTAACCAGACAGATTTAAGGGTTAAATTAGCGATAAAAATTTTTTTAAAATTAAACTATATGCCAAAATATGGTTCTTTATTATCCGCAATCCGCAAAGTGTATAGTTATTAATTGATTAATAATTAATTTTTCAAAAATTTACAAACTAAAAATTAAAATTGCTGTAAAATACAAAAGTCACTTTTTTTTAAATTGCTCCTTAAATGCTTTTCTGGATCCGTAATTGCTCCGGGTGTATAGTTAATAGTTAATTAATAATTAAATTTTTAAAAATTTTTAAATTCAAGAATTAAAATCGCTATAAAACCCAAAATAATTTTTAATTGAAAGCTCTGCTCTTTTCATTATGCAAATAATTGATCAAATTTTTGCAATATTTTTAATAATTAATTATTTTAAACTATTTATACATGTATTGTTGTACTACGACGTCATCAACTGCCGTTGGATCTTATAAACATGAATAGTTTAAAAATATAATCACTAATTTACTATACACCTGGAGCAATTGCGGATCCGAAAAGAGTATTTAAAGATCAATTTAAAAAAAAAAAAAAACGAAAAGTATTGATTGAAAAGCTTTTGGATTCTATAGCAATTTTTAGTTTTGAATTTACAAAGTTTTGAAAAATTAATTATTGATTAACTAAATTGCTCCAGGTGTATAGCTAATATACATGAATATACATAATACACTTGTAGCAATAGCGGATTCTGAAGTAGCAATTTAGGAGCAATTTTTTGGCATATAGTTAAAAATGTTCTACACTAAGTTTTTTCCGGTTATTTTATTTAAATTTTTGCTTTCAATTTTTTAAACGTTTTTCCTCTGCCAATTAAATATGTTCTTAACATAATAACCTACGCAGACAACGTCGCGGGTATCAGCTAGTTTAAAATATACAAGATTAACTTCTTCAAGTTATTCTAATTTAACCGTAAAGACTATAGTAATATCAATGGTAATATATAACATTTTACATTATATGAATCAAGCCTTTAGTTCAAACTAAACTGTTTATCAATGTGAAATTAAATCAGAGCTTTTAATAAATTTAAGGAAAAAAAGTTTGTACTGTATACGTAGTAAAAAAAAAACTCAAATTTTGAAAGAGAATTTTATAGAGTTGATCGTTATAAGACTTAGTTTTGTTTTTTATTTATTTATTAAGATGTTGATTGTGAAAATTAAACTTTTAATTAAATGATAATATATAGAAGTTCAAAATGTTTTCCTAAAAAGACAGTTTACTTTTGAATAAATCTGATGACAAGTTTCAGCATGTCGTTGAGCCGAATGTTAACATGTCACAGTAAAATTTTAATCTTTTAAACATCGATCTCGTTTTGATATTTAAGTAAAAAATTATTATTAATTTCGATTAAAAAAATATTTAAGTAGAATATTTTATGCAAACTTACAAATTTCTTGCAGAAAAACCATGGAAATATTGAAATGTTCCGCATAACTAACAATTAACTGAAAATGACAAACAATGGTGCGGCGCTGTTGATGCCGCGATCGTGTTTTTGTTTAACCAATTATTCTATTGAATTGAACCGTTCTTTTTTGATTCAAGAATCGTAAATCAATAAACTTCTACTCTCATCCAACCAATAACAATTGACGTCTTTATTTTATTTTCGTTTTAAATGAGAAAATTAAAAATTATTATAATTTAATTATTGAATCAATTGGTTTCATTATTGTTCTGTTAAAATACATTTATTTATTAATTAGGAAGTCAACATGACACCATCCTATGAGATAAATCAGTTTTTAATTTCTATTTTCAAGTAGAAAGATTAATAAACGGTTCATTTTTGATTCAAAAATTGTAAATCAACAAACGATTCTTTTAATATTTTTTTTTTGGGTCATAAAAATTTAAAATGGCTAGTATTTTAATTACCTATTTACTTTTTAGTTTTAATATTTAAAGTCACTTTTAAAAACTTAGGTCATTAATAGTGCGTTTTTATGTTGACTTTGTGACTATATCAAGTCGTACCTATTGGCTTTTTTGAGATATTTTAATGTTTTGAAGCTTGACAGATCATTCCTGGTTGCAGCTATGACACCCTTCCTTTTGCTGTCTTGTGAGCAACCCCAAATGTGTGTAATTTGTGTGCCCAATACACAGTCTAGTTATTACTTTCTTTTACTACTATATAGATAGTAAAGGAAGTATTGTAATCGGGTCGAATTTTCGAATTCGAGCTTTCACCGGAAATACATGTTTTGAGGTTCCCTGAGTCCAAAAAAGTGGTTTTTAGAAACATGTCTGTGTGTGTTTGTGTGTGTCTGTGTGTGACAGCCATATCGTATCGAAAGCTTTATCCGAATTTCACCAAACTTGGTATTTGACCTCCCTTTTATACCTAGTTGTGCCGCGAAGCTTTTGGTTGATATCGGATAACCAAAAGCTCCACTTTATTCTAGGGTTTTTTAAGCTTTTCCAATTTATTTTGAAAACGGCTCCAACGATTTTCTTTAAACTTACTATAGTTCTTAGACTCATTAGTGGCAACAACTTTTATTTGAAACATTTTCCTGGGCAAATTCGAATAAGGGCGGTTCTGGGGTGAAGGTTTGTAGTTCGTATATCCATATGCATATAGGCTGTATGCATATACAATAGTTCTGTTTATATGTATTTGTATAGTTATAAAGTACTTATAGTTCTTTTAACCAACAGTGAGTTTCATAAACGAAAGTAAAAGAAAGTACTGTGACGCCTCGCAGCAGATATTTTTTGATTGGTTTTTCCTACCCTTGACTGTTGATGGTTTTTCCTCGACAGAGGTTCTACAATGGAGTTAGGTTTGTTGTGCCTTCCATGTTGTATCCCAGAGATTGCTTGTCACAGTGTTGGTCAAATTTTTCTTGTCTTCTTTAGCTATGTTAAGTTCGGTGTCTACAATTCCATCTGTAGTGGCTACCTTTGCTTCTTTGTCTGCCAGCTTGTTGTCTTTTATTCCTTGGTGACTTCGTATTCTGACGTATGTAACGGTAGTACCTTTGTTTTTTAGTTGTCTTGACATTTGCTGTATGTCCATAATTAATTCGTTGAAATTGTCAGGACTTTATAGGGCTCTGAGACATGATATGGAGTCTGTAAATATAATTGAGTTATGTATTGGGTCTTCTGACTGTATTCTGTTTAGGTTTTTTAGAATAGTTGTAGCTTCATAAGTAAAAATGGAATAATTGTCGGGTAGTTTGAAATGATGGGCTGAATTTTCTGTTACCTACAACTGCAGATCTTGCTTTGGGATCTATTATTGATCCATCTGTGTGGTAGTGTTTTTCGTCTGTGCATCTGTTTTTGATTTCTAGAAAGAGGCTTTTGTATTAATCTGTTAGAGTATTTTCTTTATGATGTTTGGCTAGCTTCCAGTTAATGGCTGGTATGAATTGTTCCTATGGTGGGAAGGGGTTTATATTTTTTATAGTTGTGACGTCGTTTAGTTTAAGTTTGTTAATATACTTGGTTGCTCTTAATCTTACAATTAGTGGTTTGGGTAGGTATTTCTGCGTTTGGTATTTATTGTCTGTATGCGGATCCTTGTTGAAGTACATATAGGCTGGGTTGTTTAGGTCAACGCAGCGGCAGTACATACTTAGTGATACTTCTGAAACTAGTCTCATCCTCCTGTAGCTTAATGGGACTTCTTCTGCTTCAGCTATTTAACTAGATATTGGACTTGTTCTGAATGCTCCGATGCATAACCTACGAGCATTGGTTTGTATGATTTTTGAGGCCGAGTCGTAAAAATGCATCCATAATCCAATTTTGAGCGCGTAAGTGCTTTATATATAGGTATATTTTGTAAACATTTTTTTTTCAGTTCTCCAATTGATTGAAGCTTGATAATATTAATTCTTTTATAACATTCATTTCTAATTGTATTGCATGAGGTTTTGTTTTGCTTTTCCGTTATATATTTTCATTTTAAAAATTATAAACGTTACTAAAATATTACAACTATCAAAGTTTTTTATATCCTCATAACTCGTACTATTAAGTAACGGTATTATTCCATTTCCATTTAAATCTTTCTCAAAATTCAAACTGAAATGCATCATTTTAATAATTTTCGTTTGCATATAAATAGCTTTTATTACCCCAATAACTTATTATACTTGCACTCCGAATCATTACAAAAATTTTCAAGCTCTCATATTTCTCGAATTATTTGTTGTAACATCTGATTTATAGATGCACAGACGAATCTACCCCGCCATGCATTTTGCATTATATCATAAATTTTCAACGCCACCTCAACAAATTTAATAAAATTTCTAGCTTATTCCAATTAAAAAAAATTATCTGCTTATTGGAAGATAAACAATCTTGAGTATGAAATTGGCTCTGCATCGCTTATTTGATAACATGCTGTTTAGATTATGCAAAAAGCATCATTTTGCATGTTGTTGCTATTGATTTTATTTTTTTTTTGTTTAGTAACGATGTGCCTCATTTATATGGAGTAAAAAAAATGAAATTTAAGCAAATTAAAGTGAATGTGTTGAAAGAAATTTAAATAACATGTTATATGTATAGTTGTTCATTGTTATATTAGGTGTCTATGTGTATTTAAATAGGTATATACTATATGTTTTATAGTATAAGTAAGCTGGTGCTATAGTCGCTGCATCGATCGAAGGCGGCCGGTGTTGAGGGTGGATTGAGGGATGCTACTTGCTGCGATTCGAGGATGGTGGTTGCAAACGCTCGTAGCTGCGCCCTTGACCTACAATCGACGAGCACGAATGTGCTTCGCTACGTTTCCACACTCACACTCACACACACCTCTATACACTAGCTTATATCATCCCCATAGACGTCAAAGTGTATATAGGGGTAGGTAGTATTCGGTGAGCCCTACATTCATGCAACTCTCTAATACAACTGCATTTTATATTATATACACATACTAAGTAAGTCAAACAAGTTAAACAAACCAGGGGAATTATGGTAAGAAATGACGTCAGAATGGTAAACAAATTACTGACGTTGCATCCAGGCCTGTCTTTCATTATCTATGATCTGCATAACTTGCAAATTTATTAAATGAAAAAAAATTAATTAAATCATCATTGATTTTGCACGTCATAACACTAGTTTCAATTACCAA
Source organism: Sisyra nigra (assembly GCA_958496155.1). Classification (NCBI taxonomy): domain Eukaryota; kingdom Metazoa; phylum Arthropoda; class Insecta; order Neuroptera; family Sisyridae; genus Sisyra; species Sisyra nigra. Next base: position 7,640,812 of record OY292314.1, on the reverse strand, counting down.
TATACCTGCGTAAATTGTTTGTTGTATTTAATCTGGACAAAGCCAATTTAATTGCAGAATAACAAGACAAACACTACTTGTAAATATTTACCCTCGTGTCGAGTGAACCTATACGGTATAATTTTGAGGATTGAGATACCGTTAATGTACACATTCACGTGGAAATAAATCGAAATGGGAAAAAGGAGTATAAAAAATAACGGCAATGGATTTCGCTAAAAATAGACGGGGATTAGACGCTGGAAACTTATTGTTAAGGGTGTAGTTGGATTGTGATAGGAGTATTAAGCCCACGAGCTTGTTTTGCATTTTTATTGAAAACGATAGACGCAAAAAATCAATTTGATGGTGAGATGGAAAAAAGCAAATCATTAGTTATTGTGTTGGCACGGAATGGAGATCATGATAGGTTGATAAGGCGGGGTTCGTTGGGATTGCTTTAAGAACAATGGGGTATCAAATTTAAAAGCTCGAGAGCCAGCGTGTATTAGGTTGTAATTTTAATTGCATAAATTATTTGTCTTCGTTATACAATTATTTAGTAAGGATAGTTTTTACCAGCCCCATACAACTCAATGTTACAAAAATGTGACCATTTTTACTAGATTTGCAAATTAGTTGAAAACGAGTTGAACGAAGACCACCAAGATTGACGAAGACCGAAGAATTTATGGAGATCGTAGATAAGAACTAATTTTTTTTCAACGTCAGGCAAATTATTAAAATGAAACTTTTTTAATTGATTTCATTATTATTGTTATTAAATGAGAATGATTATGATAAGTATTTTTATATATTATAATAAGTATAATAATTCTGATAAGTGATGATACGTTTAAGTGACAGAGGGCTGTTTGAGACGTATGACTCTTATAACAACACAAATAGTGAACAGCTATTTTTCCACTAGATACCAGCGCCATCCAAAGGGCCCAAATGTACTAAGATTTCCGTATAAATAGGTCACGTTTTCTAGCCTTTCTTGTATCTATGTGACAGGGGGCTGGTCTTTACAGCGATCTCCGTAGCTGTGACTGTAATAGTTCCCGTACCGTAATCGCCCGCTGTTTGAGCATAAGTTGGTATTCTAAATCCGTTAGATCTATCGTTAACCGCTTAACATAGTACTTTTTGATTACCAGTCATCGGATAGGTAAAATTTAATCTGAGTGCACCAGAAGTTGCAAGAAACTAAATTCAACAACAACAAAAATTAAGATGAAAGTTTTTTATGCAGTTTATAAAGCAATATAATATAATATTATAAAAGTCTGGCTAGTGAGGCCATGATCCCAAAATAACCTCGTATACCTAAAGGAATCAGAGGGTAGCCGGACAAAATGGCACGGACAAAATGTCATGGGGACAAAATATAAGATGTTTGAGTGTTTACTTGTCGTTGATCAGTTGGAAACTGGTATCAGAACTTTACACTGTGTAGCATAAATCTAATAGACCTCTCTGGTCGTAGTGATAAAAGGAAGGAATACCCTGGGACCCGGAAGCGGAAAAAAGGATTAATCTAAATATAAAACTGAGAACGATACTCTTTGTCATTGTAAGAAACACACAGTATCAAAAAGTAACGAACAGATTAAAACGTTACACTATATATAAACACTTCCAGAAACTAAAATTTGAAATATACAAAATGGCATGGACAAAATGTCATGGGGTATAATGTCCGCGGACAAAATGGCATGGAAAATTTCGATTAGTGAATATTCACTATTTAGCAATGGTATACTTTTAACTATTTCCAATAGTGAATATTCACTAATCGAAATTGTCCATGCCATTTTGTCCGTGACATTTTGTCCGCGGACATTTTGTCCTAGCACTGAATCAGAGCCAGGGAATATCTTAAAGAGCTACAAATGGAATCCCCAAATAAGTGGGTCAAAATAATTTAGTCTCCACCTCCCTGGGAAAGATGGAAACCCACAGTGAATCTAACTTTAAACCATATCCCGATAGAATCTACGCCCCACAACTATTCCAGAATTGACACCTAGAACAGCTAAATGAATATGCCTAACATACAAAATATTACACGGATGGTGAACCTCTATATACACTTGTGAGGCCAAAGCAATAAGAAAATGCCTAGAAATAATTCAGAGGTAACGGATTCCAGAACAATCAGCCATATTCTCTGACTCCCTCTGACCTAAACGCTATATGCAGCGAGAAAAATACAAACAATGCGATTCTACAGCTGCAAGCAACCCTAGAACACTGAGTAAAAAAACGGTAATCAAGGTAAATCTGACATAGATTCCAGGATATCAAGGGATTGGAGGGAATGAAGCAGCTGACATGGAAACGAAACAAGCCACAGAGGACTGCCAACTCGATCCAGACTTTAAACTATCGATGGAAAACAACATCAAACTGTACTTCAACGATATAACAGAGAAGTGACTCAATAATTGGCTGTTATATCTCCAGAAACTTTAAAAAGCTCGGAAATCAATTAGGGACAAAGCATCTGGCGAGGAATTGACGAAAGGAGAGAGCGTGGCCTTGCTCAGACTTAGAATAGGTCTCACAAGGCTTACCCATTTCTGATTATTCACGGTTGCAACTGACCGACAGATGTGACAAATGCGGTGATGAATTATTGACATTGGACCACATTTTGCTGACTTGTCGAGGAAGAAATGAAAAATACCTCAGAACATGAAAGAGTGCCTTAATACAAAAACGGAAGCATAAACATCGCTAAAATTTTTAAAAGAGGTAAACTACTTCAAGGAACTCTAAAAAGCCCAACCTAACAAAGTGTTACATACATTAATTCTACTTCTTACTAACGCCTTCATAGGTGCTTATTTTCTAATATTAGTGTTATTGTTGATACTATTTGTTATTATTAATTGTTTGTCAGCACTAATTGTTGCTACTATTGTTATTGACAAGTCGCTAATGACTATAAATAAGCAACCAGAAATAAAGAAAATAATTAGAAAATTTTTCAATCTTTGAAGGTTTATTGAGTTTTTTAATTTACTTAATTTCCTTAAATAAATTTAACATATTAGAGGTTCTGTGAGATGTTTCTTTTAAGTCTCCTGTGAGTTCTACATGCATCTAAAAAGACATCCCAGTAGTGGCGAAGAATATGCAGTTACATCGGAAATGGTTCGAATACGACTCTTACTTAATTTTATATTGAATTGAATATCTAAAAATTTTAAGACCCCAAAAAGTCGTAAAATAACTAAGGGTTATAATAATTAATATAAAATAACTGAACTATATTTCTAGTTAATTGGACTAGATTTCTAGTAGTGGACTAGATAGTTGCCTTATACGCCAGTGGTCCTGGGTTCGAATCCCAATGAAAGCCCAAAATTTGTTTCTAGGTTTTCGGATTCGACGGTCGCTAATGACCATAGAAGTTGATGCGACCTTAAATAAACCAAAATAAAAAAAAAGTGGTTGCGTGTACTTATGTACGCGCGTGAGAAGTTATACTTCTTTGGTATCATTAAAAATTAGTTTTTATTAATCGCATTCAAATAATCAATTTTAAAAAATTGTAAATTAATATGTAATAATAATAATATATATTTAAATATATAATTATTAAAAATAAAATTAAGAGAATAATATTTTAATTTATATCAATAAATAATATCCAAAGGAAACTCCCAGACGTTTATAAAATTTGCCAGGATCATTTTTATGGTTAACAATTCATGCATGTCATGAAAACGAAGCTTCATAGAAATTGCGAAATAAAGTAAATAGCTACTTGTCAAAGTAAATGTCTTAATCTTATTCATATCTTGTGTTACTAAAGTATTATTCTAAGATGGTTGAATCATTTCAGAATCCCAGATTTCGTGATAACTAAGCATATGATGGAATGCAGACGTCATTTTCATAATTAAATTTCAAATAGTATAACAGCTACTGCAAAATTCGAGAAAAGTAATAATTTATTTTTTAATAATATGTGTCATTTGTATATATATATAGTTGATAATTTTATTTAAATATAAAAATAAATAAATAAAACAAAAATTCAAATTACGCGCGCCAAGAAACCCAGTGGTTTTGCGGCTAACTTCATTTTGTTAATTTTTGTCTCAATATGGCCGCCCATCTAAAAGTTTCACTCTCATCATTTTTTCATAACGCGCCTAAAGAAGTATAACTTAAAAAAAATGTTTGTCTTCAGATACTTTTGGAACATGGTTTCAAGAGAAGAAGTACTGAACAATGTTTGTAGAATAAATGCAAATTTTACTTTTCAATTCAAGCCTCATTTTGTTGTAACAGTATAGGAAAATTATTTATCAATTTTTTATATCAATGGCTTAACGAATGCGTTAGTGATCAGACAAAAAAAATCAAGACAAAAGCTGCCATTTTAATTGCCCGTCCAATTAAAATCGACTAATGAATAACAATTATAATTAAGCTCGACCTTTCCTATTTCATTACAGATTTTTTTTGTAATTTTCCTGCTAGATTCAAGCAATTAATTGGCAATGACAACGAGAGCACGTAATTATTTCAGATCTGATCGTAGATTAATTTGCAATGCATTATATGTCGCGTTGGAAGTTTTTTTTTAATTTTGTTTTTTTTTTTTTTAAGTGAAACTATATACGATGCACCGGGATAGGATTGAATCTAGCCTGGTGAGCTTTATAAAATGTCAAAGTTCGTTTCACAAGCTCCAATGCCGGCAACGCGCTTGTCTGCGTGGGAGAGCTTTCATTCGAAAGAGTTTCAGACCCATTTAACGCGAGCTATAGCTCGTTCCTATTCCACAGTAAGTATCAAAAAGGTCAACAATGTTGTATCATAATTACCACTTGAAATTCACAATCGCTCCAGTGCACTATATTTCACGAAGGTGAGAGCCATTCGCCCGAGCCACGATTGTAATAATTATTAAAAGCTCGACACAAAACTGACACGGCTTAATTTTCATAAATGAAAAAAACATGCCAATTTATATTTTATTCGGGCTCTGGTCTCGTTATTTCGGTAACGATTTGAGAAGTTTTATTTGACAATCGAGTGCCCCGAGAGGAAAATTATACAAATTGTTATTTTATAAGGGTTGAGATGTACAGAGTTTTTGAGTACTTGGTAAATGATCGCTGCAGGGGTTCAAGTCTCTCAAGATATTGTAATTTAAATTGTCGCCTATATTAACCGCGGGAAAATTAAAAACGACTTTAAAATTATATTTATTTACTTTTCGTCATTCGAAGAAAGAGTTTCCATTTAATTTTTCTTACAATTAGATGGAAAAATTAAACGAATTGAGATTAAGTTAAATCTGATAGATCGCATACCGTTTCAAAAATACACAGTTTGTCAAAGAAAAAAACAAAAAGTGTGTGCGTGTACTTATGTACGCGCGTGAGAAATTATACTTCTTTTGCATCATTAACAATTATTTTTTATTAACTGCGTACAAATAAATAATTAAAATAAAATTTAAAAAATATTTTTTTAATTTATATTAATAAATAAGACATACGGACAGTTAACCTCAATTATATTGGAGCACTTCAAAAAATATATAAGCACAATTTTTTTCAATAATACTTGCGAAAAGTAAATAATATTAATCCAAATATTCAATTTAAATCCCTACTGAATATAATTTATTCGTGGAGCGGACACTTTTACGAGAGGTGCGGTTCTGTTGAATTTTAGTACGACGCGTTGAATAGAGATGGCGGGGCAATGTCCAAAATACATTTAAGCATTACGGACTTGCGCTGTGAGGATAAAATACTAATAGCTTAAAAGTAATCTGACGTTTAACACGTTTTTTCCGAGTCACCGTTTGTGCAGTAAATTTGTATCTTAATGACTATTTAATGGCTGAAATACTGTGAAAAACTATGGTTTACAATGAAAATAAAATCCCAAGAAAGCTAAAAGACGTTTATAAAATTTGTCAGGATCAATTTTCTGGTTAACAATTGATGCATGCCCTGAAAACGAAGCTCCATAGAAATTGCGAAATAAAGTAAGTAGCTACTTTTCAAAGTAAATGTCTTAATCTTATTCATGCCTAGTTTTACTAAATTATTATTCTAAGATGGTTGAATCATTTCAGAATCCCAGATTTCGTGATAACCAAGAATATGCATGGTATGCAGACGTCATTTACATCACTAAACTCCAAATACTATGATAACAGCTATTGAAAAATTTGAGGAAAGTAATAACTTATTTATTAATAATATGTGTCATTTGTATATATAACTATTTTCTTAAGAAAAATATTAAAACTTTTTTTAAAGAATTATTTTTTTTTTAATTTAAATATAAAAATTAATAAATAAGTAAATAAATAAAACAAAAATTAAAATTACGCGCGCCTAGTTAAAAAAAATCTAGCGGTTTTGCGACCCACTTCATCCTGTTATATTTGTGTCACCCTGATGCGCGCGCATCTCAAAATTTCACTCTCATCATTTTTTCAGAACGCGCCTAAAGAATTATACCTTCAAAAACTCAAGAAGAATCAGTATCAACATAACATTGGTATACCGGTAAGAAGTTAACGTAGAACTTTTTATTTATTTATTACATTATATGCCAACAAATTGCTCCTCAAATGCTCCTTCAGAATCTACATTTGCTACACTGATGGTTGTGGGAGCTCCGGTACATCAGATATTTTACTCCTTTTGTAAACTTACACTGTAACCAAGTACACCTGTTACCTATTGAGCTAAATAAAGATTTATTATTATATAATCTACATTTGCTTCAAGTGTAAAGTTAACCTTTAATTAGTTATTCAATTTTTAAAAAACTAAACAACCGAAAAATTGAAATCGCTATAAAATCTAAGCAATTAACTTTTTATTAAAGTTCTTTCATTGCAAAAATTTCTCCTTGATTGCTCTTTTCGAATACACTATAGCTCTAGGTGTATGATTAACCGTTAATTAGTTATTAAATTTTTAAAAAATTAGACATAACCTCAATAATTGAAAATGCTATTAAAATCCAAATTACTAATTTTTATAAAAATTTTTTCGTTCAAAAAATTGCTCCTTGAATGCTCTTTCCAGATTCATAATTGTTCTAGGTGTAAAATTAACCGTTTATTTAGTTATTCAATTGAAAAAAAAAAAAAAAAAAAACTAAAAAACTCAATAATTGAATTGGCTATAAAATTAAAATTACTAATTTTTTATTAAATTTTTTTTTTTAAATTGCTCCTTGAATGCATTTTCTGGATCCACAACTGCTCCAGGTGTAGGTACGATTAACCATTAATTAGTTATCCCATTTTTAAATAACTAAAAAATACAAAAATTGAAATCGCTATAAGATCCAAAGAACTAACTTTTTACTAAAGTTTTTTTATTCAAAAAATTGTTCCTCGAAAGCTCTTTCCGAATACATATTTGCTCTAGAGGTATGATTAACCGTTAATTAGTTATTACATTTTTAAAAAATTAGACATAACCTCAACAATTGAAAATGCAATTAAAATCCAAATTACTAATTTGTTATAAAAAATTTTTTTTTCAAAAAATTGCTCCTCGAATGCTCTTTCCAGATCCATAATTGTTCTAGGTGTATAATTAACCGTTTATTAATTATTCAATTTAAAAAAAAAACTAAAAAACTCAATAATTGAATTTGCTATAAAATCCAAATTACTAATTTTTTATTAAAATTTTTTTTTCAAAAAATTGCTCCTTGATTGCATTTTCTGGATCCACAACTGCTCCAGATGTAAGTATGATAAACCATTAATTAGTTATCCAATTTTTAAATAACTAAAAAATTCAACAATTTAAATCGCTATAAGATCCAAGGAACTAACTTTTTACTAAAGTTTTTTCATTCAAAAAATTGCGCCTTGAAAGCTCTTTCCGAATACATATTTGCTCTAGAAGTATGATTAACCGTTAATTAGTTATTACATTTTTAAAAAATTAGACATAACCTCAACAATTGAAAATGCAATTAAAATCCAAATTACTAATTTTTTATAAAAAAATTTTTGTTCGAAAAATTGCTCCTTGAATGCTCTTTCCAGATTCATAATTGTTCTAGGTGTAAAATTAACCGTTTATTTAGTTATTCAATTAAAAAAAAAAAAAAAAACTAAAAAACTCAATAATTGAATTGGCTATAAAATTAAAATTACTAATTTTTTATTAAATTTTTTTTTAAAATTGCTCCTTGAATGCATTTTCTGGATCCACAACTGCTCCAGGTGTAGGTACGATTAACCATTAATTAGTTATCCCATTTTTAAATAACTAAAAAATACAAAAATTGAAATCGCTATAAGATCCAAAGAACTAACTTTTTACTAAAGTTTTTTCATTCAAAAAATTGTTCCTCGAAAGCTCTTTCCGAATACACATTTGCTCTAAAGGTATGATTAACCGTTAATTAGTTATTAAATTTTTAAACCTAAAAAAAACCTTTTTAACCTCATCAATTCAAATTGGTTTTAAAATCCAAATTACTAATTTTTTATAAAAAAATTTTCGTTCGAAAAATTGCTCCTCGAATGCTCTTTCCAGATCCATAATTGTTCTAGGTGTAAAATTAACCGTTTATTAGTTATTCAATTTAAAAAAAAAAAAACTAAAAAACTCAATTGTAGAATGTCTTTATCCTTTTAATGCTATGTGGAATTAGCGAGAAATTTTAAATTCCTTAATTCTCATTTTAAGCAATAAGGAAGAATTTTTTAATTTTTTACTATTTAACCACGGTTTATCTCATTTCATAAACATTTTATATATAAGTTGTCATTTAATATTGTTCTGTTAAAAAAAAGTGGTTGCGTGTACTTATGTACGCACGTGAGAAGTTATACTTCTTTGGCATCATTAAAAATTGTGTCATTTGTATATATAATTATTTTTAATTTAAATATAAAAATAAATAAATTAAAAAATAAATACAACAAATATTCAAATTACGCGCGTCTAGTTAAAAATACCGAGCCGTTTTGCGAGCAATTTCATCTTGATAATTTGTGATTATAAAATAGAACGCTACAAATGCTTCTGAAACCGCGCCGCGATGCAAACGTCATTTTCATCATTAAACTTCAAAAAGTACCTATAACAGCTACTGCAAAATTCGAGAAAAGTAATAACTTATTTATTAATGATATGTGTCATTTGAATATATAATTATTTTTAATTTAAATAGAAAAATAAATAAATTAGAAAATAAATACAACAAAAATTCAAATTACGCGCGCCAGGAAACCCAGTGGTTTTGCGACTAACTTCATTTTGTTAATTTTTGACTGAAAATGCGCGCACATCTAAAAATGTCACTCTCATCATTTTTTCATAACGCGCCTTAAGAAGTATAACTTCAAAAAAAAAAAGATATGACACAGAAGTATTTTTACATAAAATTTTTTTTTCTCTTGTTCTATCTGTGTTATTAAATATATTACAATACTTTCATGTGCCAAAGGTGTATTATAACTTCTAATACGTACATATTATGTATATCAACGCATTCCAACATCTTTGTTTTTATTCGCAAACTCCCCTGAATTTATGGTACTGTTTAGATGCGAGATCAAAGAAAACGTCTGACATGGCACAAATCGAGGCGTCTTTTAGCAAATTTTTGCGTGTTCCAGATTTACGAACGACAAACGATACGTGGCATCTCACAACAATAGAAGTCGCAAGACGATAATTTCGTATAATGATCTGGAGCTTTAAGTATGACCCAGTTTCTTTTTGTTCGATTTTCGTCTACTCGTCGTTTGCAACAAAACAAGTAAATAGAAATATATATACGTACATTGATATACACGCATTTTCCAAGCGCAGTAAATATCTATGTGTATTGCGGGTGAGTTTTTACGAGCCGAGGGTTGTCTTACATTCGTGATCATTAGCAAGCCGTTCGACTCTCAAGAGAGTAATTAATTTTTCACGAATTCATCATAAGGGTTCCATTCGAAATTTCAATGAAATAAATCATACGTTTACTATGGTAATGAGACTTAATTTTTTCACGGGCTTCAAAAGCATCACGTAGTACACATTATTTGATCAGGCAAGATAAAATGTCGACGGAGCACATTTTAAGGATTAAGTGTTGAGTTACCAATTTGACCTATTTTAAAATTTATTTTTACCCAGTATTTTTAAAGTAAAGGGGGCGTTAGGATAATCGAGAAGCAGAAAAGAATTGGGGTGAATTTAAAAAAAATTATCATAGTTACAGATGTTAACCAAGTTAATGATCGTTATTAAATGACAACGTATATAATATGTTTATGAAATGAGATAAACCATGGTTAAATAGTAAAAAATTAAAAAATTCTTCCTTATTGCTTAAAATGAGAATTAAGGAATTTAAAATTCCTCGCTAATTCCACATAGCATTAAAAGGATAAAGACATTCTACAATTGAGTTTTTTAGTTTTTTTTTTTTTAAATTGAATAACTAATAAACGGTTAATTTTACACCTAGAACAATTATGGATCTGGAAAGAGCATTCGAGGAGCAATTTTTCAAACGAAAATTTTTTTATAAAAAATTAGTAATTTGGATTTTAAAAGCAATTTTAATTGATGAGGTTAAAAAGGTTTTTTTGAGGTTTAAAAATTTAATAACTAATTAACGGTTAATCATACCTTTAGAGCAAATGTGTGTTCGGGAAGAGCTTTCGAGGAGCAATTTTTTGAATGAAAAAACTTTAGTAAAAAGTTATTTCCTTGGATCTTATAGCGATTTAAATTGTTGAATTTTTTAGTTATTTTAAAATTGGATAACTAATTAATGGTTAATCAAACTTACACCTGGAGCAGTTGTGGATCCAGAAAATGCATTCAAGGAGCAGTTTTTGAAAAAAAAATTCTAATAAAAAATTAGTAATTTGGATTTTATAGCAATTTCAATTATTGAGTTTTTTAGTTTTTTTTTTAAATTGAATAACTAATAAACGGTTAATTTTACATCTAGAACAAGAACTAGAACAACACCTAGAAGTTGCCCGCAAAACGGCTCGGTATTTTTAACTAGACGCGCGTAATTTGAATTTTTGTTGTATTTATTTTCTAATTTATTTATTTTTATATTTAAATTAAAAATAATTAAATATACAAATGACACATATTATTAATAAATAAGTTATTAATTTTCTCGAATTTTGCAGTAGCTGTTATAATTACTTTTTGAAGTTTAATGATGAAAATGACGTCTGCATTCCATGCATATTCTTAGTTATCACAAAATCTGGGATTCTGAAATGATTCAACCACCTTAGAATAATAATTTAGATATAAATATTAAGATATGAATAAGATTAAGACATTTACTTTGACAAGTAGCTACTTACTATATTTTGCAATTTCTATGAAGCTTCGTTTTCATGACATGCATGAATTGTTAACCAGAAAAATGATCCTGACAAATTTTATAAACGTCTGGGAGTTTCCTTTGGATATTATTTATTGATATAAATTAAAATATTATTCTCTTAATTTTATTTTTTATAATTAGATATTTAAATATATATATATATATATATATATATATATATATATATATATATATTATTATTATTATATATATTAAATTACAGTTTTTTAAAATTGATTATTTGAATATTATTAATTTAAAGTAAATTTTAATGATACCAAAGAAGTATAACTTCTCACGCGCGTACATAAGTACACGCAACTACTTTTTTTTTTAAGAAACTCATAGTCAAATTGCGTTCCACAGGATATTTCGTTTATCTCGAGGAATCTGATTAATCAGCAATACGAACAAACCACAATTCTATCAATTCCTTGGCAAAGCTTCCAATCGCAAGATTGTGGTTTTCAACCGTGGCTTAACTTGTTGAGGCGAAGTTATTTAATCAGGTCATTGAATAATATAAATGACGATTAAAAACTTTAGTTTTCCATCTTGCAAGATTTTCAGAGCAAATATTGAAGTTAAAAATAAGTTTTCAATCAAATTGGCTGATTGAATTTTTATATTGAAAAATATTTTTATATTCGGTAGGTGTGAGTGATGGGGTAGGAAAATTATTTTCTTTGAAACCAAAAGTAAAAGTTTTTCACGATTAGTTAAAGTAAGATTTTAATTTATAATGAGGAAAAATAAATTTACGAATTATAATTGAAATTTTGTCCCGACCTTGGAAACTTCCGAAAAAGTATGTGCGGTTTTCATCCCGTTTCCTTTTTTTTTCCCGGTTTTCGGCTAATATATAGAGACATAAAGTAAACCACAAAACTGCGAGAAAGTTCATTAAAAATTTTTCAAAGGAACCAAGTCAATTAAAATAGTGAATATATTTACTTGTGAATTTTACTATAAACACAGAAAATGGTTAATAAAACATTTTAATTATTGAATTGCATAGGCAACCAAAGTTACAGATAAGAAAAAAATATTTAAGAATCTTAATTAGAAATTAGTTTAAATTTTTTTTTTTTTTTATTTTCCTCAAACAACTTGAGAGACATCTCAAGTTTTAAATATTATTTTAATTAAATCGGTCTATGTACAGTCTCTCCGTGCCCCACTTTTTTATAAGTTGTCTTTTCAAACGCTTTCTCATTATTTTCCGAGCTTGTGTTTGTCTGGGCTTTTGTCTACGCCGTTTTTCTTCACTTTGCTTTTTCCTTGTTATAATGAATTTTATATTACGAAAGATATTTTATTATTTAAAACGAAAGAAAAGCCAAAAATTTATATTAATAACGTCCAAGTTCTAAAAATAACGCAATCATTGCGCTTCGTTTTGTTGAAAAGGACGCTCAAGTTTACAGGAGATATGTAAAATGGGTCCTGCGGGACGAAGAAAAACGACAATGACTATTTTAAAGTTATTATAATCAAAATTTTATACAAAAGAAAGATTATTTTGTTCAAAATTTTCTTGTTTGGAGAATAAAAAGTTATTTTTGGATAATTTATTCTTTAAGGAAAAAGAAGGCGAAAATCTCCTTTTTGAATCTAGGAAATTTATATAGTGCGTGTTTCCAGAGGTATGTTTCCTTCGGGAAATGAGGAAATTGCGAAATTTACTTAACAAAAATAATGTAACCGAATCTTCCTGGGCTTTAAATTGTCTTTTTGTAGTAAGTTTATCTTCTTTGGTTTTATATTTTTTAAAATTTTTTGTCACCATTTTTATTTTTGTAACAAAAATGATTTTTAAGTGAACATTCTTTAGAAACAACGAAAAAAAATTGAAGTGAAAATTTTAAAGAGATTATGTTATTTATAAGCCAATTACAGCTTATCACAGGATATTGTAACAGCATATGCAAGACTCAAAAATTGAAAGATATTGAAAAATCTACGTTAGGTATCGTAAGGTGACTAAATAAACAATAACCTGCTCAACAAAAATGGCAATTTTTGTTGTTGATTGTATTCTTGAACACATTAGTGCATAAAAATGGATTTAAAGCAAATACTTATTAAATCTGATATATTTAACAATATTTCTAAATTCAGTTTCAAAATGGACACATAAACAATCCGAATTCGATCTGGGATGTTGTACGAGGGGGGCTAAAAATGGGAAACCACCCTCAAAGTATTCTCCATTAACTAAAATGCACTTGTTCAAACGTGTTTTCCATTTCTCATAAAAGTTTTTACAATTTTATTGGGATATTCTTAATGTTATGCAACAATTTTCGTTTTACCTCTTCTCCGTTGGAAAAATGCTTACCTTTCCTTTTGGGTCTGGGAAACAAAAAAAAAATCATAAGGTGCCGATCCGGAAAAAAGGGGAAGTGGACAATTTGGTTTTTTACCAAAAACTGCTCAAAACATGCTTTAAGTCGACGCTCTCTTTGCTCGTCTGTGAGAAGGTGAGGGACAAAAACTGGAACCCTTACTCATAGACAAATCTTCGGATAAAATCCTCTGAATTTAACTCCATGACACTCCAGATATTTCGCAGAATTGATCAATGGTTCAGCGATGGTCTTCACGAATTAGGGCATTGCTTTTGTTGACGTTTTTGTCAGTTATCAAAGTTAAGGGGAGTCCTGAACGGGGGTTAGTTGTCAATTGACATTTCTGCATTTTTGAAACGTGAATACCACTCGTAGACTCCAGTATTAGATTTTCCCAACAGGACACAAAATTTCGCAGCCTCGCGTTGTTCTTGACAATTTGACATCATGTTTTCGCCGAATCGGGAAAAGTTGTACTACTAAAAAACTCTTAAGATCGAACCAATGCACTCACAGCACCACAATTTGCACAATGACTCAGGGGGCATGATCCTAACAAGCACATATGTAGTTAATCGTTTTCCCAACTCTTCTCCCCCCTCCCAGGAATCCAGTGTTGGATTTAGGTTCGATGCTACTCTAAGCCAATGTGTCGTCCTTTTTTCCGTGTCAAAATTAATGTCAAATTTATATGTCTAATTATTAAACATTAAAATTTTCCAATATTATTTTATATTTAACTACATCCCAGTAAGTTTATAGTGTAAACTCTATATAGCGAAATTGAAAGTGTATCACGTAATTTACTGTGTTACAACAGAGTTTTCATTACGCGGAGAGTACAAGAAAACAATAGAATACATTAACAGAAGTAGTGTGACGAACAGTTAGTAAGCACGTGCTAGGCAATTACAACAAACAAATGAACACGTATATAAAGATCCCATTGTGAGTACGAAATATTAAATTTACTCTTCAATATATAGGGTTTCTGTTTAAAGGTCAGTGGAATTAATACGTAAGTGGTTTAAAAATTTTATTGTTTCGCTATTGGGAGTGGTAATTACGGTATATAGAATGATTTAACGAGTAACAGTGTACTATACAAAGCTAACGATCTCTACGTTTTAAGGAGTTTTTCGTTGCATAGTAATTCACTGTATCAAGTTTACACTGTTAAAACTATTTCAAATACAAAGTCAAGTTATTTAAATTTAAACTAAAAACTTTCCATTCGTTAATAAAAAACGAATCCAAATTAACTGTTAATTTATTTTCATATTTTTGCACCTTTAAAATGATAACGTCTATAAATTTCTCGCCCCTAAAATGTCGTCCTAGACCAGGGCCTCACAGGCCTAGGCGTAAATTCAACACTGCCAGAACCAAATTCCCGATACTTTTGGGTCCCCCTTCGTATATATGTACACTAGTGGAACTAATGCATTTGAAAAAAAATCATCCAAAAGTATTCACCAAAAAGTATCACCAAAAAGTCACCAAAAAAATCACCAAAAAGTATTTGGAGAAGAAACAATTAGCGAATTGTAAGTTTGGGACTGGTTCAAGCATTTCTGTTAAGAACAAGCGGATATTTTTAAAGAGACACAATTTGGGAAGCTTTTCTACATTTAATATTTGTACCATTTGTTTTACAGTCAAAAAATTATATAAAAGCGAAAGATGTTTCACTTCTTATACGTGTACACTGTACAATAGGGTTTCCCAAAACATAGCAGAATTTTTTTTGCAAAAATTGATACATATACCTTCTTATTTTTTTGACCCTAGCGACTTTAAAATAAAATATAATTGTCATCCGATAACGATAACCCTTGCTGACTTGACATCAAACATAAGACTTAAGGGGTCATTCATTAACAACATAAGGACAATTTCAGCCATTTTAACCAAAGCCTCCTAATCTCATGGAAGAGCATATACGTTTTCTCAAACTCTCCCTTTTATCCATCTTAAGATGTTATATGTCTTTAGAAAAGGATCTATCACTCTATGTTAGAATATACAAAATTTCGTAAGAATGGTTTTTATCCTTCCCCATTACTTACCAGACCTGCAGAGATTTCAGTCCCCTCCCCCCTTTTACTAGAGAGATTCTTAGTTAAAAAAAAAATCTAAATTTTTTCAGCAATTCCGAAACTTTTTAAAGAGTTGAAAATCAATTGTAGACTGTATTTACATTACAAAATTTTCTTTTTTATATATCAAAACTACAAGAAAATAATGGTCTTTTGTTATTGCGAACACAATAGCATAAACCCTTTTCTAATTCGCGCCAGACACATTAATTTCTTCACCCGACTAAAATGATTCACCGATCGTCTTTAAAATGATAATTTCATAGTCTTTACAGCCTCTCGCCAAAGAGTTTCCCTTAGAATTTTCTCCAATTCAAGCCATTAAACTGAAGAAATTATCAAATAAATATTGAACTTGAATAGAGGCTTGTTCTTTTGAGAAAAAGCCCACCGAGTGAATTATCTGCGAAAATTTTCTGACAACGATAAATTAACACATTTTGCTTCAATTATTAAATTACCAAATCTGATTAAAAGAGATACGAAACAAATTAATATTTTCCTCTCGTTATCGACGTTAAGATAGCGTGAGTGAATGACTTGATTATTAGAATGAAACCCTCGAAAGTCTTATTAATTCAGTGGCTTGTTCACTTTTCAGGTTTTCGACAGATGATGAAATTTCTAGATGGAAATATGGATATGTGTATAGTTTGGCTGGCTGAAGATCTTAATATCGCTTATTATATTAAATATCACGTATTCTAGTCGATGTGACACATTTTTCACACTAATCGACTGAATTGAATTAATTTCATTTGTATGAAATCACCAGAGTTTCGTGTTTTACAATTAATTTCTTGTACTTGGAAAATCGACCATAGAATAAAAATAATATTTTATTATTTGTAGCTAATTAAGTATGAAAATTTATTTCAAACAAAAGGTGTAAAT
This sequence comes from Sisyra nigra, assembly GCA_958496155.1. Taxonomy (NCBI): domain Eukaryota; kingdom Metazoa; phylum Arthropoda; class Insecta; order Neuroptera; family Sisyridae; genus Sisyra; species Sisyra nigra. Next base: position 7,624,104 of record OY292314.1, on the reverse strand, counting down.
TCTTGGAAAAGTGGAAAATGTTTTTGTTGAAATTTTTTTTATGGCTCCCTCTAAATTATATGTTTAGAATTAAATAAGGCTTTCGCTTGCTTAATCTCAATTTTTTTCTCAATGATACTTAAATGGATTATTTATGAAAATATGATTTCACATTTTATAATTTACCAAAGAGATTTTAACTCGGGTTTTTCAACAAAATTATGAAACTTTAATAAGAGATTTTTCCTAATAATTTCAAGGTCAAATGTTTCATTTCACTGAGTCAATTCATTTATCGTTGTCAAGGAAGATTTTTTTTTTCAAGAACTATTATTTGTTTTGTTGCAGATATTAAATATCTGCTGCGAGGCGTCACAGTACTGTCTTTTACTTTCAATTATGAAACTCGCTGTTGGTATAAAATATTTGAAATATAAGCACTTTATAACTATACATATAAACAACTATATGCATAGAACCTATATGTACATATATACGAATTTCCAACCTTCACCCCAGAATTGCCCTTATTCGAATTTTCCCAGGAAAAAGTTTCAAATAAAAGTTGTGGGCATCAATCAGTCTAAAAACTATAGAAAGTTTAAAGAAAATCGTTGGAGCCGTTTCCGTAAAAAAAAATGAAAAAGCTCAAAAACTCCTAGAGTAAATTGGAGCATTCGGTTAACCTGTTTCAACCAAAAGCTTCGAGGAACAACTAGGCATAATATGGAGGTCAAATTTCAGTTTGGTGAATTTCAGATAAAGCTTTCGATACGATATGGCTGTCACACACAGACATACTTCTAAAAACCACTTTCTTGGCTCAGGGGACCTCAAAACATGTATTTCCGTTGAAAGCTCGAATTCGAAAATTCGATCCGATTACAATACTTCCTGTACTATTAAGTAGTAAAAGAAAGTAATATGTATACACTATACAGCTTATATGTACATATAGGTATATATGAATTCCGAACTTTCACCCCAGAACCGCCCTTATTCGAATTTTTCCAGGAAAAAGTTTCAAATAAAAGTTGTAGCCACTAATGAGTCTAAGAACTATAGAAAGTTTAAAGAAAATCGTTGGAGCCATTTACGAAAAAAGTAGAAAAAGCTTAAAAAGTCATAAAATAAAGTGGAGCTTTTGGTTACCCGATTTCAACCAAAAGCTTCACGGCACAACTAGGTATAATAGGGAAGGTCAAATATCAAGTTTGGTGAAATTCAGATAAAGCCCTCAATACGATAGGGCTGTCACACACAGACACTCTCAGACACACACACACACACACACACACACACACAGACATGTTTCTAAAAACCACTTTTTAGGACTCAGTGGACCTCAAAACATGTATTTCCGGTGAAAGCTCGAAATCGAAAATTCGACCCGATTACAATACTTCCTTTACTATCTATCTAGTATAGTAAAAGAAAGTAAAAAGTGATCTGGGTATAAAGGGGGTGTTGTTCATATGAATTTAGATGAAGATATGGAAATGATAGAAGACTACAAATGGGGGTTGATTGGGTGTTTCAATAAGGGATTTCGACTCGAAGCTATATTTCTCTAGTAAATTAAAATGTTGTGAGGTCAAGGTGATCGAGCTTTTGTCTAGTCAGGAACTTTGTGTGTACTGTGTGTAAATTGAAGTGCGCCGACGCACGAACGACGCATCGTTGGTGGATGGAATTGTGCAGCTTTCACCTCCCATGAAAATAAACTAGTTTTACGATTGCAGGTGTGAGAAACTGGGGCTTGAATTTGAACAAAAAGTAGGTAATATGTGCAGACGACGAGAAAAAGTTTTATCCAGGACTCTTTTTAAATTTGGTTACAATATAAGCGATTCGTATAGCGATACTTTCAATGTTAAAACGGGAGAAATTGCAATTTTTACAAGTTTAAGAATCGATTTTAATAAGTAGAGAACTAATTTAAAAATTATTATTAAAGATGAAATCAAATGCTACCAAAAATATTATCAGTTATCTCTTTTCTCTTATATTTTTAATACTATGTCCATCTCTGTTATACTCATTGAGTCCTTTTCTATTACCAATTTAAAGTTTTACATTGCTTATAGAGGTAAGACTTGAAAATTGTTTAAAAAAGGTCAAACTTAAGTCAAATGTTAATATTTAAATATCAAATCTAATTCAAGGATTGGATTTTTTAAATACTTTTTTTTTTTTAATCAGGACAATGATCCTTTTATCCAATCTGCTGTCTGAATCGGGCTTGATAGAGAATACACCCAATGGAGAATCTCTTTATACCATAACCAGGTCACGGGACACCTTCCTCTTTAATCGCCTACTATTTTGAGGCTCTAGGAGTAGAAGCATTAGGGGATTCGGGTTGTTGGTAGAGGTTTTTGCAGTAGTTGGTGACACGAGTCTTAATCTTACTGGCTACTGATATACTTGGTAAGTCCGTACGCAGGGCTTCATTGGTCATGTACCATGTACATGACCATGCACTCTGAGCATTTTTGATTGAGCTCATTCTAATATTTTAATGTTGGACTTACTGGCAGAGCCCCATAGCTCAATCCCGCACGGAAAAAAATGTGTTGTAGTTTTAACAACATTCCTTTTTAATTTTACTACATTAACTAGTATTATATAGGATGACACCACGTGTGGTAACGTTTATCAGTCAAGTGTAATTAAAAAAAGTGGTTGCGTGTACGCGCGTGAGAAGTCATACTTCTTTGGTATCATTAAAAATTAGTTTTTATTAATTTTTTTCAAATAATCAATTTTAAAAAAAACAGTAATTTAATATTTAATAATAATAATATATATATTTAAAGATATAATTATTAAAAATAAAATTAAGAGAATAATATTTTAATTTATATCAATAAATAATATCCAAAAGAAGCTGTCAGACGTTTATAAAATTTATCAGGATCATTTTTCTGGTTAACAATTCATGCATGTCATGAAAACGAAGCTTCATATAAATTGCGAAATAAAGTAAGTAGCTACTTGTCAACGTAAATGTCTTAAAATATTCATATCTTGTGTTACTAAATTATTATTCTAAGATGGTTGAATCATTTCAGAATTCCAGATTTCGTGATAACTAAGAATATGCATGGAATGCAGACGTCATTTTCATCATTAAATTTCAAATAGTATAACAGCTACTGCAAAATTCGAGAAAAGTAATAACTTATTTATTAATAATATGTGTCATTTGTATATATAATTATTTTTAATTTAAATATAAAAATAAATAAATTAGAAAATAAATACAACAAAAATTAAAATTACGCGCGTCTAGTTAAAAATACCGAGCCGTTTTGCGGGCAATTTCATCTTGATAATTTGTGATGATAAAATAGAACGCTACAAATGCTTCTGAAACCGCGCCGCGATGCAGACGTCATTTTCATCATTAAACTTCAAAAAGTACCTAACTAACTTCATTTTGTTAATTTTTGTCTCAAGATGCGCGCGCATCTTAAAATTTTACTCTCATTATTTTTTCATAACGCGCCTAAAGAAGTATAACTTCAAAAACTGTAGTATTATTTACAACACAAACTAGTAAAAATGAAGTTGAATTTTTGACATTTGCATTTATTTGTGAAAATTATTGGTTATGTTGTACGCGCCTCATGCGCAAACGCCAACATTTTATTAATTGTACAACACTTAGCAGTTGTAACAGCTACATATATTTTCTACACTATGGTAGTTAAAAATACGTTAAATGTTACATTTGTGGTTATAGTGAACATAAAGTGCAGTAAAAATATTACAAGTTTAGTGTTGTAAATCTTACACCACTATTTTTTTCCGTGCGTGATTGGGACCATTATTGTTGTGTATAAAAATATTTTGTTCTCAAGGGAAAGTTTGGCGCGTTTTCCCAAAAGCCAGTGTAAACCTGTTGAATATCGCTTTCCTTTTTTGGGTAATCCGATTTGGCGTTTCCAAGTAAACCTTCAGTCCAGATAGATCTCAAGATACTTAACACAGTCTGATGAGGGGCCCTCGACAGAATTTAGAGTGAAGTATTGAGTTTGGAAGTTTTTCCTTTCAACGTTCAAATATCAAACTCAATTAATTGCACAAAATATCCAGATATTTGACTTGATGAATCTTCAGAAGATATAAAAGATTTAATTTTTGCTTAGCTATAAAAATTTTTCAGAGCTGTTTATGAATAAAAACTCATAATAGAAGGCATTTAAAATAATAATTAACAACTAAATTATTTTTAAACGTGGACCTCTTTAAAATATAAAATAAATAAAAATGAAAACTGAAAATTTTGAACTATGGGTGCACATTTTGTAGTCATCAAAAAGCTATCAGTTAAAAGAAGTTTTTATTATGATTGCTCAAACAAAATAGATTAAGATAACAAAAAATAATTTCTACACAGAATGATTCAAAAGTAATCAAAAAGCATTAAAAGCGAGGATAGAGTATCAATTCAGAGACGAAAAGTTATATTTTCTCGATAAGATGCCATTAATATGCTAAAATTTTAGGTAAATTATTTTTACATTCAAATATCGAGGGCAAAAATGAAAAGAAGTGAAATTCGTATTAAACTTTTTTGCAAAATGCTTGTAAGTACCTTTCATATAATGAAATAATTTTGTGTAAGTACATTTTACACTGTATGAAGATATTCAAGGATTTGTATTTTATTTGAGTTAACCAGGTAAAGAATTAACAAAATGAAAGATAATTTTGTATTTGAGAATTGTTTTATAATAAAAGCTCAGACTAATTTGTATTAATTGTTATCATTTCCCAAAATTTGCCAAAAAGAAAGTTGTACAACTTTCACAAAAGATCGTCTGTACATCTGACTCAAGTTTGCCCCGATTTAAAATCAAAGGGTCTAGCCGAATAAGCCTATCTCAGCGAGACCAGAGTGTTTTTTAGCCTGACGTTTATTTTGTTCTCCTCCACATATACCTCTAGATGAAAGTAGTAAGTATACTCGATATTAGACCGCAACCCCTTCTAGTATCGGAGCTAGAGGGGTTACAACCCTTAACTTAAAATATTTTTTTCTCCGAAACTAATAAAGATAACGGAACAAATTTTTCAAAATAACACTTAAATTAATAAATTCTTAATTCTGTTTTTTTTTGTGCTCACATCAAAATATTTAAGTGGTAAAAAAATTAATGAAACATTTAAGGGGCTGTTTTCGTGCCTCCCTCTTAGTTGACACCCACCAAAAAAATATATTTTATCCAACTATATCGAGTATACTTACTACTCCTACCTAAAGGTATATGTGGAGGAGATTAAAATAAACGTCAGGCTAAAAAACACCCTGGGTCCGCTGAGATAGGCTTATTAGGCTAGACCCTTTAAGTTAAGTAGCTGGAAAGTTAAGTCAAATACGAGTAGTTTGTTTAAGTTGTTACAAATAGTGAACTCCTATTTCTATCCCTAAGTGAGCAAGAAAGTAAGAAAAAGATATGCAAAATTCTGACCTACCAACCTTAAGAAAGGCATACTTAGTCATTTGTAAGCAATATAAAAGTTTTTTTCTCTTAATTTTGTAGATTTCGTAAATTTTAAGGATCTTGATTACTTCCTTTCTTTCTTTCTTGCATTTTAATATCAATTAAGTGAACTGAAAGAAGTTTTTACAATTTTTTATACTGTTATGAACTTTAATTTGGTGGCTCTTATAGTACAATCATTTGGTTCTAGAATAAGAGGTTACTTGGAAAGTTTTCCGGGAGTTTTGAAAACTAGTAATTTTATAGTTTTTGAAGCGTTCTTTCCGAATTTCAACTTTGCCAAAATTCTGACAGTGACAATATCTCCTTTCCGACTCAATTCAGGATAAAAATCTTTCTGTGCAAGATGAAAGTAGAAAAAATTTTCCACAATTAATGTAATAACCTTTATTTGGTAAAATCAACAGTTTTGTTGTACAAGTGCCACAAACTTTTGTACATCTACACCAACCCGTGATATAAAAAACACACTCATCTAGATTGTAGGTACACAATACACCAGTGATACCCAAACTTTTTTGGCCCACGACACAGTAAAAGAAATCAAGAATTTTCGCGACACACCTGGATATATTTACCTTGGATTTACACCAATGGATCCATTTCTAAGAAACGACGAAAAAATTGAATCAGAAATCCAATTTATTTTTCAAAATTACTAAAACCCTAGCAAATTTTAATACTCTATGAAAATCTCGCAGCACATAGTTTGGGAATCACTGCCATACACAAACACATAGTTAAAATTGAATGTTACGAATGGCGTAGATGTATACAGGTTTGCGGCGCTCGTACGCTAAAACTCTTGATTTAACAAAAAATGGTTGTTACATAAGGTAAAGTGTAGAAAATTTTCTCATCGTTCAGATTCCAAAGTAATATTTTTACCCTAAAATATGTCGGAAAGGAGAAATTGTCATGAAACAGTGTTATAGGTAGCATTTTCCAATATGGCGGTGCGAGCGGCAAAGATACGAGGTGGCAAAGTTGAAATTCGGAAATAGCACATCGAAACCTTTTGTTTTGTTTATTTAAGGTCGCTCCAACTACTATAGTCATTAGCGACCGTCGAATCCAAAAACCCCTGAAAACCTTCTAGACTTTCATTGGAATTCGAAGAACCATTGGCGTATAAGGCAACTATCACTAAGTGATCTAAAAAACCTTTAAAATAACCAATTTTTAAAACTCCTGAAATGTTTTACAGGTTAAACTATTGAAAACTTACAGATGCTTCTTAAGAAACCTGTTAATTTTCTCATTTTGACGTGATAACGTTTTATAAATTGATGAACTACGACAACAAGTCTGAAAAAGTTCGGCCATTTTGTCACGTTACCTACATTTCAACCTGTGCGTGCAAGCGAGAACGCGATACAAGTGATAGAGAGGCACGATATTATTGTTGAATCCTAGGCAACGTAGGGATGGGCAAATGTATAAAATATATCGATATATATCGTATCGATATTTACAAGCAATATCGATAGATGCAGAGAAAAAATATCGACACTTCGATATATTGATATGTTCATCTCAAAACGCGATTACTTGAAAACTTGTCAATAACTATAAGTGGAATAAATTATAATTATTATAAAATATAATAAAGCTCTTAAAAAATATATCGAATTTGATATTTGGAAATAAATATCAACTATCGATATTTTGATAAATCGATAGTTGGTGCCCTTACCTAAGACAACGTGTTTTGTGTTTTTCTTTTACAATTTACTTAATAAGATTTAATTGATTTTTTCCTTCATAATTTTCAGTCTGATTTCATTTTGAAAAAATTGTTAATTTTCAATTAACTCCTTTGTATTATACAAATTAATGATAATTCAGTGATAGTAATTCAATTCATAAAAGTACGCAATTTTTCATCAATTAGGTGTTCTTTATGACGTTATCACGTAAAACTACCGTCCGTAAACCGACTTTACAGACAACCAATTTTTTAAAAGATTTTAGGTATTTTAGTTTCCATAGTTACAAATAAATCAACATGTCTTATTATGTTGATTTTATTATTGTTGCTATGGAAATGCAATTAAAAAGATTTTTAAATTTTTCCTTAAATATGGTCGGTCTTAACGTTTTCGTTACTATGGAAACGTACTTCAATTGTAAATAAATGACTGTCCCAATATCATTTGTATTTCTACTATTCGATTATGAAATCTATAAATTAAATTTTAAAAACATTCATTTAATACTTTTATCTTTTTATTATGTTAAATAAAAGATTTTCTTCCATTCTCATATCTCATATTTAATGTAATTTCCTCGATAAATTTACATAAATAGTTATCGTTAACAGTTGCCAAAATCTATATATCTCTGTGTTAAAAGAAAATTTTTCAAGAATTCCACTCATGCCAACGTCACAAGACAAAGAAATCGCTGAGTTATGCTATTCGAGTTTTATAGGTCAAATCTAAAAGTTTTCACGAGAGGTTAATTAGATAAAATTATTAATTGAAATGAGTTTAACGAGCGTTTTTAGACGCAGTTAACGCTCGACGAGCGGCTAAATGGATTTAAAAGTTTAAATGAATGTGTTCGTGAATATATCTATACATTGAAATCTCTCTGAGAGCACTATCATTTCAAATAGGGGATGATTTCGATGATATTACGGCGTCTGAAAATATATTCTTGAAGATTTTGACAGGGTTGAATTGAATTGGAGGGATGGAGTGAGATTTAAAGCGGGCCGGCCGCAGGTTGAGCTGCGAGGCCATCGGGCAAATCGATAGAGCTACGAACCAACTCTTCTACATACCAACGATACTCAATTATCGCACAATGCGTTCTGTTATTTGTATGGTTAATAATTGGAATAACTAGGATTAATAATCTGCTAATGGGTTTGCAAATACTTATATCGATAAGCCTTTATTATCAATAAGAACTTAAGGTTCTTAGAATGATATCGAGAGAAAGTTGTAGTTTAAGCTAAAAAAGGATAAATGCAACAATCGAAAATGTTTTTCATTATTAAAAAAAAAACTTTCAAATTTTCCTCTCATTTACTTGATTTTTTAATTTTCCTGGATAAGTTGATCGATTGTTCAAATTGTATTAATCTATAATATGATGATGCCAACATTTTCGAATGATTCGATTATAGGTTTTGAAGTAATTTAAAACTCAAATTGAATTAAGAGAATGGTGGCAATTGTACTACCAATTGAATAAAGCTATACTATATAAATTGTCGGGTTACCTGGTAACCCAGTTTTCCCGTTTTACGATCCAGAGCTGTGCTCCCCGCCAGTGCAAGTGAGCGTGTCTATTATATTATGTCTGTCTCATACGCTTTTGCAACATGTTATGTTTTCCACATAGCTATCAAATCGACATTCATATTTCATCCCTTTCTAACGTTTTTCACTGACTTGAAATTTCAAGTGAAATATTTACTAACCCAGATCGCGTCGAGTCTCCCGAAAAACTCGGTCGCTTCACTTTTATTCGATTTTTATCGATAGTGTTTTCCTTTTTTTTTTCCTTACCGTTTGAAACTATTGAAATCGAGGCTATAAAAATGACAAAAACCGAAAATTGCTTCTAGATAACCCGTTTCATTTTATCTAAATCTCAACTTTACAACACCAAAAAAAAAAAAACGTAAATTTTACGAGCTCATTTATTCCAGACATGCTTTTCAATTCTTATCAAACGATAAAGACTCGTTAATTTCGTTTCGGACCTCGGCATTTGGAGAAATTCAATATGTGTCTGGAGGGAAGCTGTCATGTTGGCAAGTGTGTGTGTGTGTAGTTGTCGTAGGCACAGACTGGATTCATCCAGACGGGAAGACAAACAGGTGGGATGAAGTGGGATGACGCCACGTATAGTATAGAGTACTCCAAGTGCGGAGACGACAGCTACATAAATAACACACCCCTTCCTAGTTTTACTCGAATTGTTGATGTAGGTGGATTTTGAAAATTATCAAAAAAAAAAATTCTCGTTTCATGTCTTGTGTACAAATATTATCAACAATATTGAAATATATTGCGGTAAAGCCACGCTTTTATCTCCCATTTTATCACAAAAGAAAACACAATTTTTTATAATATTAAAATGAAAACTAGTACAAAAGATTTTCTGGTTTTTCTATTGACGTCAATGTGAGCAAAATTTTTTATTACCTTCTTTGTGCTTTTATTGAATTTAAATATTTTTAAGGTAGTATTTTATTTTGTTTCTAGTTATAATTATTGTAATACTAGCTGGTACCCGCTCGCTTTGCTGAGCGGATCTAAATTTAATTTGTTGATTAATAGATTCCCTACCCACATAGTAAAATATGTATAATAATTAATTTTTTTGACAGAAAAAGATGATAGATATTTCCAGACTTTAGATCCAAAGAAAATATATCAAAATTCGTAAAACTACTTTTCAAGAAAGAGATATTAGCTGTCTCGCATCAGCTTCTATACGATTTTTAGTAAAAAAGTAACTGTATTTCTTCCTTTAGGACTTGAAAATCTTTCATACCAAATGTCATTTGAAACCGTTCAGCTATTTTAGGGGGCATCCATTAATTGCACGAGGCGTTTTTTGTGATTTTTTAAATCCTACCCCCTCCCCTCTGGTAAGATGTCATGATATTTGGCATAACCCTTTCCCCCAACCCGCAATTTATATGATTTTTTTAAAAGGTGTGTTTTCTTAAAAAAAATACGTGATATTTACGAGACCTTCCCTTTCCTCAAAGTAAGATTAGAAGAGATTTGACTCGACCCCATCAGCCCCTGAACGCTTCACGTAATTAATGGATGTTCCCTTATAAGAATAGATTAGTAGCTATCCTACAGGATCTTTAGCAAAATTTCATTAAAATTCGGTCCGTTAAGTAATTGTTAATTTTTTGAAATTTTTAGTTTATTATTTTAATACATTTATTTCTAATTAATATCTTCGACAATGAACAATGAAAAAATTCAAATATTTTAAACAAGTTCATTATTAATTTTATTGTGTGTTAAATTGAAAGTCATATTTATTTTCCAGTAAAAATTGTCAATTTTTTAATTTCAACTTTGTAGAGATTTCTTTCGTAATTGTGTATAATTGGTCAGGTCTTCTTGTTAAAAAATGCGTTAAATTTCTATTTCACGAACTTGACCAAAACTTTTTTAATGTACGGTTCTTGTAAGATATAATTGTTTTGCCATCCCATGGGACCCATGCATTATTCTAACCTCAAAAGTTAAAAGTAAACTATATCATTCTCCCCTTAACTACTACATTGCAAAAATCATATCAATCTTTAATTCTGTGATAAACAAAAAACATATCTCTCCCACGGGAATAGTACATCTCTCCTGAGTAAAAAGTAGATCAAGTCTTCTTAAGAAAAATGAGTTAAGACTCTATTTTGTTAACTTTAACAAAACTGCTTTTAAATACTCGGTTCCTATAGGATACATACTTGTTTTACTATCCTTTGAGAACCGTTCATTATTTAGGTATAAAAAGTAACCTATATCATTATCTGACCCCTAAACAACCAAATTTAAAAAAAGTTTATCTTTTGCTCTGTAAAAACAAAAAAATATTTGTCCCAAGGGAACCGTACATTTTTTCTGTATAAAAAGTATACTATATGTTACACCGGATTATTATCTATATCTATGCCAACTTTCATCCAGATCCATTGAGTACTTTTTGAGTAAAAGAGCAACAAACATCCATTCTTACAAACTTTCACGTTTATAATATTAGTCAAGATAATTAACAAGCTGATACGCGCTCACTTCGCTGAGGGTATCTAAAAACTGATTGATTAATAAATTCTTCCCCTCTATAGCGAAATATAAAAACTAATCTATTTCGACAGAAATAGAAGATAGATACTTTCAGGCTTTAGATCCAATGTGAGTTTATAAAATGACCAGCATAATCAATGGATTTTTGGCTATGTGTATTATCAGAGATGATAACATTTTGCATTTGATTTCTTATCATTGTATAATTCACCAGCAGGGCCCTGTATTGTTAAATTCTAAATATGCATCTTGTAAGAGAAATTTGCATGAAAATTGTGAACTCAATTAAAGGAAGAAGTCTTCAAAGAAGAATGTTTCGTGCCCAACTAGAAGAAAATAAATTACGGAGAATTGTTATTTCATGCAGATTGATTAAGTCGAAGTATATTTTTATAAAGATTCAAGGACCTGCTACCAGAAGTCAAGGATTTTTGGAATCAAAAGATGAGGCGTACGTTGTACTTAGTGATAATGTTTGTTTTATGGATTTAGCTTTTGTTGTTGATATTATAAGTCACCTTTATGAATTGGACTTACAATTACAAGAAAAAAAGAAAAAAAAAGTAGAATTGATAGAATTTGTTAATACTTTTAAAAGCCAGTTAAAGCTAATATCTTCCCAATTGAGGAAGAATGAACTAGAAGGTACAAAAATATTTAGGTACAGAAATAATAAAACTTCACTCCGAATTTGAGAGACGTTTTGGAAAATTTACTAAACTAGAACTAATGGCTACATTCATGTTTTACTCATTTGGCAAAGTTGATGTGGAAGAAATAACTAAAAATATCAATAATATATTTTTTTATCTCTGAGGAGAATGAAGTTTTTCTCCCTCAAAATGAAATAATTTTAAAAGCACGTAGGTCAGAACCTATGAATATCTTTTGGAGTCTAATAGACGAAATTTTTGAACGAAGATGAAGATGAAGAATCTAAACTTACCTTACAGGAGGCCGTTGGATCGCCATCTGTAACAATGAGACAGACTTTAGAATTAAAATTGATTCAAAATTTGTTATTTTTTAAATAAAAAATTATTTATCCTCGTTCGTACTTGTACTAAAATTGAAACTTAGTTCTACAAAGTTAACCATGAATGTAGAGAGTGATTTTTCCCGGATTATTTTTGTTCCCGGGAAATTTAAAAAATATAAAATTTGACGTTGAAATTATAAAAGTTTTAGGGAAAAATTAAATAAATGTTGTTTTTACAAAAAATAAAATAAATTTAACTCAAAAATAAAATAAATACAGTAAGATATAATATATAATCAATAAAATATTACATAAACATAATTATTTTCATTTACTTGTAAATAACATTTTAAAACGAGAGGCAATTAAGGAAAAAATCGCTTAAAGATGATCTTCTCATGAAACAAAAATTGGATGACACAGAAGGTTTGTTCCAATCATCCAGCCATGGCGATCACAAACACTACCAACAGACAAAGAGCACGACAACATTGGCCAAGAGACAAGAGTGAGTGAAGAACTGTTTCAGGTTAAAACCGCTCGACCGCCATTATTTTTGTGACAAACGCTTATATCGACACTGTTTTGTCAATGTTTAAGCACTGGTTAACCGGTCTGTAACTCAAGTGAACTTGTCACTTTATGTTCTTCACTCACTCTTGTCTCTTGGTGAATGTCATCTTACTTTTTGTCTATTGGTCAATGGTTAAACATTACCAGAAGAACAATTGGAACAAACCTAGAGAATACATTTAATATACCGAAGGCCGTTTTGGCGCCACTGAACCACTGATAATTTAAATGGAAACCCGAAAGTTGATACAAAAAAACACCCCCGAAAAATCTTAGGACCACGGTACAATAGAGTGAAACCCCCCGTAAGGAAACGTGCTGCGCCAAAACGGCGGCGCCAAAATGTCACGTACTGATAATATACCCCCACATATAATCTGAGATGTATAGTCATTAAAGCATCCAATTTCTGAATTTCTACATTTTCAGCATTTATATAATGGCATTTTATAATTTTTCCACGTAACATGAATAATAATCTATTTTTGTTAAGCGATTTTTTGATTTAAAAAGTGATGAATGCTGATTTGATAAGTGCGTTAATATGTTGATTATGAAATTTTATATTTTTTACGACTATTACAGTTAACTAAACAAAGATTTTGGCATCGGTACTGCAATTGGCATAAATAAAAATTTGTTATTTTCCCGGAAAACCCATCGTTTTTTCCCGGGGAACGGGAAATAAAAATTGAAGAATTTCCTCGGAAATTCCCGGGAATAACCCTCTACATGAATGCATCTATCCTTCGACTGCATCTCAAATATTGTAACGTTTTATGAAATCTTACACAAAGTATTATTCTTAATTATATCGAAAATTTTGTTGAAAATGACGAAAAATGAATGCTGTCAAAGTAAGAATTCGATTTAAAAAATATGAGAAAAACATTCTCTTGCACTTTGGAGTTTTATAGCTCACGTTGAAAATAATATTTTGGAATAACCAAGATATATTTTTATAAAAAAAAAGTCTCTACAAAAAAGTCCTCTTACAATTTCTTATACATATTTTTATTCCTTCAAAACTTATTCAAAAAAACTTGGAATTGGAAACTTAGATTGATGATCAATTTTTCCAATTTTTTGACATAGTTGACAATAGACCAAACAAAAAACAGCAAAAAAATTTTTTTAGTATGAAATACCACCTTGACAATGAGCATTAACCTGAAACTGTTATAATATTGGATTTCTTTTTCCCCCAACTTGTTATTATTGTTTAAAAATGATTATATTACCTCAATGATTCGATTTTAAAACATTTTAATGTAGTATTAATTTCTTATAAACTTTTTTTTTTAATTTTTTTCAATTGTATCTTTTTTAGATCTTTATTTTAGTGTAGAAAAATTTTTTTGCAACCAAAAATGTTAAGGAAAAATTTATTATAAATTGAAGCTTACATTCAAGGAAGAAAACTTTCATTTCATAGAAATTCATCGAAGAAAATTATTTAGGTTTATAAAGCCACCCAAATCATTTTTAAGTCAACAATTTTTCATATAATTGGACTATCAGGATAAATAAAATATCCTTTCAAATAACAGAACATAAAACCCTCGTTTTATCTAATTTAAATAATTTTAAAAAAAGCACACAAACTAATCAATAACAGCATTGAAATGCGCTCTTCCCATGCTCACATTCATCGTATCGTAAACTTGAACTAATTTATTAGCGCTCCCTTGGTGTGACCTATTTAAGTTGACGTCCCTCAAATAGGGGATGATGAGTCGAGCCTAGGCCAAGGGAAAATGTCAGTGAAAATAATACCAACTCTCAACACCACATACATAAAAAATCGAAACGAAACGAAACGAAAAACTTTCATGAAAACTTTTTTAAAAATGGTACAATGTTGTACCTAAATCTAGATACGAAAAGCACTTGGTTTAACAATTAATTGAAAATTCAAAGTTTATTAATTGATAAAGTTTTAAATTTATTTTATTTTCATAGATGTTCTCTCTATCTTCCCGCCTCTTGTAATTTAAATTAATTTTTGAAAATTAATTATTCAAATTGAGACGCTGAATTGCTCGCTTGATTAAATTTTCGATTACTATTTTATCTGAGCCAGTTTATTAAAGTCATTTATAAAATTTATTCGTTCTATTACTAAAAAAAAAACTTGTAGGAATTTCGTGATTTATCACCTATTCTTTTTTTTTTTTTTTTTGAACAATATATGCGTCATATTCTTTATCATTGTGAAAATTTATTTCTATCGTCGAAATAATGCATAATTTGTGGTGTTTTTATAAAATCTTTGAATCATTAAAAAACTGTTGTATCTTGGTTGAAAATATTGAAGAGAAAATCGATGTATAAAGCATATAATATTCAGTTGAGAATCGACTTAATGTATATAAATCAATTTTTATATTCTGAAATGTTCATATCGAAAAATGAATTTCAAGAAATGAATTTTTAGGTGCTAAGAATTTATGTTAAGCTCTTGAAGAACTTTCTACCAGTTTCATGATTTACTAAAAATACTTTGATATGAAGCTGAAAGACTTAATCTGAACGCGATAATCTCAATCCTACATATATGTAGAATCTAACAAAAAACTATTTTTATCATCTTTGAAAGTCGTTAAAATGATTGCTATAGGCAATTTAAAAATTTAAAAGTTACTTTTTTTTCTTAAATTCAAATTTTTTTCCCAAAAAGGACTTTTTTGAGAAGACTTGAATTTATCAATATAAAATTTTCATAACATATTTAAGCAACCTGAAACTGTATTTTTGTATTTATAAAAATAATTTTTTTTGAAAGCTGCTATAGCTGATATCCAAAAGCTTCTATCCAAAAAGCTATCTTACAGTGACCACGATATCTTTAGACTAAATCTTTTAAATAAAAAAATCCAACCGAATTTCGTTGAACTAATATATTTTCACAAGTCTAAGAATGTGCCGCCATGTGTCTAAGGGCGTGTCGCCATCTTATGACTCTGGGGGTGGTGTCACCTGCCCTCAGCCAAGGGTGGGCCAAACCAATCACCAGTCAATGGAGGAGTACCGTGGTCACAGGATGATAGAAAACTTGTGAAATTCCAGGAATTGTACAATATTTTTTCTCTAAGAGCTTCGTTTTTAGCAAAAGAATGGAAATTTCTACCGAGGAATAATAGAACTGAATATCCTAGAAGTATTCCGAAATACTATATAAGCCCCGGACAAACATAGGCAAGTAAGTTTTGAAATAAATAGTGAACGTAAACAGTCTTAAAATAAATCGTAAACGTCAAACAATATTACATTCTGGTGATACTCTCCCTCCCCCTTTAACGTGTGACTTAATTTATGGATGACCCCTTAAGGGTGTCATTTTGAAACTTGTGCTTCTTAATTTTAAGAATAAATTCATATTTACTGCAGATGACTCCATTTTTTTACCAAAAACGAATCGAACAATAGATTAGTAAAACTCGTTTCTCGATAATTCGAACGTTTACTGAGCCAAAATAAAGATAAGATAACTACCTATAAATTAACAATGAATTTATGGTTTTTAGGAGTTCAACTTATCGAGAGTTTAATGGGTTTAAAGTACAATTTTAAAAATTTAAACTTCTATGATTTAGAATATGTATTAAAAAAGTCGTGAAAATGGTGCAACTTGTAAAAAAGTGAGTCTAAGACAGACAAACTATGTATTTGTATAATTTTTATTACTGGTTAGTTGTTTTATAAACGTTTTCAACTTGTAATTACCGTTCAATTTTCATTATTTTAAATTCCGTTTTAATTCAATTTTGATTCAAAAAAGTTGAAAAAAAAAGAATTTTTTTTTAGCCAGTAACATTTTCTGTCAAATTATTTATTTTTAGTTCTTCCCAGTGTAAAGTGTTCACAGTTTCGCTATAAAAGTACCCATCAACATTAAAAAATAATACAAACAAAGTTTAAGGTCGTAAATGAATAATTTTATATAATGTCACATTCTAAGATCTTAAAGATGGACGCGTGTCACCATTTTGAGAGTCTGGAAGTATCCCCTGCCTAATTAGCCAAGTCAATCAGAGAACGGCGTTGTTGTGGGATGGGGGTGGCCAGGCGGAGCGTTATCAAGCATCCTTTCTCAAGAAGACGGGACTTTTTGACCACCTGCCGCGAGGGTTTGATGAAAAGGATTACTCGGCCAATAAAAAAGGGATGAAGTTTCTAGCATTCCATCGTTCCAAGAAACCACTAGAAAGAGGTGGCGAAAAACAGTTTCCAAGAAAATTTGAAAGTTTGATAAAGTTATAATAGAACCGAATGTTCTAGAAGGTTTCCGAAATCATATATAAGCTCCCGACAAACATAGGCGAGTCAGTCTTAAATAAATCATAAACGTCAACAGTCTAAATAACTCGTGAAAGTGATCAGTGTGAAATAAATCTTCGATGAGTCTTAAAATTAATAGTGAAAGTGAACAGTGTTAAATAAATTGTGAATACCTAAATAAATTTTATTTAAAAAAATATTTTTTTTAAATTTTAACTATTTATAGCTTTTTGATTCCTAAAAATCTTTTTCTTCCGATAAAAAAATTATCTCGCTTAGATTTCTATGAAGAATAACATTTGAAAATGAATACAACCAAAAAGAAACATCTGCGAGACATTTCATGTAAGCAATTATACATCAACATTATTATTATAAGCAGAAGAAATCCCCATTTACATTTGTCTTCTATGAGAGAAGAATTGAACCTTTTTATTTCTTTTCCTCCCTAATACACCTATGAATAATTTGAATACATTTCATCTCCCAGCAGCCTTCTCTCTATCCCATTTTCATTCCAAAAACGTGTCTCAAAAGATTTGAATTTTCCCAGTGCGCACAAAATAAAACTAAATAAATCAAATCGAAGGATTTAAATTCTCTCAAAAAGCTTTTCATTCAATCTTTCCATGTCTAATCAGGAACAATAATCTTTTGCCGATGATTGATGCCAAACCGGATGCCATTAATCACTTTATTTTTCATTTCAAGGGCGATTAATAAAAAAAAAATTATTCGAGGCAAATTTGGTGAGATTTAGGTTAATGGAAAACTCGAGATTTGACGTTAAACCAAGTTCATGTCAAGTCAATGTCGGATTTGTTGCATTTCTAATTTATGTGTATATATATATATGGTTGGAAAAACTAGTTATGGCTCCGATCAACTAATCCACCTACACGTTATTCCCGTGACGTCATTGGATGGATATGATGCTAGCAGTTCCCGTTGGCTACATTGATTTACACGGGTACACTGCGCCAATACCGGGACTCGACGCGGGTGCTTCGCTTCAGAAAAGAACTCAACCAGGATCACAGCAGAATGCCAAGTGGAAAGCAGTACAAAAGGCCGCACATATATACAGAATACACATACATGCATACAAGTTGCGAACTGTTGAATAGTGTGCACAGGATAGCGCCCCGTTCCCGTTCATGCAACTGGGTGACCTTTATTCTGGATTCACACAAATAGTGACGTATTTTCATATGCACCGATTTGAAATAATTTTTTTAATATTCCACACATATGCTTTATGACTTTTGTTTGTTGTGTTCAAATGAAAATGGATGGTACAATAAATTTATTTTAACGTTTTGCGTTTAATAATATATGCCCATACAAATATATTTTTCAATTACATACAATTTGAGTTATTTATCGTTGACGTTTTATTTGAATAAACGCGCCACATTCACGAGATAAAACGCTACATCAATTTTTTTTTTTTTTTTGGTAAACCAATAAAAATGGATAGGTATTATCTCAATTTTTCAACATGCACAGTTTTTTCTATTTCTAATGAATCGATTTGACTAAATTAAAGTTTAATAGAGAAATTTTATTGGAACATTTTGTCTGCGTTTTATAGATAGAAGCTACAGGTAACTGGTGTATAACACGGTTTCACTCTAACATAGTTTGAGTGTTACATAAATCCCCATGTGACGCTTATCGTTTTAAACTACAAAGTTCAAAATTGTGAAAATCCCAGTAGATTATAAAGTAAAGTTTTAGATGGTCTCTCGTTGGCTTTCGAATAGAAAATATCATCGAAATTTTTATGGAACCGCCATTAATTTTTGATGGAACACCAATAATTTATATAGGATATAAGTTATTTGAGCATAGTTTAGGAGACTCTGAACTAAATATAGGTCATGTAAAAATTTTCCAATATATTTTTGTGATTAATCACTCGAAATATAACAACTGGACAAATAAGTTTAAATTTATTTAATTAATCATTTGATTACTGAACATCAACATTAAACAATTAAATTAATTGTTAATTGTAAAAACAATTGAATTAAACATTTTTAATAGAATAAGTAGGACACTAATAATAAAAAGTTTGAGATAAAAAATCCCTTCGAACTCTTCAAATTTATCATTCATAATTAATTTAGGTTTTTGAAACTGATGGTTTCAATAAAAATTTTTGTTTTCTTTGTAGCAAATATATTGTCATAACCAGCCCCCTACAACTCAAATGCAAAACAAAAATGCGACCATTTTGACTGCATTTGTAGTAAATTAGTTGAAAACTAGTTGAATGAAGACCACAAAAACTGACAAGGATCGAAGACTTTTATGGAAGTTAGTCGGAAGTTGGAAATAATAGGTATACTTCTTTGGTATCATTAAAAATTAGTTTTTATTAATTGCATTCAAATAATCAATTTTAAAAAACTGTAAATTAATATTTAAAAATCATAATAATATATATATTTAAATATACAATTATTAAAAATAGAATTAAGGGAATAATATTTTATTTTAAATCAATAAATAATATCCAAAGGAAGCTGCCAGACCTTTATAAAATTTGTCAGGATCATTTTTCTGGTTTACAATTCATGCATGCCATGAATGCGAAGCTCCATAGAAATTGCAAAATAAAGTTAGTAGCTACTTTTCAAAGTAAATGTCTTAATCATATTCTTATCTTGTTTTACTAAATTATTATTCTAATATGGTTGAATCATTTAAGAATCCCAGATTTTGTGATAACTAAGAATATGCATGAAATGCAGACGTCATTTTCATCACAGCTACTGCAAAATTCGAGAAAAGTAATAACTTATTTTTTAATAATATGTGTCCTTTGTATATATAACTATTTTTAATTTAAATATAAAAATAAATAAATAAGTAATTAAATAAAACAAAAATTTAAATTACGCGCGCCAAGAAACCGAGTAGTTTTGCGGCCAACTTCATTTTGATAATTTTTGTCTCAAGATGGCCGCCCATTTAAAAATTTCACTCTCATCATTTTTTTATGATGACATACGCATCATTTTTTACGCGCCTAAAGAAGTATAACTTCAAAAAGCTCTTAAAATAAAGTGGAACTTTTGGTTAACCAAATTCAACCAAAAGTTACGCGGCACAACGAGGTATAATATGGAGGCCAAATTCCAAATAATAAAGCTTTCGATACGATACGGCTGTCACACTCAGACACACACAGACATTTTTCTAAGAACTACTTTTTTGGTTTCAGGGGGCCTCAAAACATGTATTTCCGGTGAAAGCTCGAATTCGAAAATTTGACCCGATTACAATACTTCTTTTACTATAAAGTAGTAAAAGAAAGTAAACATATAAATAAAATATTCTCTTTATCTCTTGAGGAGAATGAAGTTCTTCTCCAAAATGACATAATTTGAAAAGCACCTTAAAATATCTTTTGGAGTCTAATGGACAAAGTCAACTATCCTATTTTTAAAAAAAAGTTTCATTTCATCTAACATCCTTCTTTGGCTCTATTTATTTGTATGAGTCTGCATTTTCAACGATGAATACAATTAAGACAAAATATCGCTCCCGTCTCGCAGACGACAACTAAGAATTCAGTGTAAGACTAGCAGTTAGTACGTGTAGTTATACACCGAGATTAGTGGACACTTTCTAGACTAAACCTTCTGTTAACTATAAATGATTTAAGATACATTTTTAATGTAGTTTTTTGATAATAACATCATTTGATTTTATAATATTTTGTATCTTGTAATTTTTGGTACTAGGGGTCGGGTTCGTTTTATTTATTTTTTTTAAATCACCACCATCGAGTGGACCTCCATAGTTACAGAAAAAAAAAGCAGCTCGCCCCTTGAAAAAGTTTGCCCACCCCTGCTTTAAAAAATTATATAAAATGGAGAGACCCAAAAAAAAAATGATTTTTTAAGAATTTTTCGAGAAGAATTTTTAGTTTATTAACATAAAAATTTGTACACATCCTAATGGTAAGAAAGTTTAACTACATTTCATGCATTGTCGTCATATTATATCAAGTTGTGCCGCAAAGCTTTTGGTTGAAATAGGTTGACAGTAAGTGCCACTTTATTCTACAAAATTTTATTTTTTTTTAAAAACGACTCCAATTATCTTCTCTTAACTTGCTACAGTTCTTGTACTCATTTATGCCTACAATTTTATGTGAACCTTTTTGCCTATGAAAATTCAAATAAGTTGGGTTCAGGGGTTAAGGGTGTGAGTTTGTATATACATAGAGTCTTATATATAGGTACCTACATACAGTTCTGTTTGACATATTTAAATATTATTCTATTAATTTTTTTAACCATTCTTAGGTCTTATGGTCTCTTAACCAACAACGAGTTTCATGTTAAAGAAAGTACTGTGACGCGTTGCAGCAGATATTTATCTATACCAATAATAAGATTGAAGATTTTTACTACTGGAATACATATATAATAAAAACGTTCCATCTCTCCTGCGCGAGAGAACGAAAAACGGAATCATTTTTCCCAGCTAAGATTTTTATCTAATCTAAAAAATTCAAGGTGTTTTGTTGAATATTCTTTATTGCTTACATTTTCATATATTAAATACAAAAAAATAAATGCTATTTACATTGTAATTTTTCTTCCCAAAAAAAAAAAAAACAGGGTAAT
Organism: Sisyra nigra; assembly: GCA_958496155.1. NCBI lineage: Eukaryota > Metazoa > Arthropoda > Insecta > Neuroptera > Sisyridae > Sisyra > Sisyra nigra. The sequence continues at coordinate 7,602,344 of OY292314.1, read as the reverse complement.
AACAGGGTTTGTCCAGGGTAAACTTGAAAACAGCTGAGCCGATTTCAATGGAATTTTCACAAAAAGTTATTAAATATTGTAACTTATTTTATAGGCTACTTTTTATTTTGAATAGTTTTGTCTGTCTGTTTGTTTGTTCTTGGCAAACTTAAAAACGGCTGGTCCGATTTGGACGAGATTTTCACTACAAGTAGTAAATCTTACAAAAAGTGCTTTAAAATGTTTTTTATTCCGAAAAAATGTTGATTTTCTGAGCAAAAAAATATAAACTATAAAAAAAATGTGCAACAAAAAACATACATCGGCAGGCAGATGTGATACAATGTACATATACTAACATATCGTAGAGACGACATGATTTTAAAATTTAAACTATGTAATTTGTTATTCTATTTTAAATTAATGTTCGCAAATTTGAAAATTATAACCATGATAGAAGTATAGCGATAGGTTAAATTTCTAGAAATCATAACTCCATTGTGAATTTACGGGTAGTTAATATATTATTTATAGTTTGGCTGAGTAAACGTTCGAATTGTCGAGAGAGGAGAAGGAAATCCTCTGCAGTAAATATGATTTCATTCATAAAAATAAATAGCTTTGTTCAAAAATGAGACCCGTAAGAATAAATAACAAAAACAGACAGTTTGACTTAAGTGATCCCAATTAGGAGTTTGATTAAGAGAGGTGAAGCCGTTAGGCAGAGCCCCCAGAACAAAAAGAAATCCAGTCCAACTTATTTTTCAAGAGAAAATAGCAACTTAGATGTGACCATCGCGTTGTTTTTTTTACCAAAAAACTATATTCTTAATTTTAAATTTATTTTAGCAAGATATATAAGAATTCGTTGTCAATCTTGGACCTCGGGAAATAGCAGACTTGCCGATAAGATATAATGGACTTAATACTATATCCTAGAATAATGAACCTAAGGCAACCAAACCTGATACCTCAGATCTTAAGATAACACATGAAATATTATTGATCCTAAAAAAGGTACACTTCCTAAAGGATAGCTACTAATCCATTCGACTAAAATTATTTAATGATTTCATATGACATTTGGTGTGAAAGGTTCTCAAGGCTTAAAATTTTCTTAATATTTTACAAAATCCAAAAAAACGTAAAGATCCTACCTATAAGATAGCTTATATCTGTTCCTGGAAAAGTAGTTTAACGGATTTTCATAAACTTTCTATGAAATAAAGGTCTAGAAATATCTTATTATCTTTTTTTGTAAAAATAGCTTAATTTCTAATTTTGGGTAAAACTTTCTATTATTCAATCAGATTAATTTAGATACGCTCTGCGAAGCGGGCGGGTATCAGCTAGTTTGTAATAAAATTATCAGCAACTGTTCAGTTTTCTGCAGTTAAGTAATTTTGATGAAAATCTAAAACATTGGTATTAGAAATGAAAATATGATTAGTTTACTCAATACTCAAATTGCAGTCTCAAGCGCTTCAAGAAGAAGATTAAGAGCTTATAATTTTTTAACACTATTTACGTCCTTCAATTCTAAGTTTACTACTATTAAGCTATAAGAATCTCTATTTAAAAAAATTTTAAAAGTTGTATACTTTTCATACTCAAAATTCGATGCAAGACAAATATTTAAATTTTCAAATGGTTTGCACTCGAGAAAGATTTTTTATAAAAAAAAAAAGTTTTTCCTAAAGGCATAAATGTTTTTGCAAACATATAATGAAAATCATTGATAACAAATAAAAAGTTCCATTCCGATACTCTGAAAGGTGCAACTTTAATCCTATCTCCCAAAACTTATTCAATTTTCTTTGAAATGATTTTTTAAACTTTTTATCAACATCCTAAAAACTGCATCATCTGTTGTCTAAGTAATTCATCAGACTTGATTTATTTTCTTTCATGCCATAAATTTAACAAATGCTAATCCGTATTACAACACGTCTAAAAGCTTTCATCTAAAAATTAAAAACTTTTACTTGAGCCGTTCATATATTTTATTATACGTTAAGCGTTCACGTATTTATTCAACTTATCTCTCCCCAATAAAAAAGCCTTAAAATCTTCAACATAAAAAAGCTCTGGTTTAATTTGTATATTTATTATGTTGATTTAATCCCTGATGTTGTTCGATAAGAAAAATAAAATTCGATCCGATCCATCCATGTTGATAACAACTAGGTCAGTAGATTTTTCGGGTAAAAAGCCAACCAAGACTGCAGTTGCGTTGTTTCAAGCAAATGTGGGACAAATAAGGGCTAAATAAGGGACATGTTCCATAAATCGTGCACGCAGAAACAAAACTATACTGCACCAAAAAGCGAACAAGAAGCAGAAGAAGCAGCGAGTGACGACGCGCGAAAGATGGAGAGAAAATGGAGAAAACTCGTCGAGATATTATGGAAAATGAATATGGGTCATGACCCAATTTCATATTCTAAAAATATCGTATCGTTTCATGCCCATTTAACCACTTGTTCCCGAATATATTATCCATTTTATGAACATTAAAATGAAATGGTGGGTTGTAAATAATTAAAATATTGATCGTCGAAATTATGTTCATTGTCGATTTAAAACGTTTATGAGGCTTTTTTAATAAATATTTAATTTAAAATTAAATTTTTTGAAGGGTTGAAATTATTTTATTTTTTCACATAAATTGGAATTAGAGGGGGACGGTTCATAAAATCAGTCTGGTTTTTCGACGTTCAACTTTAAATGTTTTCTTTTTTTTTTAAAGCTGTTATAGTACCCATACAAACATGCGTTGGTGGGTATATAATAAAAGTTGTCGTTCGAAGAGCTTTATCGATCACATTACACTTTTTTCTTTTTGTCATTCTAATCAGATGTTGTATTTAATGAGGGATTTAGTGCGTTTACAAAGCGGGTCAGCCGTGGGAGAAATGGGAATGAAAACGAAGGATTCAGGGAATGCGAATGGGATCAGGGAGCGAGGGAGCGTCATATTTTGAAAAAAGTAGCAGAATTGCACAAACTAGGTCACGTTGTCAACCCAGATTCGAGCTGCTGACGCTGCCCTGGTAATGAAACAGGAGCAGGATAACATCCGATCAGTCTCGGTAATCATAGGCCGGGACACAACCCTCCCAAAAAAACGAATTATTTCCACTAGGATAAACTCAATAATCGGATAATCCAAAATTTTTTCGTCAATATTTATACGTTAACATTTTGAAATTGATTAATTAATTTTCTCACTTGTACACTCGAAGTTTTCATTTTAAAGGCTTCTCGCTGTGAATACGGGGGAATCCTGGAAAATATATGCGCGACAAGCGTCTGGCTTTCAAGCTTTTAAAATCCTAATGAAAAGAGCTTATCATTGTTGAATTTCTTTTGTGCCGATAAAATATCTTTTTGCATCGTCAAATTAAGTGACCTAATTCTCAACGAGTTTTCTTTGAACTTAAAAATTTAAAAGAGATTATTTAGAAAATTGCAAGAATTTTTTAATGTTTCAAAGATATTCACATTTTCTTTTTTTTTTTCATATAAAAATACAAAAAGTGGTGTTATATGATTCGAGAAAATGACGTCAATTAAACGAGAGGAAAATATGTTTGAAATAGGCAAATAAAAAGATTTTACTGTAAAAAAACATTTTAAAGATATCTACGTGTAATTATTTGTTGAGAAAATAAAAATGCTATGCAAACTATGCACAAATGTTTACGGCAACGAAAAATAAACTAAAGCAAACGATGTGCAAGCTGTTCATATAATCTACAACGTTTATCTTTTTATTTCGTTAAGGTAAAAAAATTAAATTCAAATATTTTTATTCGTAAATGTATTTCAATTATGGATGTAACGAGGCAAATTTTTGTTGATTTAACTACATTTTTACTTTTTTATATAGTCGTTAAAAAAAACTAAAATTCGTTCTAGAGTTTATTTTTTTTTGTGATTATAATTGAATTAAATTTTGCAAAAAATACAACTAAAATAGTTTTATATATTTTTTAATTTTTTCGCATATAAATAGGAGCTGTAAAGTGATAGAAATAAACTTTTTGTAGTTAAAGTATTTCAGTGGAACTAACAAAATTTTCTAATTAATTTACGCTTGGCGTAGGTATTGTGTATTTTAGAATATAACATGGTGTATAGTTTTTAAATTTCTCGAGTTCTAACGTTTTTAAAATGAAATGTTAATGAATTAAAATATTCCAAGTTGATTCTTTTTACTAAAGTTAACTACTGATGAATCCAATTTGTTATGGGCTTGCATCTATTTTATAAATAGATTAAAAATATAACATCTTTCAAATTTTTAACCATTTAATCGGTATTTTATCAAGGTACTATCTAATTCATAGTTTTACTGGCTGATACCCGCTCGCTTCGCTGAATGTCTAAATTTAACTGATTTATGAAAAAATTCACTACGTTCATAGCGAAATATAAAAATTAATCTATTTTGACAGAAAAAAATATCTGCTGCGAAGCGTCACAGTACTTTCTTTTACTTTCAATTATGAAACTCGCTGTTGGTATAAAATATTTGAAATATAAGCACTTTATAACTATACATATAAACAACTATATGCATAAAACCTATATGTATATACGAATTTCCAACCTTTACCCCAGAATCGCCCTTATTCGAATTTTCCCAGGAAAAAGTTTCAAATAAAAGTTGTGGGCATCAATCAGTCTAAAAACTATAGAAAGTTTAAAAAAAATCGCTGGAGCCGTTTCCGAAAAAAAAATGAAAAAGCTCAAAAACTCCTAGAGTAAATTGGAGCTTTCGGTTAACCTATTCTAACCAAAAGCTTCACGGCACAACTAGGCATAATATGGAGGTCAAATTTCAAGTTTGGTAAAATTCTGATAAAGCTTTCGATAAGATATGGCTGTCACACACAGACATGTTTCTAAAAACACTTTCTTCTTCACTTATTTCCGTTAAAAGCTCGAATTCGAAAATTCGATCCGATTACAATACTTCCTTTACTATAAAGTAGTAGAAGAAAGTAATATGTATACACTATACAGCTTATATGTATGTACATATAGGTATACGAACTCCGAACCTTCACCCCAGAACCGCCCTTATTCGAAATTTCCCAGGAAAAAGTTTCAAATAAAAGTTGTAGGCATCAATGAGTCTAAAAACTATAGAAAGTTTAAAGAAAATTGTTGGAGCCATTTTCGAAAAAAATTGAAAAAGCTTAAAAACCCCTAGAATAAAGTGGAGCTTTTGGTTACCCGATTTCAACCAAAAGCTTCGCGGCCCAACTAAGTATAATAGAGAGGTCAAATACCAAGTTTGGTAAAATTCGGATAAGGCTTTCAATACGATATGACTGTCACACACAGACATGTTTCCAAAAACCACTTTTTTGGACTCAGGAGACCTCAAAACATGTATTTCCGGTGAAAGCTCAAACTCGAAAATTCGACCCGGTTACAATACTTCCTTTACTATCTATATAGTAGCAAAAGAAAGTAATTATAGATACTTTCAGACTAAAGATTCAAAAAAATTTCATCAAAATTCGTAAAACTACTTTTCAAGAAAGAGATGTTAGCTGTCTCACATCAGCTTCTATATGATTTTTAGTAAAAAGTACCTATATTCCTTCCTTTAAGACTTGAAAATCTTTAATACCAAATGTCATTTAAAACCGTTCAGCTATTTTAGGGGGCATCCATAAATTGCGCGAGGCGTTTTTTGCGATTTTTGAAATCCCACCCCCTCCCCTCTGGTAAGATGTCATGAGATTTGGCATAACCCTTTTCTCCAATCCGCAATCTAATGTGATATTTTTCAAAAAGTGTGTTATCTTAAAAAAAATAAATGATATTTGCGAGACCTTCCCTTTCCCCGAAGTAAGATTAGATGAAATTCGGCGCGACCCCATTGACCCCTAAACGCCTCACGTTATTAATGGATGTTCCCTTAAAAGAATAGCTTAGTAGCTATCCTACAGGATCTTTAGCAAAACTTCATTAAAATTCGTTCCGTTAAGAAGTTGTTAATTTTTTGAAATTTTTAGTTCATTATTTTAATACGTTTAATTCTAATTAATATCTTCGACAATAAACAATTAAAAAATTAAAATATTTAAAAAAATGTCATTATTAATTTTATCGGGTGATAAATTGAAATTCATATTTAATGTGGTCGCCCTATAATTTAACTTTGTAGATACTTTGTTTGGTTATTGTGCTAAATTGGTCAGACCTTCTTGAGGAAAATGCGTTAAAATTCTATTTCACGAACTTTAGTTAAACTTAATTTTGCCATCCCATGGGAACCTTGCATTGTTCCAGCCTTAAAAGTAAGCTATATTATTATCCCCCAAACTACCACATTGCAAAAATCATATCAATCTTTAACTCTGTGAAAAACGAAAAAAATATCTGTCCCACGGAAACCGTACATTTTTTCTATATAAGAAGTATATTATATGTTACACCGGATTATAATCTATATCTATGTCAACTTTCATCCAGATCCATTCAGTACTTTTTGAGTGGAGTGAAAGAGCAACAAACATTCATACATCCATCCATTCTTACAAACTTTCACGTTTATAATATTAGTAAGGATATTCACTTCTTGACTTCATTATCAAGCTACTTGACTTAAATTTGGCTAATTATCAAATCAAACTTCATTTTATCGTTTATAATTGAATATCCAGCCTACCCTAGAATAAATTTAAAGGTTACTTCATTTCAAAGTTGAAATATTTAATTCAATTTATTACAAAACTGTCCAGTTGCGTGTCTTGATGAATCTCTATTTTAGGTTATTGAAATTTGTAACAGTAATATTATGTTAACTAAGAGAAAGACTACTGCCCAGTTTCACAGTGGACGTTCAAACTACACTTTTAGTTTAAAATTTAGTTTAAAAAAATAGCTTTCAAAATTTTGTTTAAACTGAGTTCAATCTGTCGTTTAAATTAAACGACAGAATTCTGTCGTTTAAACTACAGTTCAATGTTTGACAACTGATTTTTTACTCGTAACTAAATGAACAGATATTATTATTTATACTATCTTTATTATTCTTTTTTGGTTATTATAGGTACTTATAATCTTTTTTCATTGAATATTTTTTAAAATGTCATCGAATTCAGAAAGTGATTTCGAAGGTATGAGTGATGAAGTATTAATTATTATGAATGTACTCGTATAAGAAGAGAAAAACTTTTTTAATGGAACAAAACCATAGATCAAATTTTTAAAAAAATTTAGGATACCAAATAATAGGTACCTGCAGAAACGTAATCTTGGAGCAAATATAATTCAAAATTGAAAACGTAACTAATTGTTAAAAAATCATATTAGTGTAGTAGAATGGTAAGTAATACAATACTTGGCAGAAACTTCATGCACTGTTGCCAAATTTATTCATAAAGTTCTTTTAAACGATTTAAACGACGTTCAATTGGCTTGAGATTTACATTATACTTCGAAAGTGAGTGATTAAAACTTAAAATTGAAACTACAGTTCAGGTTCAGCTGAACTTAAGTTTAAACGGCCACTGTGAAACTGGGCATATGACATGACCACCCATATAACAGTACTCTTTAAACTAAACCAAACTTAAATCGAGTGGAAAATAGAATCTTAAAAAGTTCTTTAGCCACATAATTTCTTATGAAGGGGGTGGGCTAAAAACTTTTTTTTTGTCAACATAACTACTTAAGTGAAAAAAGTATGAACTGCTTAAAAGGAATCCTTAGGTTAGTAAAAGCTTAGTGGAAAGAATAAAATTTATTATTAACAAAGTAAGAAATTTTTTTTTCGAAATTGACGTCAAAATTTAATTTTTATATAGCCTAATCTAGTACATTCTAGTGTACAGTTATGAATTTACTAATTGGCTTGATTATCAAGCTACTTGACTTAAATTTGACTGTTAAATATTACTTCAATTAATTGTAAATACAGTAGTGTCTCTAGGTTCGAGTACATACGAGAGTTTTGAGATACGAGTTATCGGGCGAGCGATGTTTTGCTTTAAAATACGAGCAAAATTGGAGATACGAACCGGTTTAGCGGGTCAGTTGGCTGCACCCGACCCGCCTCAATCAGTATGTTTGTTTGTCTCTCTATCGAAGCATCTTTAATATGTAGTGCTCGAGTTTTGTACGTTTTTTTTTAAAGTCGTATCAACTACCATGGTCATAAACGACTGGCGAATCCGAAAACCCATGAAAAAAATTTTAGACTTTCATTGGGATTCAACCCTCGATCATTGACATAAAGGGCAACTATCGAATCAACCACCCCACTAAGTGATCTTTGTGCTTTTTTCGTATTTACAAAACTTTATCAGATTTTTTTATAACCATGGACCCGAAGAAAGTGAGTGAAAAAGTCAGTGCTCAGAAGAAGATGATGCCCATTCAATTAAAACTTGAAATCATAGGAAAATATAAGTAAGGTCAAACATAAAGAAAAACAACTGGGGGTGACATTTTGGGGGCTAGAACGGATTAAAGACATTTCCATTAATTCCAATAAAGAAAATTGCTTTGAGATACGAGCAAATTAACATAAGAGCAGGATTACAAAACGAATTAAATTCGTATTTCGAGGTATCACTGTATATGATCCAAAATTGAAAACGTAATTAATTGGTAAAAAGTTATATCAATGTTGTGGAATGGTAAATAATACAATACTTGGCAGAAACTTTATGTAACCAACTTTACATGTTACCAACTTCGAGTTCATTTAAATGATTTAACTGAAACAATTTAAACTTCAGTTCAAATTCAGTTAAACTTAAGTTTAAACGGCCACTCTGAAATTGGGCATATGACATGCCACCCATATAACAGTACTCTTTAAACTAAACCAAACTTAAACCAAGTGGAAAAAAGAATCTAAAAAAGTTCTTTAGTCACATAAAAGAAATAAATAAATGTTCAATTAAATTTTTATGCAGGTGTGGGCTTAGAGTATTTTTTTTGGTCAATTTTTACGAGTAAAATTAAAAAAGTATGAACCGCTTAAAAGGAATCCTTAAGTTAACAAAAGCTTAGTTGGAAGTACAAAAAATTAGAATTAACAAAATATTGTTTTTTTTTAAATCGACGTCAAAAGTTAACTTTTACATAGCCTAACGCATGGTCAAGCGCAGTAAAGATGAGAAAGCTACAATTGCTTTAAAGAAGCTTTTACAAGTTTTTCAATAATCATAAACAGAATGGATGCGGCTAAAATTGAAGTTAAAGGGTTCAGATTGACAAATAACACATGCCTTAAAAATGATTCCAAACCATTTAAAAAGGACAACATTAAATATGGAAAAGGTCAACTATGACTAAAAACGGGTTATATTTGGTTTGTAAAGGATTATATTTGACTTGTAAAAGCTTCAAATCGCAGCAAAGATAAATGGGTCAAAACCATGCTACTAAATATGGAAATTATTTATGTCAAAACAACCACCGAACTAACTTTTTGCAAACTTTTCAAATTTTGACTAACAGTCACAATCTATTGTTTTATCAAAACCGCACACGTTCCAGACTAAGTTGATATATTTCACGCAACAAAAGTTTCGAAACATTCACGATATCGATCAACGAAAGAGTTAGTTTCGTGTGTAGTACAACATACAAATATCTCTATCGTATACTATATATATGTATATTCATATATGCAATATTATGTCTAACCAAAGTTTACTTTTAAGGCATTAATGATTTAACGCATGCATGAAGAGTGTTCGTCTAATCTCTTTGAAACTTGAGCAAACTTACACATAAACTATAACAGGTTGAATTCTCGTTTTTCGATACACGCTAATTTTAGATTATTATTTAAGGAAGATGGCTATGAACTAGTTAAAAGATCAGTGGTTGCAAAACTTTTTCGGTTTCCAGGCCCATAATATAATTCCAATGTATTTATCTTATCTTATGATTTGTTCTGAAAAGAAAACTAAACAGCCAACAAGTTGACTGAAGACTATTTAAGAATATTTTTTTATCAATTATATCGAAAATGTTGTGAATAACAAACAAAAAATATTGTGAAAGTTTGAGCTTTTTAAAACTATGAGGTGTCCCATCGCCAATGTCCAGTTTTCATTTCAATAACATGGAAAAAAAATTCGTTTACACTTTGAAATTTTTAAGCTCACGTTGAGAATAATATTTTGGAATAAACATGATATATTCTTATAGAAAATTTAACGTTGTATGAAAAAGGTCTCTTTCAATGTTTTGATATATTGAGTTTTTCGAAAGTAATTCAAGATTAAATTTGGATTGATGATAAATTTTTATTTTTTTCCAATTCTTGACATAACCAACAACTTTATGGGAAAATGTTGTAGGATATTTTATTTTCTATAAGTTATCTTCATAAACGTTTTTCAGAAAATGTTTTCAAATTGTAAGTGTCGAAAAGGGAAGAAAGATACAACAACAAAATTGAAATTGAAACAAAAATATCTGCTGCGAGGCGTCACAGTACTTTCTTTTACTTTCATTTATGAAACTCGCTGTTAGAAGAAGAAATATACGCACTTTGTAACTATACATATAAACAGAACTATATGCATACAACCTATAGGGCTATGTATATATACGAATTCCTGACCTTCACCCCAGAACCGCCCTTATTCGAATTTTCCCAGGAAAAAGTTTCAAATAAAACTTGTAGGCATCAATGAGTCTAAGAACTATAAGAAGTTTAAAGAAAATCGTTGGAGCCGTTTTCAAAAAAAATCTAAAAAGCTCAAAAACGTCAAGAGTAAAGTAGAGCTTTCGGTTAACCGATTTCAACCAAAAGCTTCGCGGCACAACTAGGTATAATATGGAAGTTAAATTCCTAGTTTGGTAAAATTCGGATAAAGCTTTTGATACGATATGGCTGTCACACACAGACACACACACACACACACACACACACAGAGACATTTTTTTAAAAACCACTTTTTTGGACTCAGGGGACCTCAAAACATGTATTTCCGGTGAAAGCTCGAATTCGAAAACTCGACCCGATTGCAATACTTCCTTTACTATCTATATAGTAGTAAAAGAAAGTAAAAATAATTCTAAAATTAAAATGTGAGTTAAGTACTTTGAATCAATGGATTCTACTATCTATTTTCAAAGGCTTAGATTTACCTTACGTCTTCAAATGATGTACATTTTTGGGCTGCTGGTTAAAACTTGGAATACTGTGTACGATTTTTTTTTTTAAAATGATTGTTGTGAATGATTTGGCAGAACGTGGTTTAACGTTGATCTAACAGCACAATAAGTTGTTTATTAAAAACGAAGAACAATTGCAATACCTAGGAATATGGGTGTGGCGACTAGAAATGGAATTCGAAAATGCCGTGATACCTCTCGCAACCAGTCTGACAGCAATTCTTAAGCAAAGACTACCTCTCAGCCGTTTTCCTCATTATATGAATATGAATACTTTTATTTATTCTTTTGTTTATTCTTATTTTTTGAAGTTATACTTCTTTAAGCGCGTTTTGAAAAAATGATGAGAGTAAATTTTTAGATGGGCGGCCATCTTGAGACAAAAATTAACAAAACGAAGTTGGCCGCAAAAACCACTCGGTTCCTTGTTGCGCGTAATTTGAATTTTTGGTTTATTTATTTACTTATTTATTTATTTTTATATTTAAATTAAAAATAATTATATATACAAATGACACATATTATTAATAAATAAGTTATTACTTTTCTCGAATTTTCCAGTAGCTGTTAAACTATCTTGAGGTAAGTGATGAAAATGACGTTTGCATTTCATTCATATTTTTAGTTATCACGAAATCTGGGATTCTGAAATGATTCAACCATCTTAGAATAATAATTTAGTAACACAAGATATGAATAAGATTAAGACATTTACTTTGAAAAATAGCTACTTATTTTATTTTGCAATTTCTATGAAGCTTCGTTTTCATGACATGCATGAATTTTTAACCAGAAAAATGATCCTGACAAATTTTATAAACGTCTAGTAGCTTCCTTTGGATATTATTTATTGATATAAATTAAAATATTATTCTCTTAATTTTATTTTTATGAATTATATCTTAAAATATATATTATTATTATTAAATATTAATTTACAATTTTTTAAAATTGATTATTTGAATGCAATTAATAAAAACTAATATTAATGATGCCTAAGAAGTATAACTTCTCAAGCGCTTACATAAGTACACGCAACCACTTTTTTTATTATTTATTTATATTTGAATCATCAACATACGTCATACGTGGCATATGAAAGGTGAAATGTAAAATAAATATTTTAGAGTCCATACTACCTTTTTAAATATGTTAAAGAAACCACATCTATCATAGTCCCATGTTTTGCTATTGATTCGTTAAGATTATTGTTCATGGATAAATTACCACCGTTAAATATACCACCGTAAGTTTAAAATACCGAATGTACAATTATTTAAGTTAAAAAGGATTAAAAACGAAAGTGAAAATAAGGCCTGTGAGATTTATCATTTAGACTTGAGAAACCGCCACTTTAATCGCTGTGCCACAAAAATTAAATTAAAATATTTAATAAAGATTTAATACAAACTGTGTCCATTTTGTGGACATATAAGCAGTTGATTATTATTATTAGTATATAATTAATTATTATTAGTATGGTTTCTTTAGCTTTCCGCACCTATGCATGCTCACTATACTCTTCCATTCTACTCGGCTTTTATCAAGTCTTCCCACTTTTAAAAATATGTTAAGCGCCCAGATAACAACATTATGTATAACAATTAATATTTGTTGATCTAGTGACAAAACATTAACAAAAAAAAAAAATGGTTGTCTGTAAAATCGGTTTACGGACGATTGTTTTACGTGATAACGTCATAAAGAACACCTAATTGATGAAAAATTGCGTACTTTTATGAATTGAATCATCATTACTTTGTATAATACAAAGAAGTTAATTTAAAATTAACAATTTTTTCAAAATGAAATCAGACTGAAAATTATGAAGGAAAAAAATCAATTAAATCTTATTAAGTAAATTGTAAAAGAAAAACACAAAACACGTTGTCTTAGGTAAGGGCACCAACTATCAATATATCAAAATATCGATAGTTGATATTTATTTCCAAATATCAAATTCAATATATTTTTTAAGAGCTTTATTATATTTTACAATAATTATAATTTATCCCACTTATAGTTATTGACAATTTTTCAAGTAATCACGTTTTGAGTTGAAAATATCGATATATCGAAGTATCAATATTTTTTACTCTGCATCTATCGATATTGTTTGTAAATATCGATACGATATATATCGATATATTTTATACATTTGCCCATCCCCACGTTGCCTAAGATTCAACAATAGTATCTTGCCTCTCTATCACTTGTACCGCGTTCTCGCTTGCACGCACAGGTTCAAATGTAGGTAACGTGACAAAATGGCCGAACTTTTTCAGACTTGTTGTCGTAGTTCATCAATTTATAAAACGTTATCACGTCAAATTAAAATTTTAGGCTTGTTAGCCGAGAACTTTCCCATATCTTCCCTTATTTGGCTACAAGACGTTCAGATTTTTCACAACAAAAAAATGCAATTAACTTACAACCTAAATGAAATTTTAAAAAAATTTTAATGAGATAATAATTAGAAAATAAAAATTTCTATAAAATATTTTATAAATTAATTTTCCCATAAATGATGTTAAAGTTGATCAAAAAATAGGATTTATGTAAAAATTTATCATCAATCCAAATTTAATCTTGAATAACTTTTGACGTTTGACACCTTCTTTGTAGAACGTTAAATTTTCTATAAGAATATATCTTGACCATTTCAAAATATTATTCCCGAAACTATAAAATTCCAAAGTGCAAGAAACTTATGATTTGTTCTCATGTTATTTAAATGTAAAATAGAAATTTTTAATGCAGCACCTCTTAGTATTAATATTAAGAGCTCAAACTTTCATAGTATTCTTTTTTCGGTATTTCTAAAAATATTTTCGATATACATAAGAAAAAAAATGTTTTTTTCAACAATCTAGTATGCAATATATTTAACCTTAACGCACCAGTGCTTCGCGGTGTACAGTTTGGAAATCACTTTCATAGACAACTCAAAAATAATCCTCACAAGAAAATTATCCTCAAAAGACGTTGGTAATAAAATAGCTTTTTGATCTCTTGTCAATCAAAGGCTTAACTAAATCACTAAGTTTATGACAAAAAATAAAACTTATCTTAGTTTTTATTAAAACCATTCTTATAAAGAGAAAAACAAAACGTCAATTTCATTACGAGCATTTGCAGTTGGGAATTATTAAGTCTGCATACCGCACACACCTTGTACGCTTTCCGTGAGCTGGAAAATTCACAATAATGTCTGGGGAGACCGTTTTTTGTCCTCCGTATGGTACTAACATCAATTTTTTGTACGCTCCACCATGACAAAGATGTCTCTATGAAACTTTTTTTTTCCATATATCCAACTCTTTAGCAAATAATAAAACTATATAAGCGAAATTGTTATTCTCCCTATTAAATCTAAAATGAGACACAATTTTCATAGAAATTAGCTCATTTCGCTTAAACTAAATATAATACGTACAGAAAATTTAAAATTTACATACAAGCACATTACGAATGTAATTAGTTTAATTTAATTTTCATGATTGAAATTTTGAAGATATATAAATAAAATTACTAGGAATGTTCAATAAGTAGACACAGAAAAAACGTGATTCTTCAAAAAGAAAAAATTATGTTAATATTTGGACGATTTGATCTCCAAAAATTCCGTTAGCTCAAACAATTTAAATACCAAAGTTATTAAAATTTTGTCAAGAATATTATCCTAATAAAAACATTGTTTTTAAAACAATGATTTACATAGAGCCAGTGAATTTATTCAAATTTTATTCAGACCATGGTAGGATTGTTGATTTTAACATGACATCTATTCTATGTATATTATTATTTTTATACATATAGTTCATTTTTATCAATGAAAAATGTTCATTTGAAATGTATATATATATGTACGTACTTTTAAATGAGTTCGACTGTAGTTGAAATTACACGTTATGTTGTTTTTATATCTTCAGTTGGATATGTCGTAATATATTGAACGTTTAGAGTCATATTTTAGAAAATGATTTATTGTTTTACCTTTTAATGATATCATATAAGGTCTTGTTTTAGAAATAAAGCAATTTTTCTATTCGAATATCGTAGATAGAAGCTTTATGGAGATAAATGGTTTCATTATTGGAAAAATAAAAATAGATTTTTGTTGTTTCTTTAACATTTACATATTGATTTCATTGGATGAAGTCAGACAAAAATAGATAAATTGGGAGGTTTCAAATAAAAGTTCATGTATCATATTAAAAAAAAATGAAAAATTTAAGTTCATAAAGTTTATTTTTAAAAGTTATGCTATAAGTGTATTTAAGCTTGGAATGAAACCATAAAAATTGAAATGTGCTACTCTAATTAATGTTATTATCATGCATGATAAAATATAAGGAAAAACTGCAAATTTCACAGGTGAGAATTGTTGCAAGTATCACACATTTTATGTAATGTTTATCATCCAAATTAAAACACATCTTAGAATGTATGTTGATTAAAAATTTTTATCTCTTTTACAAATATTTTTAAGAAAATTATTTAGCACACTTAAAGGGTTTAAAACTTGATAAAGTTTGCACTAAATGACCAAAACCAAAAAAAAAAGTGGTTGCGTGTACTTATGTACGCGCGTGAGAAGTTATACTTCTTTGGCATCATTAAAAATTATTTTTTATAAATTGCATTCAAATAGTCAAATTAAAAAAATTGTAAATTAATATTTAATAATAATATATATATATATATATATATTTAAAGATATAATTATTAAAAATAAAATTAAGAGAATAATATTTTAGTTTATATCAATAAATAATATCCAAAAAAAGCGGCAAGACGTTTATAAAATTTGTCAGGATCATTTTTCTGGTTAACAATTCATGCATGCCATGAAAACGAAGCTTCATAGAAATTGCGAAATAAAGTAAGTAGCTACTTTTCAAAGTAAATGTCTTAATCTTATTCTTTTCTTGTTTTACTAAACTATTATTATAAGATGGTTGAATCATTTCAGAATCCCAGATTTCGTGATAACTAAGAATATGCATGGAATGCAGATGTAATTTTCATCATTAAACTTCAAATAGATAACAGCTACTTATATGATACTTATATGATAACAGCTACTAAAAAATTCAAGAAAAGTAATAACTTATTCTTTAATAATATGTGTCATTTGTATATATATATATATAAATATTTTCTTAGTAAAATATAAAATATTTATTTAAAGAATTAATTATTTTTAATTTAAATACAAAAATAAGTTAATAAATAAAACAAAAATTCAAATTACGCGCGCCTAGTTAAAAATACCGAGCCGTTTTGCGGGCAACTTCATCTTGTTAATTTGTGATGATAAAATAGAACTCTATTAATGCTTTTAAAACCACACCGCGATGCAGACGTCATTTTCATCATTAAACTTCAAATAGTATAACAGCTGCTGCAAAATTCGAGAAAAGTAATAACTTATTTATTAATAATATGTGTCATTTATATATATAATTATTTTTAATTTAAATATAAAAATAAATAAATAAGTAAATAAATAAACCAAAAATTCAAATTACGCGCGCCAAGTTAACAGAAACCGAATAGTTTTGCGGCCATCTTCATTTTGTTAATTTTTGTCTCAAGATGGCCGCCCATCTAAAAAAATCACTCTCATCATTTTTTCATAACGCGCCTAAAGAAGTATAACTTCAAAAAAAAAAAGGATTTCCAAACCTAAAATAGATTGAACTCTTTTAAACTACTCAAAATGCTTTTCAGGTGGTTTATTCAGCGCTGGATTTACGACTAGGTCAGTGAGGCTTGGGTATAGGGCGGCATAATTTTAGGGGCGGCAAAAACTTTCAGACGTCATGAAGATGAAAATATGAAAACAAATTAACAATTAATTTGGATTCGGTTTTAACTAAGGCATGGAAATTTTTCAGTTAAATTTAAACAAGTTACTAAGTTATAATTTAAATAATTATAACAGTGTAAACTTCATACGTTTTTTGCGAAGACAAATTTCTGTGATATTTGGACCTGGAAAATTGAATTGGACGTAAGAAAAGATGTATTAATTGATTTTTTAACAGGTAGTTTTCGATTAACGTAGCGATTCACTACCTACTTGATTTCAAAGCTACTTGTTTTGATTTTTAAGCTACTTGATTTAAATTTAACTTGCAAACAAGTTAAATTCGAGTCAGAAATATTTAAAAGTCAAATCAAGTCAAGCATTTGCTTTACAAGTTTCATTAAATGTCTTTTGAAACACGGTTCATTTGAAAAGAAAAATGTTTTATTTGAATCCCTTGATATGAGTTTCCAAAAATTTCCACGTCTCTACCGACTCCTAGGAGACTTTCAAAGCATCATTGACCATCTTAGGGGAAAAAGTTATGAAAATCTAATAAACACATCAAATCACTAATCTGGCAATTGGGTTCTAAAGTATACTTATATGGACTCCAAACTGTATATGTATTGAGATAAAAGGGGCAGCCCACTAAGCAGCTAAACGAACCACGCTTGAAGTAGTTCAAGATGACGAAATATAAAAAAACGATTGATACAAAGCTGGCTGAGAGGGTGGAATCTGTCTTTTGGCCGATTGAAACAGATCGAACCTTAAGTAGGGAGGCTGACAAGGTTCGATAGTCTCAGACTAAGAACGGGCCACATCAAAGCTACTCATTCCCACTTCTTTCCAGAAAACCTGCACCGATCTGCTCGAACTGTAGAATTCGGACAAATATGCTGCACCTGATTCTCCCAGGTCCCAGTTGCGAACTAAATTTCAACCAATCGAACTTGAGAGCCGCATTTAACCCGAAATCTCTTGAGTACGACAAACAATGGAAGATAATAAAAATCTCCACCTGCTACAAAAATCATTGACCAAATACCTAACAGACTAAAAATCACACAGCCGCGAAATGACTTATCAATTAGAGCGACTATAATAGATAATAAAAAAATTTATTTGGAAATTGCTTTCCATGGAGAAAATTGACAAAACGTGGCACTTTAACATTCAACTCTTAAACCCCTTACATCTTTAAGTCATATACTAGAACATTTTTTTTTATAAATAAGGTTTTCTGTACTTTTATGTATTTTGACTTATTTGACTTATTGAAATAGAAAGCTTCGTTTCTTTCAAATTTATTTAGAATCTTAAGTTCATAATTTTTGGTGTGTTAGATTTTTGGTAAGTTGGTCTATTGACAAAAACCATTTTTGTGGTTCCTTAAAAGATTTTTAAACTTCAAAAAATGGTTGTTAATGCTTACATATTATTGTTGAAGAATTATACTTTTTGTCTCGAATTTCAACGAGAATAAATTAGATAGATACAGGTTGAATTTCCACGTTACTCATTATTAATCTAATTATTAGAATTACTTCTTCTACTTCTGTAAAATTGTAACGAACACAATTTCAACAGAAGAAATTACAAAGTTAACTTATAATTTTGAATGGTTTCATTATGAAAGCCTTACAATTTTGTATCTGTGTTTGTAAAAAATTATCAATTTTTGAACTTTTTTGGCAAATAAATAATCATCATATGGTTAGAGGACTTTAAGTTCTTATCCTTTATCTGCTGTATTTATTGACGATTCTTTAAGTTTAAATTTTACATTCTTTGATAACAAAGATGAAATATCTCCGCTTTTCTTAGAGACCAGTGCTTTTAGCCTTTGAAAATGGTAAAAAGTGAAAAAAATTATAGTAATATGGAACCCATTGAAAAAAGAAGAGAATATAACAAAAATGAAAGAAAAAATAAATAACGGTCGATCTGAGGTGGGGAAGTGGAAAAGGAGGGCGTTTTTAAGGGTATGAACGGTTTATCTCGTTTTCCCACAAAACTACAAGTCCTATGAAAAAAAGTTAAGTTGCATAGTTGTAGGAAATAAGAAGATCTACAACTTTTGTGCTAACACTTTTTTCACATAACCTTAAAATTTATGTGAAAAATTCCAATAACCAAATTTTTGTTTTTTTTTTTTATCTTTTACAAAACAATTGTTTTTTCATGAAATTTTTTGAAAATTTACCTTTTTTATGTCCCAAATATACTGTAATTTTTAATGACTTAATATCGAAAAAACACCCTAATTTTTAATTGAAAATTTTCATGTCAAAACATCTGATTTTTTAAAAAAGTCGGTGAGCTTTTTGTTTGTTGAAAACTCTATTTTCTGATGGTGCAAAAAGTATTTACATTGCAATGTTAAAAGTTACATTGCAACTTAATATCGAAAAAGGACCTTAATTTTCAATCGAAAATTCTCACGTTAAAACATTTGATTTTTTTAAAAAGTCGGTTAGATTTTTATTTGTTGAAACCTCTACTTTCTGATTATGTAAAAAATATATATACATAACAATGTTAAATGTTCTCAGAAAATGCAATAATTCAAGTGTAAATTTTAATAAGTTGTTCACAATTGTGTTATGTACAATTTATTGTATTACTTACATATGTACAATTTTGAGCAATTTATTAAAATTTACACATTAATTATTGCATTTTCTGAGAAAATTAAACATTGTTATGTATATATATTTTTTACATAATCAGAAAGTAGAGGTTTCAACAAATAAAAATCTAACCGACTTTTTAAAAAAATCAAATGTTTTAACGTGAGAATTTTCGATTGAAAATTAAGGTCCTTTTTCGATATTAAGTCATTATATGGTGAAAAAATTAATATCTAAAATCAAAAAAAATACAGTCTGTTTGGGACATTCAAAAGTAAATTTTTGCAAAATTTCATGAAAAAAATTTTTTTTTGTAAAAGAAAAAAAAATGGAATTTTTCACATAAATTGGGACATTATGTGAAAAAAGTGATAGTACAAAAAGTGTAGATCTTCTTATTATCTATAACTTTACTATTGTACTTTTTTCTATAGGACTTGTAGTTTTGTCGGAAAAAAACACCCCCCTTTTCCATTTCCCTACTACAGATCTACCATTATTTATTTTTTCTTTCATTTTTGTTATATTACACTTCCTTTTCTAATAGGTTTCATCCTACTTTAATTTTTTTCTGTTCAAAAATTATCTACCCTGGTTCTATTAAGGTTGATTTAAATGTTAAGCTTAAAGTTTTTAATATGTGTGTGTGTGTGTTGTAAATTAACTGTTAATAAGTACTAGATTTTATCCATATAAGGGTAAATAGTTAATAACCAGTTACCCTTAAAGTTTTTATATTACCGAAGTATAGGATGGACATTTTACAGAAGACAGAATCAGTTCTGTTCTTTCCTAATATTTTAGAACTAAAACTTTAGGGGATCAAAAGAAAAAATTCTGAGAAATATTTAACGCTTTTATTTTCCTACAGAGTAAGAGATAAAATCTGATGTTGAAAATTAACTTTTTAATGCCCAAAATAAATTATTTACTCAATGAAAAATAGCTCAAAAGAAAGACAGATCATAGATAATTAATTGAAATTTTTTTTTCGAGTCTTTAAATAACTGATTCTTGAAAACTTTGCATTTATAGCATTTTTTACAGTCCAAATAGTTTTAAAGCTCGAACGGGTCAGAACATAAATTTGGTAAATTTTTAAGAATTTGTTCAAAATATTCTTATAAATAGTAAGGAAATAAATTCATTCAATTGCAAGATTTTCATAAGCCCTAAACCAAACGGGGATTTTCCATTTACACCAAAAAGGAACACTGTGTAACGCAGTGTTCGACAAAGTGCTTTCTATCACTGACAATGTCGAACACGGCTGTACACTGCGCGACACTCGAAAAAGTCGTCTTTGACAATGTTTCACCGTGTTTACCAAGGATTACCAACACAAAAGAGAGGAATTCTTTTCTCTGCCTTCGATGGCCTATGGTTATTAATTCTTCAGGTTCTTCAGGTTGGTATTAAAAAAACCAAAATTAACTCACGGAAATAACTACTGTTTCATTTAACGCTCTTACAAAAGTTTGGCAGTGTTTCGCAATCTACGAGTAACGCAGAGTCGCTCTATGTTAATAAATAAATATTATAAAAAAATTAAGAACCGACTTTAAAATAAATAAAAAATCTTAAACAAGAAAAGCACTAAAAAGTAACAAAATAATTGCGTATCCTTGCAGTATCTACAACTTACAAATTATTAGGATGATACAATGTACAACTATTGTTTTTTTTGGAGTTGGTGTCAGCCAAGGAAATACGACTATATTGGTACTTAGCAATAAACGAGAATACCTTATGAAAATTATTTTTTAAATGAACTTTTAAACAATATACTCGAACTGTAACAATATCTAGCGATCTTTAAACTACAAAATACCAATACCAACTAAAGCTTTTTAAAATTTTTACAAATTACTATTAATATTTTTTCTTGACTGATACCAACTCCAAAAATAACAATAGTTGTACATTGTATCATCCTAATAATTTGTAAGTTGTAGATACTGCAAGGATACGCCATTATTTTGTTACTTTTTAGTGCTTTTCTTGTTTAAGATTTTTTATTTATTTTGAAGTCGGTTTTTAATTTTTTTATAATATTTATTTATTTCTCGCGTTTTAGTGATTTGAAGTTTGATAACTGATTTTATTTACTTGAAAATGGTTACACCTTCTAAACGCGCTGCTTATATGAAGCAGCGCCGTTAAATTTTAAAAGTCACTACATCATCCCTTTTTGCCCTTAAGGGTTGAAATTTTTTGCTTTTAAATGTAATAACAAAACTAAGTGGATTAATCTTTCCAACAAAAAAAAATTATCAAAATTCGATGATTCAGTTAAATGTCACTATTTCATCCCCTATTTTCATCCTTAGGGAGTGGATTTTTTTTTCAAACTGAAATGTAAACAATTTAAAGGTACGTTGTACGTAATAGAAACAAAATTATCAAAATCGGGTTAGCCAGGAAAAATTTATAATATATTATTTCATCTCTAATTTTTAACCTCTTATGAGTGGAGTTTTTTTTTTTATAAAAAATGAATGGGAGATTAATTTAAAATTGTGTTCTACAATTAAAAAAAGAATTATCAAAATCGAGCTATCCAATAAGAAGTTAATTTTTCATCCCATAGTTTTCAACCCTTTAGAAGTAAAAGATTTTCCTCAAATTAAAATGGGACCACACGAGAAACACTAGATTTTAAATAAAAAAAGAATTTTCAAAATCGAGCTATCCAATAAGAAGTTAATATTTCATCCCTTAGTTTTCAATTCTTTAGAAGTAAGATTTTTTTCCTCAAATTAAAACTGTACCCCACGGAAAGCATCAGCTTTCAAATAAAAAAAAAATTATCAAAATCGAGCTATCCAATAAGAAGTTAATATTTAATCCCTTAGTTTTCAACCCTTTAGAAGTCAACGATTTCCTTCAAATTAAATAGGAGCATTCGGGAAGCACCAGATTTTAAATAAAAAAAAAATCATCAAAATCGCTTTACCCAGTCGGAAATGCTGAGGTAACAAACATAAAAAAATACAGTCGAATTGAAAACCTCCTCCTTTTTTTGAAGTCGGTTAATAAATGGAAAGCAACCTAAGTTTGTACCAACCAAGTATTATTTTTATTATAATACAATAGTTAAAATTTGAAGATTTCTGAGGTTTTCCCTTAACGATTTATTAAATTTTTTGACTCGTCTCAAACATAAACGTCCTGCCATTCACTCATCGAAATTTGCATGACAGCTTTTGCGTGATTTGCTCGAAACTGATGACAAAACGAAACACGACAACGGGCAATACGCAATCGTTAGCACTACGCCACTGTACACCACGTACATAGTCGTACTACGAACAATAAAGTTTTACTACGAACCGGCGTAAATTAGGTTAAAATCTACGAAAAAAAAGATTATTGAACTCACGTCTTTCGCACACATGAAAAACTTTCCGTTAAACGTGACAAAATAAAAATAGTATTTATAACGAAGTCCTGCCATAATCAAAAAAAAAATCCTTGTTATTTTCCTTGTTGTTCGTCAGAAACCCACGCAATTTTCTTTCCTTACAATTATTTTTGCTGTTTTGTCGAGTTGGAGGAAATTCAAATTTAAATAAATTGGAAATATTTAAATACGGTTTTTTTTTGGGGGGAGTGTGAATTAAATCCCATTAGGCAGATGTGAAAATCTAATTTCCTTTTTTTATTTTTAATTTATTTTTAACATAAAAATGTATTTAAAGCAGACCTTTTTTAGTAATATAATACACGGTTGGTATGTTTAAGTGACCCGGATAAGAAGTTTTCGGCCGGGGAAACTTGTCGGGATCAATTGGGACAAAACATGTTTTCCAGAAAAAGTTTAAAGTTTGCCTCGTATCGCTGTTATGTTCTCCTCGAGCTCTAGTTTTACAGAATAAAAAAGTAAAAGGAAAACTTCCGGCTTGATACTATTTTTATTCGACAACATGTGATCGTCAAAAACAAATTATATACCGGTTCGGTCAGTGGGAAATGCTAATAATCTTATCAATATGGAAATTTTTCTTTCTCTTCTATTTTAAAGTCAAATTTACTTTGACACAGTTGAAAACATTGTCATGGCACTTGACTTACATTTTGTGATAGTTAAAGTTCCTCGAGAAAAAAATTGTAACATTTTATTTACTTGGATATGGCACCTATTTAACAATGATATTAAATGTCTGAAACTAACCAAGTTTTTATGTTTGTGAAACTCGAAGACTGTTTCCATTGTAAAAAAGCTTACGTGAAATTACAACGTGGAAAATTTTCTCATTAAACTCCCGACATTTATTATTTAATACTTCACTGTAATGATCAAAGAAAAAAAAATGTAACAAGCAAACGTTGAGCCTTGGATAAGTGTTTAAAAGTTCGTAACAATTTTTAAAATATAATTTGAAAAAGAAAAACTTACAATTTTAATAAGCGCTCACCTTCTGTAAAGAGAAAAATTAATTAGTTTAAAATTTTTTAGAAAACAATCTTCATTAACTCTAAGATTATTTCTTAAAAGAAGTTAGAAATTGGTCAAATGCAAGTGGTACATCAAGAGTCTTTTAAAAGCATTAATATTTGGTTTCTCTCAAAAATCTGCTGTGAGGCGTCACAATACTGCCTTTAAATTAATTTTTGAAACTCGATGTTGGTTAAAAGAACTTTACAATTATTAACAAAGAACTACATAATATATGAATACAACTTCTATGTAAAAATGGACTCCCACCCTTAACCCCAGAACCCTCTTTATTTTAATTTCATTGTGAATAAGTTTCAAATTAAAGTTGTAGGCATCAATGAGTCGAAGAACCGTAGAAAGCTTAAAAAATTGTTGTAGCCATTTTCAAAAAAAGTTGAAAAAGCTCAATGACCCTTAGAATAAAGCAGAGCTTTTGGTTAACCGATTTGAACCAAAAGCTTCGCGGCACAACTAGATAGAGATTCGAATAGAGCTTTCGATACGACATGGCTGTCACACACAGACATGTTTCTAAAAACCACTTTTTAGGACTCAGGGGACCCTCACAACATGCATTTCCGGTAAAAGCTCGAATTCAAAAATTCGACCCTTTACTATATAGTTATATAAGAAAGTAAAATTACAATACACTTTTAGTGATACTATTTAAATGTTGATACCCATGGCCTAGAATTACAATAACTTGTTTAACACAGGAACATTTATTGTCCTTTTTCCCAAAAGTATGTTAAGTCGAAAAAAAATCATTTTCAATTTTTAACTAGGTCTACTCGAAAATTACAATCTCCATGATCACGACAGACATAATCTCAAAAGGCCAATACCTCGACAACCCTAAATCCCAAAAATCTAAAATCCCTACAACGTTATGTTTTAACGATATCGTTATGTATGCGACGTATCTTCGTTTTTCATACACCAAAAACCGTTTACCATCTAAAAATTCGGGATAAATCCCGAAAGAAGTAAAAATACACGGATCCCAAAAGGAGTTGAAATCCCTATTTTTTCACTTCTTTTGGAACATCCTTATGTGTTCACTCATTTCGAGACACCATTTTTTTCACTATTTTTGGAACACAACATTTTTTCACTCTATTCGGGACACCCTCTTTTTTTAATCCTCTTATATACTCTAATATACTCAATTTTTCATTATTTTTGGGACACCCATTTTTAAGGTTGTCTCAGAAAGAGTGAAAAAATAAAAATTTAGTTATTTTGACAGAAAAAGATAGATAGTTAATCTGAAACCTTAAATCTGCAGTAAGTTCAAGAATATGAGGTGAACGAACTTCGCAAGCGACGACAAAATCAGTCATTCGTAGAAATTGCATAATACCCAAATTTTTCAGCAGTTCGTCGAGTTGAGTTCATTGACTATACGCCGTCAGCGTAATAGATCAATCGATGATGCTGCTATTTGTGCTGGGATATTCAGTGGAGAAAGAGGCTATGTCTTCCCAAATAAAACGTACCCTCACCAAATAATATAAAAGGTCTCAAAGGATTGGAGATCTTAGAAGTCGGATCAACTAACAAATATTAATTGAAAACGTCTTTTACTTCATTCACAACCTTTTTCACATATCCGTTAAACTATTTCTTCAGGAAGAGATATAAGCTATCCCATAGGCTCTATAGTTTTTGTACATAGGCTTAATTTTTCATCCCTTTTGGGACACTCTCTTTTTTTACCCCTTTTGGGACACCCTAATTTTTCACTTCTTTAGGGACACCCTAACTTGATACCCCTTTTGAACACCTACCTTTTAACTTCTTTTGAGACAACTTCAATTTTTTCATACCTCTTAGGCCATCCTTTTTTTAATTCTTTTGAGACACTCTCTATAAATAGGGATCCCAAAAGGATTAAAAAAAAATTAAAGTTGTCCCAAAAGAAGTGAGAAAAGAGGATGTTCCCAGAAGAAAAATTGAGATTGTCCCAAAAGGAGTGAAAAATGAGAGTGTCCCAAAAGTAATGAAAAAATTAGGATCTTCTAAACGGGGTGAAAAGTTGAACGTATTTTTTCTATGAAATAGCTAATATCTCTTTCTGAAGTAAAATTTAAAAGGATATTCATGAACTTACTAGAGATCTAAAGTCTTGGAGTAAAGTCTATCAATCTTTTTATGTCAAAATAACTAAATTTTCATATTTTGGGATTTAAGTTTCTATTAATCAATTAGTTTAATTTAGATAAGCTCAGCGAAGTGTGTGGGGCTTTTTTTACCATTACCCCAAAATAATTTTGCATAAGTCGATATTACCCCCTTATTTTTACAAGGACACAATCAATGTAATTTTTTTTATTTTTACAAATTTTGATTTTTCTTAAAAGTGTTAGGGATCTGAAACTTTCAGGATTTTATTCTTTCATTAATAACTACAGACCCTCCAAATATAATTTAAATATTTTCCAGGGGCAAATTCACCATACTTATACATCTAGGGCCTTAAACATTATTTATTGAATTAATTGACACGAAAAAAGTTGCATCAAAGTAGTTATTATTAAATACACAAAATAAAATTCTCATATTGGAACATACAAAAATGAAGTACCTAATTAAAAACTATCTCTCTTTAGATTTTGGAGAATTACAAATTGGGGCTTTTTGACGTAAGAACAAATTGAATAAGGTCTGCGGTCATACTAACACGCTTATAAAATAGCCATGGCAATATATTTCCTTATAACCCCCAAAATTCATTTTTACCCCATTTGGGGTAACTTACCCCGGTTCCCCGATCGCTGACTTAAGCCAATCAATTTCATTTAACTGCCATACTGTCTAAAGCTAAAACGAAAAGTTTTCTCGCCAACTATTTTTACGTACAAGTCAAAAATTAAAAACATTAATCGTTTGAAAGATATACTCGCAAGATTTTTCGATGTTTAATTCATTTTATTAACTTCTTCACGTCTCCCTAAGTCTTATTTACTTTTTATCACTGCTCTATGTTGTAAATGTACAATATACGTGTTATATTTTTCAAAATGATATTTCCTCGTTTTTTTTTTTTTGAAAATTCACGTTAAATTTTA
The DNA here is from genome assembly GCA_958496155.1 of Sisyra nigra. Lineage (NCBI taxonomy): Eukaryota > Metazoa > Arthropoda > Insecta > Neuroptera > Sisyridae > Sisyra > Sisyra nigra. The sequence goes on along the minus strand of OY292314.1, from coordinate 7,575,233 downwards.
TGTTGTAAATCTTCATAGCTCGAAAATTACATCTAACTTCTTCGTCGAGCAAACGTGATGAAATTCCCCGCGTCTCTAAGGAGGAACATGGCGTCAAACTTATAAAATGCCTCAAGAAACTTGCTTGTTATAAACTAAGTTACCGTTTTTAGCCAAGTTAATACGTTGATTACGATGAACTTTCACGCTTTATGCCTTCTGTTTTGGTTATAAACGACATTCTAAGAAATTATTAAGAAAATAGACGAGAAATCAAGTCATTTCACATGTCTTATATATGCATGGTTTTTACTTATTCAGGTAAATCGCGTGTTCCCCTTGACATTTTACTCGATAAATTTTTTTTTATGGCGCAATTATAGTTTGATGAAAAAGTCGTTAAAGCTTCGATGATAAAATAAATGCAAAAGTCGGAGGCAGTTTGAACGTTTTTATGTTTGTTTAGGTTTTCAAAAGGCATTTGCCATCGCAAATGTGGAACGCATCTGGTCATAATTGTTACATGTGGTAATTGAAATAATAAAATTCTTATCCCCTCATCGTTTAACAGCATGTAATTCTTGAATATTTAACCGCCACGCACACACAATAAAACTTCAATTTAATTTAATAATCACACACGAAAGTTACACATGAAATTTTAAGCAGTTAAACCGAAAATGTTCAACCCTTTCTTGAAGCTGTTTCAAATGTACACTCGATTTTTTTTCATTAGTTTGGTGAGAAAAATTTAGGGGTGTGTATCTGTAAAGTGTTAGTCAGTCGAAGATATGAACAGCTTTACGAAGTAACAAACGATAATGGCTTCCGAGTGATAAGTTTTCAAGCTCATAAAGAATTGGTTTTAGTTACACGCAATTTCCCAGCGAAGATGTTTTCGAAAGGAAATATCATCGTTCCCAAGATGGTAATTTGGATAATGCTCCATTTTTGACTAGCCGAGTGGGTATCTAATTTTAATTTCAAGCATCAAGAATAAAAAATCGCTTATCTTACACGTATTATGATGCTAATAATCTTTTTTCCGCAAGAAATCATCGTTTAAATATTATTTATTCTTAAATAATCCATATGCAATGCTATACTAAGAACCAAATATTTAACCACTCAATGGAAGATGGAAAAAATAATTCTTATTCCAAAACTAGGTAAATCTAAAGACAAAGATGCATCATATCGCCGAATAAGCCTGCTGCCAAACATGAGTAAAATATTTGAAAGAGTACTTAGAAGAATATCAGAAGAACTTCATTAGAATAAACAAATACCTGATCATCAGTTTGGTTCGTAAGTAGTCACACTCTACAGTGAAACAAATACATCGATTAGTTAATCCCATTCGAAATGCACTGCAGCTTTCTTAGATATAGCACAAGCTTTTGATAAGGTATGGCACAAATAGACCAATGCTTTTAGCCTTTGAAAATGGTAAAAAGTGAAAAAACTTATAGTAGGATGAAACCCATTGAAAAAGGAAGAGAATATAACAAAAATGAAAGGAAAAATAAATTACGGTCAATGTGAGGTGAGGAAGTGGAAAAGGGGGGCGTTTTTAAGGGTATAAACGGTTTATCTCGATTTCCGACAAAACTACAAGTCCTATGGAAAAAAGTTAAATCGCAAAGTTGTAGGTAATAAGAAGATCTACAACTTTTGTGATAACACTTTTTTTACATAACCTTTAAATTAATGTAAAAAATTCCAATAACCAAATTTTTGGGTTTTTATTTTTATCTTTTGCAAAAAAAAAATCATGAAATTTGGCAAATACTTACCTCTTCATATCCCAAACATGCTGTAATTTTTTGGATTTAAAATATTTATTTTTTCACCTTATTTTGACTTAACATTGAATAAGCACCCTAATTTTCAATCAAAAATGTTTACGTCAAAATATCTACTTTATTAAAAAAGTTGGTGGACTTTTTGTTCGTTGAAACCTCTACTTTCTGATGGTACAAAAATATATACATTACAATGTTAATTGTTCTCAGAAAATGCAATAACTAAAGTGTAAATTTTAATAAATTGTTCAAAATTGTTGTTGTGTTATGTGCAATTGTATTTAGTATGTAGGTACAATTTTGAGCAATTTATGAAAACTTACACTTTAATTATTGCATTTTATGGGAACATTTAATATTGTAATGTTTATATTTTTTGCACCATCAGAAAGTAGAGGTTTCAACGAACAAAACTCTCACCGATTTTTTAAAAAAATCAGATGTTTTGACGTGAGAATTTTTGATTGAAAATTAGGGTGCCTTTTTGAATAAGTCATTATAAGGTGAAAAAGTTAATTTTTTAAATAAAAAAATACAATGTGTTTGGGACATTAAGAGGTAAATTTTCATTAAATTTCGTGTAAAAAAAATTTGATAAAAATAAAAACCCAAAAACTTGGTAATTAGAATTTTTCACATAATTTTTAAGGTTATGTGAAAAAAGGGCTAGTACAAAAGTTGTAGATCTTCTTATTACCTACAACTTTGCCATTTAATTATTTTCCATAGGACTTGTAGTTTTGTCATAAATCGAGATAAACAGTTTGTATCTTTAAACTCCCCCCCCTTTTTTTTTCCACTTCCCCACCACAGATCGACCGTAATTTATTTTTCTTTTTTGTTTGTTATATTCTCTTTTTTTCTAATGGGTTTCATCCTACTAAAACTTTTATTTTTCAAAAATTATTTACCCTAGTCTAAAAGGGCTGCTACAGAAACTTTGTAAAACCTTGCCGAACGTTTACTACCAAGTGATTAGGTCGTACTTGGACGAAAGATGTTTTCAAATGAAACAAAGAGACGTAGTAAGTAATTCGGGCAGAGGTGCCTCAGGGAAGTATCCTTGGACCCTTATTGTACCTTATCAGGTGATCTTCCAACAGTCGAAGGGGTCACAACCGCTACATATGCAAATGTCACTGCACTGATGGCTACTGCAAGAGATCCAGAGGTAGCTTTTGAAAAACTTCAGGAGGTATTAAATCTCTTTAATTTGTGAGCCAATAAATGGAGGATAAAATTTAGCAAAGATAAGTCCATACATATCACGTTCACCATTAGATACTAGCAATGCCCTTCGGTGAAATTAAACGACGGCGAACTACCTCAATCTGTACACACAAAATATCTGGGAATGTATATCGATAGGAGACTGACTTGGTCATACTAAAGAAAAAAGAAAACAACCCAAAGGTTTGGAAAAATGGCTCCTTAGACAAAGATCATAACTGATGATCTAAAATAAGGTGCTGCTATACAAATCGGTACTAAGACTTATTTGGAAATATGAAGTGGAACTTAAGTTGACCGATTTTAGTTGATCGATAAAAGTTGCAGACGACTTGAATCAGTTTTCGTTCAGACGTTTCAACTGAAATCGATCAAACCGTTTCAACTATTGCAATGGTTTTGGGAGTAGCGGTGGGAGAAGTGGTATATATAATAACAGTTGTGTTAACAAGAACAACTGCTAACAATTCTTATTATTTCAAATAATTGTTCTTGCAAAAGAAATTTATTTTATTACTTGTAGAAGCAAAGTTAACGACAATCGAAGTTACAATTAGAGTGATAAATACTCTAAGTATGATTTTTATTATGGGTAACCAGAGCTCCAAAATATAAATTAAATGTAAATTAAAACACGTAAGACATCCTAATCGTGTAGGGACATAACTTTCGAAGCTCCTCAAAAAATATAAATTTCTATATTTTAAAACTGTGTAGATGATTGAAATAAAACATATACCACAATCCAGAATATCCAATAATACCAACAAAGTAGAAAGCAAACTGATCGGCCATTTCAATCTGAAGGGTTCCCACAGGTCAATACCAGATAAAACTTGAATATGACTCATCACTTGAACGACAAAAGTTTGACTCGTTCAAACTTTAGTTGATCCACTAAGTTGATCAACTTAATTAAAACAGAAGTTCACACCCGGTTTTTCATTCAACTTTTGTCGATCAACTTAAATCGGTCAACTAAAGTTGTCTCGTGTGAACGCGGTTTAACCAGCTTGATATAATATCAATGAAAACAGGAGATAGAAAAGACCTACTATTCTGGAGTTGACCAATAGGTTTCAGTCAACATCACAAGGATGTTAACAAAAGAAATTGAGTTGTATCAGAGGGCACAACCAATTAAAAATTTGTTTTTAAAAAAAAAGTATTAAATAATATTACAAGAAAAGTCTTAATATAATATTTTTTTCAAACTAAGCTAGTTGGCCAAGAAAATTACCTAATATCTGTTTAATTTTAAGCTTAGTCATTAAATAAAATAATCCAATCATTGTTAATTGAATCAATCGATAAGGCAATGAATCATTTTCACCTTTTTTTCGTCTAAATTAGATAAGTAAACTAATGCCAAGCCACTAAAGTATTATCAGTCGTCGTCAATAATCTTGAAAAAAATACTTTCTAATTTAGATAAGAACAAGAAATTATATTTTGAGTCTCTCTGATGAAATGTTTGCCGATTATTAACAGTGTATAAATCAGAAAGGGACTTTTTTAATAAAGAAAACGGTACACCGACACTGATATTTATCTTTGTAATAAAACGATTTTTACGATATTCCGATTAATTCTACTTTTAATATGGGGTAATGAATACGAAATAATGACGAAATTTGCATTGTTTATTTATTCAATATTAGTGATTGTAAATCAGGTTTGATTTCATTTCTGTTTGCTTATTAAAGATCTATTGAACTAATCGTATACTAATCGAGTCTTTGTATATGTAAAAATTGAAAGTGGGTTTATGCAAATTGAATTTAGATTTTTATTTAACAGATTTTCTAGATAATTATGATAAAGTTTAAATTTTTTTCAATTTTCGGGATGTTACATAAAAGTTTGGCCAGTTTTCTCTCTTAGCCTCTAATTGTTTGAGTAAATCTCAGTTCTTTACATTTAGTCGTTCCGTGTTTTAAAATCTGAACGATTTCGCATGAAATTTCGTAACATTAAACCGGCAATCGAAAGAAGATAAAGTTTTGAAACGTAGAATTATGACAGGTTCGACCTCGACTTTTATCAGCTAAATTACATTTACCTTGTGTCTTATCTCCATTGTTTGGAAGATAATTTTCGCCGTTTTGTACAAACGTTCTGTAGCCCGAATAAAACGATCTCATTACCAATTGAGGCAAATGCAGGAAATAAATTTTGCGCGGTTCACGTTGGCCGAGTGGCGCTTTCAGGCCTAATATCATCGGGAGATGAAACCGAAATTACAAACACCACTGTGCTGGTTGGTTAAATATTTAAACAAAATTTCTGTGAAAACGGTAAATATTTAACGTCTGCAAACGATTGTAGATAGAATATTTTTACTGAACAAAACTGGATCGTACAATTTGATAAGAATCGCAGAAAAAATTTATTATCTATATTTGAACTTATGTACGTAGTTAATGTCTTGCGTTAGATACACCAACAACTTGTTTAATTATTAAAATAATTCATTCAATACTTAAACTAATGACTTGTCGAATAAATAAGCTCGATTTTATTTCTTCTCATTTTAACGATCATAACGATGTGTCCATCATTTGAAGGTGGACGAAAAGTGACATTGACAAAAATAATAAACATTTACTCGCATAAATGAAAAGTTAATGCTAAGTTATATTTATTATTCTCATCGAGGAAGATGCTGGTTTAAGTAGTAAGAGGCTTACATAAGTAAATATATCAGTGCTCGTAGCAGACCAGAACCGGTTGTCATTGCCAAAATATTTGAACGAGAAATGTTTGAGCCAAAACTTTATACATTCATTTACGATATTATGTTAATGATGACTTGTCGTCATTACATAAAAATGTCATTTTTTGGCGATTTTATTTTAAAAATGGTTTAATTATCGCGATTTTTACGTGAACGAAATTTACTGAATCTATGGTCTGTACGGTTTAAATCGAGCACGATAGATGATTTTTTTTTAAATAGCTAAAGCTGTTCTATTGGAGTTTTCTAATGAAATTTTGAGGATCATTTTTGTGTCTTATAAAAATAATCAACTCTAGAGATTCACTTTTTGTCTTAAACTTACAGCTACTTGACCTAAATTTAACTAGAGTTTACAAGCAAGTAAAACCTGAGTCAAATATTGATATTAAGACATCAAACTAAGTCAAGTACTGACTTTATGAGTTACTTCATTTACAAATTTATAACAATCAACACAATTTATTTCCAAAAATAACTATATTTGACTTAACGAATTCCTAATCACTCCAAAGCTTGACTCCTATCCCAGTTATCAGTAACGATTTTTTTCTCAAATACCAGGGAGTATAAACGATTTAAATATATATTTCTCACAATATACATATGTAACGATTTTTGAAAAAATATTTTGTATTAAAAGTAATAAAATAATTATTTGGACTGATTTCGTGAAAAAAATTAAATCATCATTTTTTTACAGATTTCAACTTAATTTCTCAGCATTCATCAATTGTTCCAAGTTTTTAGAATTTTTAGAAACTAGATAAGTTCTAAAATGAACCCTTAAGGGCGTATTCTAGTCTAGAGGCCCGAATTTCGAGCGTTTTTTGGAAATTGATAAAGAAAAAGCATTTGATATTTTTACCATCAATTTTTTTATCATTTGTTTATTTATATTCAGAGAGTACACAAAATTAATTTCAAAAGATTTTTTTTATTTTTCTTGGAGTTATGCGTCTTTGAAGTAGAGGGGGAAAAAAAAGACCGTGTCCTCGTCGCCATGATTTCTACCCTTGTGGTCATTTGGAAAAATTAAACAATGATGGATTCTTGATAAGTACAAATGTCGCTATTGCATGAACCTCCAAAACAGTAAAAAAAAATTTTTTTCATAAAATGGCGGCTACTCAAAAATAAATGTCGATTTTTTCACTCATTTTTTAACTTTGTCGAATTTTTCAAAACTATTAAAATTTTAAAATTTTCATTTTTTGTTGGTTCATGCGATAGAGAGATATTCAAAAAATATTCATGCCAAATTTCAAGTAAATCGGCTAATTAGAACTTGAGATATTGTGACTACCGCATCGAAAAAAGTCATTTTGAGAAAAACGCGTTTAAAGTTTTACGTTAAGCCTCAACCGGTTTAGTTGCCGCGACACCAAAAACGGCTATAAGTTCAAAAATAATTTGAATTTTGAAAAATCCTTTTAAGAAGATATTTTTGAATGTATAAACTATCGGATTATGAAAGAAAAAATTTTCGATTTTTTCAAAATCCTAGACTAGAATACCCCCTTAAGGGGGAAATAGATGTAGAGGCTTCAAAAATGAATTTTTACTTTTTATAAATCTTTTGTAAAACAAGTCAAAAATATTCTCTGAAAATTACAAGGTTATTAGATACATAAGGTATGCTCACTTGACTAGGCGGCGTTTCGTTGATCTTTAAAAATGACGTCACTGGTTTGTTGTTTCTGACAAAAGTCAGTATAGGCGTTAAAGGCCATTAGCTATTGTTGGTTTGTGGGGGATTCCACCTGGTGACTGCATTTGTTTGGCGCTACTATATTTAATAAAATATGCTTTTTATTTAGGTATTATTTAGGTTATTAAATCCCTTTAACAAAATATTTAAACTTTTATTATGTCAATAGTTAATTTTTATCAACATAAAAAAATCTTAATTTGATTTTTCCTTGTTATTTTATTTTAATTGAATATTGAAGATATAATTCTTCTAGGATCTATACTTTACTTAGCTATATATTTTGAATTCCCTCGTCGTCAACAAACCAATGTTTTGATATATCAAAACCAGTAATATCAATATCAAAACCAGTGTTTTGATATATCAAAACACTGGTCATCAAAACATGATATCATCATTATTCAATTAAAATCATAAAAACGATGGTAACGATAAGAACCAACGATAGCAGATAGCTAATCGCTGCTAACGTCTCTACTGGCTTCTGTCAGAAACAACAAACCAGTGACATCAGAGCAAGGTAATAACCTTGAAAGTGAGCACCCCTTGCATGGTATGTACCTCTAACGGAGCAGTTGCTTTTTTTCAAATACATTCTTTGGAAGCTACTTTTTTTCTAATTTATGTACGCTCTAGCTGGCGGAGTTTTGATGCTTTGGCTTTAGGGGTATAAAGATGGTGAATTTGCCGTCGGAAGATATTTAAATGAGACTTGGAAAATTTGTAGGTATTAATAAAATAATAAGACTCTGAAAAGTTCAGGCCTCTAACGCAATTGGTTTTTGAGAAAAAGAAAATTTTGTAAAGACAATAGAAAAAAAATATTTTTCAGAAATGCGTGGATCGATTGATCTAAATTTGGGATATGTTTTAGAGGTTAGTAGTAGAGCTTATGGGAAAAAATTAAAAATATAAAGAAATTAAAATAGTTTCAATTTTTAACCATAATAAAATTTGGCACAACAATGAAATTATTTTTTTTCTTAAATCCTCACCCATTTTTTGCAAGAGAACGAGTTTTTTGAATTGTAGTCAAGAAAAATAAAATCCACTCTGTACTCAAATATTGGCTTCATTTACCGAAATGTTTAAGGCTGTAATTTAATTCTTTTATTGCTTTAAATTGTCACCTTCCAGGATGTACACAAACTGTAACCATCCGGGTGGAGTCTTAAAATTTTTAGCAGCTGGTATCTCCGGGATCTTACAAGAAAAATATTTTTTAATTTCATTAAATGATCTTCAATACATATTTAAAATAACTTAAAAAACTCAATAAAATATTTATATTCCTTATATGGTACAAAAATTCATGAAAGTAATCTTAAATAATATAATTTTCCCTTTAAAACATTATCCTTCCCAAGTATAGTCGAGTGTAACAAAAATATGACTCATAAAGATGAAAGTACATAAAGCTAGGTTAGGATGAATTGGAACCAAAAAAATAAACCTTTCTTAGTTATCTACGGGTTTGGCTTATAGAGAATTTACCGTACTTTAATCGTAAATTACAGATACCATTTCATTGTACTAAGATCAATCGCAGAAATTGAATTCAAATAGCAAAAATCTGGTGACTTTAAAATTTAGTTTTACAATATATTTTCTCTAATTTATTAAATAAATTTATATTTGTTTGCATTGATAAGACCCCTCTCTGTCTTTGTGGGTACCTGTTGGCTAGGTTATCTCTAACGCTCCTAATGACGTGAGAAAAATACCCCAAAATTCAATCAACTTTAATTTAAACAGTCTGAACCTTACCAAGAATATGGCATTTCTGAATCATCACTTTTAAATTTGCCAATCAGTAAATGATCATAGTGTACAACGTTATCAATTGCAAATTATCATTCTGATAAATGAAAAGCTTAATGATTCACTTTTTCACTTGATTTTAATAAACTTTGATCTGAAAATTTAAAACATATCAAGTCAAATTCAAGTTAAAAATTAGTATTGAAATGATCTAATTGAATCTCTAGAAAACCTTATAATTAATAGACCAGGATAATAATTTTTGAAAAGAAAAAAAATTATAGTAGGGTGAAACCCATTACAAAGGAAGAGAATATAACAAAAATGAAAGGAAAAATAAATTACGGTCGATCTGCGGTTGGGAAGTGGAAAGAGGGGTGGGGGTAGAAATGGTTTATCTCGATTTTCAACAAAACTACAAGTCCTATGGGAAAAAGTTAAAATGCAAAGTTGTAGATAATAAGTAGATCTACAACTTTTTTCAAATAACACTTTTTTCACATAACCTCAAAATTTATATGAAAAATTCAAATTACTAAGTTTTTGGTTTTTTATTTTTATCTTTTACAAAAACAAAAAAAAATGTAATGAAATTTGGCAAAAACTTACCTTTAAATGTTCCAAACATACTGTAATTTTTTTGATTAAAAATATTTATTTTTTCACCTTTTTTTTTGATTTAATATTGAAAAAGCAAACATCAAATCAAAACATCAGATTTTTTTAAAAATTCGGTGAGTTTTTTGTTCGTTGAAACCTCTACTCTTTGATGATGCAAAAAAAATATAAACATTACAATGTTAAATGTTCCCAGAAAATGCAATAAATAAGGTGTAAATTTTAATAAATTGTTCAAAATTGTGTTAAGTACAATTGTATTATGTACAATTTTGAGCAATTTATTAAAATTTACACTTTAATTATTGCATTTTATGAGAACATTTGACATTTTAATGTATATATTTTTGCACCATCAAAAAGTAGAGGTTTCAACAAACAAAAATCTTGCCGAATTTTTTAAAAAAATCTGATATTTTGACGTGAAAATTTTCGATTGAAAATTAGAGTGCTTTTTCAATATTAAATCAAAATAAGGTAAAAAAATAAATATTTTAAATCAAAAAATTACAGTATGTTTGAGACATTAAGAGGTAAGTTTTTGCCAAATTTTATGAAATATTTTTTTTTGTTTTTGTAAGAGATAAAAATAAAAAAACCAAAAACTCGGTTATTAGAATTTTTCACATAAATTTTGAGCTTATGTGAAAAAAGTGTTAACTCAAAAGTTGTAGATCTACTTATTATCTACAACGTTGCTATTGAACTTTTTTCCATAGGACTTGTAGTTTTGTTGGAAATCGAGATAAATCGTTTATACCCTTAAAAACGTCCCCCTTTTCCACTTCCCCACCTCAGATCGACCGTAATTTATTTTTCCTTTCATTTTGGTTATATTCTCTTCCTTTTTCAATGGGTTTTATCCTACTATAATTTTTTTCACTTTTTACCATTTTCAAAGGCTAAAAGCACTGGTCTATAAATCCACAGAATCACACAGAATTCAGGGAAATGTAGTAACTTTACTTAATTAGAATAAAGTCAGATATATTGGCTAGTTTGTAATATCTAATCTTCAAAATTAGTGGAAATAGATTGAAAAAACAATCGTTAGATTCTACCAATACACCAAAAACTTAAGTGTTTACTTAAATGAGTATACTAACAATAAGAATTTTTTACTACGTCTGACCTTTGAACTTGACAATTTTTTACCAGCAAATATATCGACATTTTATTTAAATTTTAACCATATTCAAAATGAATTATTTTTGAAGACCTCATTATTCATATATAATAAATCGCTCGTCGCGAAAAAAAATTATTTTCATAAGTGATCCACTCACTTATTATTTTCTCTATTTTCTCGATTATTCTGTCTGACGATCCTCGCTTTTTCTCGCAAAAGAAAACTTATTGCTTTTGACTTATTATGATATGCTTTATTCCATTAATTAAAGTAAAGTGGTCCTTACTTGTTTGCTGGTTTTTCCCAATTTTTTTAAGTATCATTAAATAATTGGTCCTTTTCAACTTGTTTCGTCTATTAAAATTATCGGGATAGTTATAATAATTTGAACAGAAGACGTACCTATTCATTATGGTTATCATTAGTAGACACCTTTAGTAAAATCTAGTGAAAATCATTATTGACGTAATAAGCATAGAAACCTGATATTCAGAACGACAAGAATTTTCTCGATGCAAAAGCTGTTTTCTTTTTCTTGTTAAAATTCAATTAATAAAGTTCGAAAAAAAATAAACCATAAAACAAATTAATGAGTGCAAAACCTAATTACAAAAAAATTAATGAGAAAGAAAAACGTCAAAGTTCATAAAACAAACTTATTATCCTGACCTACATTGTCATCTATTTTTTGGACGTGAAATTATTGATTTACTTCTTTCATTTTACATTCGTTTTGTCGCTTAAATAAATACACACATATTCGTCTAAAAATATAACTTGAAACAATTTCCATTAAGATTTAATTTCAGCCAAGTTACCACTTTATTTTTGTCCACGTACACAAATCGATATTAGTTAGTTGTTTAAAAATGTGAAAAGTAAATTTCGGGAAAAGTTTAAATGGCATTTAGATTTGCTACAAATATGTTTGTATGTTTGAGTTATGTCTCAAACAAAATCATATGGTTTAGCAATTTTATAAGGGCTAAATCAGTTCAGTTGTAGTCGACGTTATGAACTTTAGACACGCCATTCGGTCATCATAACACAGGAAAAACTAAACATCAAGAAAATCAAATCGTGATAATGTAAACGTCATTGTAATAAGTTCAAAACGATTTGTCGACTTGAAAATCTTGAAAATTGTAAAAATAGAAAAATTTCGGTAAGCGAATAATTTTTTTTTCTGTATAAATAAATCTTGATTTGAATTAAATTGCATTTTCAATTGGAACAAAGATTTGATCAATATTTTTTATAGAACCTCTTGGTACCAAATTGTATTGATAGCCTCAAAAAAAATTAAATTAAACATTAGGAAGAAAATTAAAAGAATTAATCAAACAAAACAGAGAAGAACCATGTCAATACTCCATACAAACCCTTACGCCCAGAAGAAATACGGATTATTCATTAAAGAAAGTCAGGAAAAAGATTAAAGCTTCAACAACGCACACACCAAAAATTCCCTATTCGAAAAACTAATAATAGTTGAGCATGCAGAGAATTAGAAAAAAACGGAATATTTTGCCACACATTTACAAAATGTCTTGGAACCAAATCCAAGTACTCCTCAGCATATTAACTACTAGCTGATACCCGCTCGCTTCGCTGAGTGTATCTAAATTTCACTGATTGATTAAAAGATTTCCTACGTTCATAGCGAAATATAAAACTTAATCTGTTTTGACAGAAAAAAATTAAAGATACTTTCAGACTTTAGATCCAAAGAAAGTTCATCAAAATTCGTAAAACTACTTTTAAAGAAAGAGATGTTAGCTCTCTTACATCAGCTTCTATACGATTTTTAGTAAAAAAGTACCTGTATTCCTTCATTTAGGACTTGAAAATCTTTCATACCAAATGTCATTTAAAACCGTACAGATATTTTAGGGGGCATCCATTAATTGCGCGAGGCATTTTTTGCGATTATTGAAATCCCATCCCCTCCCCTCTGGTAAGATGTCATGAGATTTGGCATATATCATTCTCCCAACCCGCAATCTAATGTGATATTTTTTAAAACAAAAAAATACGTGATCTTTGCGAGACGTTCCCTTTTCCTAAAGTAAGATTAGATGAGATTCGGCTCGACCCAATCGGCCCCTGAACGTCTCACGTAATTAATGGATGTTCCCCAAAAAGAATAGATTAGTAGCTATCCTACAGGATCTTAAGCAAAACTTCATTAAAATTCGCCCCGTTAAGTAATTGGTAAATTTTTAAAACTTTTAGTTTATTATTTTAATACGTTTAGTTCTAATTAATATCTTCGATAATGAACAATGAAAAAATTCAAATATTTTAAACAATTTCACTATTAATTTTATCAGGTGTTAAATTGAAATTCTTATTTTCCAGAAAAATTGTCAATTTTTTAATTCCAACTTTGTAGAAATCTCTTTCGTTGTTGTGTAAAATTGTAAGAAAATGCGTTAAAATTCTATTTCACGAACTTTACCAAAACTTTTTAAATGTACGGTTCCTGTAGGATATAATTGTTTTGCCATCCCATGGGAATCATGCATTATTCTCGCCTTAAAAGTAAGCTATATCATTCTTCTCCAAACTACCACATTTCAAAAATCATATCAATCTTTAACTCTGTGATAAACAAAAAAAATATCTACCCCACGGGAATAGTAGGTACATTTCTCCTGAGTAAAAAATAGATCAAATCTTCTTCAGGAAAATGAGTTAGGACTCTATTTCGTGGATTTTAATGAAACTGTTTTTAAAAACACGGTTTTTATAGAATACATACTTGTTTTGCTATCCCATAGGAACCATTTATTATTCCGGTACAAGAAGTAATCTAAATCATTTTCTGGCCCCTAAACTACCACATTACAAAAAAAGAAGTTAATCTTTTGCTCCGTAAAAAACAACAAAAATATCTATCCCACGGGAACCGTACATTTTTTCTGAATATAAAGTATACTATATGTTAAACCGAATTATAATCTATATCTATGCCAAATTTCATCCAGATCCATTCAGTACTTTTTGAGTGAAAGAGCAACAAACATCCATTCTTACAAACTTTCACGTTTATAATATAAGTAAGATGCAATGGGAATCGTCATAATTCTTAAAAACGTAGAACCAAAAAACCGACACTCAAATAAAGATTCTTATCCAAAACTAAGAACCCTAAAAAATCCCTAGGATATGATTTAATCACAGGAAAACTGCTTAAAGAGCTATCCAAAAAGAGGATTGTATACAAAACAATGATATTTAATGCCATATATAGAATTTCACAAGTGCCAAGACAGTGGAAGACATTCACCACAAGAAGGGAACCCTGTCCTCTTTTCTCACTTAATGGCCATGAAATACCCCGGGCTACGGAGGCCAAATACCTTGGAAGGCATCTGGATAGACGTCTCACCTGGTCTAGCCACATCCTCCGCAAACGCAACCAACTGAATATCACTTTCCGGAAACTGTGGTGGCTACTGAGAAGAAAGTCCCAACTGTCCCTGGACAGCAAATTAACAATATACAAGTCCATAACTAAACCCATTTGGACATATGGGATACAGCTGTGGGGAGCCGCCAGTAACTCCAATGTGGACAAGATTCAGCGGTTCCAGTCTAAAACTTTGAGAGCAATAACCGACGCCCCTTGGTACGTCTCCAACCACGCCATCCACCGGGACCTCAAAGTGGCTACAGTGAGGAGTGAGATAGCCAGTTTCAGCCAAAAATACTTGCAGAGACTGAACGAACACCCCAACCATCTGGCTGTCAACCTCCTAGATAATTCCGACCAACATCGAAGGCTGAATCGCGTCTTATTTCTGGAATTACCCTTTAGAGAACCACTATCCCCTTAAGGTACCCCTCCTAGGGGATGCGGTCTTTCCTACCTGTACATCCACCATATTTGCTTAATGTTCAAGGACAGATTGCAAATTAATAAAGCGGAAAAAAAAGTTATCTATCGAGAACAAACTCTTGGTCAGCCCCCTACAACTCCATGTTACAAATATGTGACCATTTTGACTGCATTTGCAGATATCGCCAATAATATTAGTTGAAAAACGAATTGAACGAAGACCACAAAGACTGACGAAGACCGAATACTTTTATGAAGGTCGGAGTTTAGAAATAATTTTATTTTTAAAGGTCAGGCAAATTATTAATGTGTAACGTTTTTATTGTTTTCATTTTTGTTGTTATTATAAATGAGAAAAATTATGATAAGTATTTTTATATAATAAGTATAATAACTCTGATAAGTGATGATAAGTTTAAGTGACCGGGGGCTGTTTGAGACGTATGACTCGTATAACAACACAAATAGTTAAAAGTTGATTTTCAACTAGCTACCAGCGCCACTCAAAGGGCCCGAAGGTACTAAGATTTGCGTAGTAATCGGTCACGTTTTTTAGCCTTTCTCGTATTTAAGTGACAGGGGGCTGCTTTTGGTATACAAAGTAGTTTTAAAACCAATTAGGACTTACGGGACCCAACTATGGGGAACAGCTTCCCACTCCAATATTGAAATCCTTCAAAGATTCCAGGCGAAAACTTTACGAGAAATCATCAATTTCCTGTGTTATGTAAACAACATCAAAATATACCAAGACACCAAAATTCCAACCGTAAAGGAGGAGATTTGCAGAACTAGCGATAAATATTTGAAAAGATTGGATGAACATCCAAACGACTGAGCTTGCTGGATAATAGCGAAACAATTATGCGATTAAAAAGATGGGACCCAATTGATCTTCCTGATAGATTCCAATAGAAAAGTCATCGATATAGATGTTCACGAGCTAATCACAAACAGAAACACTAATTGCATCGCTGTGCATATCATGCATAATTTAGGAGAAAAAATTGGTTGTCGGTAAAGTCGGTTTACGGACGATAGTTTTACGTAATAACGTCATAAAAACCACCTAATTGATGAAAAATTGCGTACTTTTATGAATTAAATTATTATCACTGAATTATCATTACTTTGTATATCACAAAGGAGTTAATAGAAAATTAACAATTTTTTCAAAATGAAATCAGACTGAAAATTATGAAGGAAAAAAGCAATTAAATCTTATTAAGTAAATTGTAAAAGAAAAACACAAAACACGTTGTCTTAGGTAAGGGCACCAACTATCGATGTATCAAAATATCGATAGTTGATATTTATTTCCGAATATCAAATTCGATATTTTTTTAAGAGCTTTATTATATTTTATAATAACTATAATTTATTCCACTTATAGTTATTAACAATTTTTCAAGTAATCGCGTTTTGAGATGAAAATATCTATATATCGAAGTATCGATATTTTTTACTCTGCATCTATCGATATTGCTTGTAAATATCGATACGATATATATCGATATATTTTATACATTTGCCCATCCCTACGTTGTCTAGGATTCAACAATAATATGGTGCCTCTCTATCACTTGTATCGCGTTCTCGCTTGCACGCACAGGTTCAAATGTAGGTAACGTGACAAAATGGCCGAACTTTTTCAGACTTGTTGTCGTAGTTCATCAATTTATAAAACGTTATCACGTCAAAAACTAGAAAATAACGAAAAAAAAATTGTTTCTACTAATAAAATTTCACTAAAAGTCAGTGAGTGTTAATTTATTTCAACATAAAATTTTTCTGCTTCGGGTTACATTTAAATTTCAGAATTTGTATCCTGAACATCGTTTCCTATTTCATTTTGCTTTGTAATTTATATACATAATTAAACATGGCATATGAGTAGTGAATAATTTACGCCTTTATTAAAGATTAAGTATTAATTTTAATACAGAAGACTAGCTCTGATTTTTTTAACCCTCACATCAAATTACAAGAGAATGTTTGATTTTCTTCTGAATATTCAACATTCAAACATGAAAATGTTAAAAACTAACGTCCATATTATTTTATTTTTTATAAACGAACAAAATTTTACTTACAAAATGGATGTGAATTTTAATTCTTAATCAAGAGACTTATTTAAATATTTTTCTTTAATTTTCTAAAAGTTGAACTTCAAATAAGTTTGGCTTAATTAAGAAAAGAGTTTAAAACGAAACTTTTACTGCTGTTAATTCAATTATTTTCAACGTTGAGAAAATTAAGTCTTCAGCAGTTATTTAGATATCGTTTTATGAAAATTTTGCAACCTTAAATGTCTGCCTTATCCAGTATGATATTGCCTTTGTGTTTTTAAAATAATAACATTAAGATAATAACATATTGAAGGCCTTTTATCCTTTGTTATAAAGAGTATTTACTAAGCTGCCAAAAATGTCTTAACGGGATAGAATTGAGGAAACCTTCACGTAATCAACTTTTCTCTACACCAAATCTCATTTTTATCTCATTATAATACATGGACGTACCCAGTTTTTAGTGTAGAGAATGGTGAATCCTGAAAGATTTATTTTGATCATACAAATTTTAAAATAAGATCCTTTTATTTTGTCGTCAATAACATTTTCAAATTTTTACCTATCGCCAATCGTTCTAAGAAAAAATACTAAATATACCGCTATTTCTAGTGACTTATTTCAGAACTCAGAAAAATTTTATCTTTTTGGAAATACTCTAGAAGACATTTAAAAGTTAGCTTAGTGATAAATTTTATAAATATAATTAATAAATTAATAATTAATTTAATAATTTGCTAATATGTTTACCATAAACTGAACATACTTAAAAAACACAAAATGAAACAAAGATTTTTCATTTTCTGCTAGTAACGATATTTTTTTAAATTAATAAATTTGAAAGCTTAGTGATTTAGCGAGCATAGAAGATCTCTGGACATATAAACGCCCGTATACTACTAGGATCCATGATGGGATCGAGGAAGCTATAAGTAAGAACGCGACAACCAAATTCATATGGATTCCTGGCCATTGCGGAATCGATGGTAACGAAGAGGCTGACCTGGTTGCCAGAAGTTTTGAAATGACTGACAATTAACACGATCGAATTACCATCAGATGACATGCTGTAGGTGGCCCAAAAGACTATAAAGGAGAGATGCCTAAAAGAATAGCAGGGAAAAGTAAACAACAAACTTCGACCGATCAAGGATGCAAAAAATAGTTTTCTCATAAACTAAAGTAAAGATTTTTCTGTATTTTATTTTTTGTTATCTGTGTATTCCAGCTCAGCCTGGTGTCCAAGTACAATCTAAGATACTTCACAGCTTCCATTTGGGTTTTCATAGTATTGCCACATTCTAAGAAAGATCTTAAAGATGGACGGGTGTCGCCATTTTGAGAGTCTGAAAGTATCCGCTACCTAAATAGCCAAGCCAATGAGGAAACAGCGTTGTTGTGGGATGGGGGTGGCCATGCGGAGCATTATCACGCATCCTTTCTCAAGAAGACGGGACTTTTTGACCACCTGCCGTGAGGGTTTGATGAAAAAGATTACTCGGTGAATTAAAAAGAGATCAAGTTTCTAGCATATTCGATCGTTCTAAGAAACAAATTGTTCTGAGAAATATAAAAAGTTTGGTAAAGGGATAATAGAACCGAATGTTCTAGAAGCACTTTGAAATCCTATATAAGCCCCGGACAAAACATAGGCGAGTAAGTCTAAAATAAATAGTGAACGTGAACAGTCGCAAATAAATTGTGAACATTGTTAAATAGTGATAAATAGTGAGTGACAATAATTAGTGAATAAGTGACTGTTAAACAGTGAACTAACTCATTGTTAACGTGTAGTTAATAAGTGTATAAAGTGATAGATAAAGCAATAAACAATTGTTAAAAATAAATTTGTCGTCATTAAACACAAACCTAAGAACCTGAAAAACGTTAACGTATCGTGTTCAATATTTTAAAAAATATCAGCAAATAAAAAAATACAAAAGACTGAGGCAGTTCAAAGGCTCTAGCCCAATAGCCATAAGGAAAGTGCCCCAGGCGGTTTTTGAAAAATGCTTCCGTGTGCTGGTTCCTCTTCATGAAAAACGTATTGTCGCACAATTTTAACCCGCTACCCCCACTTGTATTGGAGTTACGGGGGAAACTACCCCAGACGTTAAATTTTTTTTTCTAGAAAACTATTGAAGATTTTTTCATAAAATTATAACTGTACGTATATATTGATAAAACGCATAATATATATTTTTTTCAGAATTTTTGTAAATCTATAAATGATGAAAAATATTTTTTTTATTTTTTGAGGGTGGTTTCTTACATCAACCCTTAAAGTGACACCTTTTTTTTTAAATGCGATTAGTGCATTTATTATCCATCTTTCATTTAAAAAATCATCAGTAGAGACATCAAAATCATTAGTAGAGTATTAATTTAACACAATCACATATAAGTACGTATTTTTTAACACCTTCATAACTTTTTTAGTTTTATATTATCATAACAATTTGTTCCTTAAATCTTTATGCCAAATACTGTTTTATTGACCGATCGTACCATGTACAGATTCGACAACCCAACGCACTTGTTACAAATCGATATGTTTTTGCTTCCTCCGTAAGTATACAAATTCTAAATTAATACTCTACTTTATTTTTAGTTATAACAAATAGAAATATTACTTGATTCAAATAATAATACTAACAATATTTGAGTATGTATGTAGGTAATCTGAGATGGAAAATAATTACAAGTAGGTATTATTTATCAAACTTTTTTTGAATTTATTATTAGTAAAAGAATGGATAAAAGATCCCTGCACTATATTGTTTATACGTCTATAAAAAATTTCAAAAATTACTTTCTCTCTCAGGACCTTTTTTCTTGATGAAAACCATATTATGGCATACATATATATACAAGTCATAAAGCAATAAATGCACTAATCGCATTTTAAAAAAAAGGTCTCACTTTAAGGGTTGATGTAAGAAACCACCCTCAAAAAATAAAAAGAATATTTTTCATCATTTATAGATTTACAAAAATTCTGAAAAAAATATATATTATGCGTTTTATCAATATATACGTACAGTTATAATTTCATGAAAAAATCTTCAATAGTTTTCTAGAAAAAAAAATTTAACGTCTGGGGTAGTTTCCCCCGTAACTCCAATACAAGTGGGGGTAGCGGGTTAAAATTGTGCGACAATAAGTTTTTCATGAAGAGGAATCAGCACACGGAAGCACTTTTCAAAAACCGCCTGGGGCACTTTTCTTATGGCTATTGGGCTAGAGCCTTTAAATAGTTAGTAAACTATGCTTAAATTCTCAGTAAAACTTTTAAAATTTCACTTTCGAACTAATTTTTAATCAGTTGCCGGTTAAAATTCTGAATTTTTCATTCATACTTTTTACTAGAATAAATTTTTCTGCCTTGATGATTTTGGTTACAACTTCTTAATAAGTTACAGCAGAGCTATTTTGATACAGAAATAAACTTTAAGTGTAAATCAAAAAAAATAAAATAAAATGGGATCATGTTTAATATCATAGAATAGAAGGTATTATTATCACCGTCTTTAAAATTTTACCAGATATAACACAAGTCAATCGTAAAAAATACTTTTTACAGCATCTTAAGCCTTTTAAGCTTCACATCTGTACATCATCAATAAATTTTTTTACTTTTTTTATTACTAATTTTATTAGATCTATTGAAGTCTATAGAAGTCTATTGAAATCTATTGAAGTCTATATTGAAATCTATAGAATCTATTTAAGTCTATGAAATTTGTGGCGACGACATACATACATTCATTGTACATTACACATAGCGATTAGTAAGTGTAGAAAAGGCTTAAGAATTAGTAAACAACAGTTTTTGTATAAACCTTCAATAAATTAAAAAATATATTCAACATTTTATATTAAAAAGTGACTTTTCAAATAGAATTTTTAACAAAAACTTGTAAGTTTTAAAAATGCTACCATATTCGTAAAAGTTTTCGAATCGAAAAAAAATTGTATAAAAAAGAAAACATGTTCGTTTCTCGTTCACATGATATTTTTGTAGAAAATTTATATGCACTAAATCAAGAAATTTTCCCGAATATATTTGAATAAATTTTTTTTTATTTTTCATTGGTTTGAATTTGACAGAATTTCAATTAAAAGAATTATTTTCCAATAAATACAAAGTATAATCTAAAAATAGACCTTTTTGGAAAATGTAAACAAAGCATGCAACATCTGCAATTTGTGTTACATTCTACTCTAATTCCTCCCTAATAGCTTACCAGGAAAATCAACAACCCTTAACGTCTACCATTACAAAACCAATATGAACTTTCCCGATTACATTTTCCATCCATATTATCCTGATTAGTTTCAACCATTACACAATAACGATAACAAGAATAAAAAAAAAAAAACGAAATCGCACAAAATAAAAAATTCCTTTAAGCTGTCTGAAAAGAATTCAGAAATAAAGTACGAAGCTTTCAGCTTATTTATACAGTGAATAAAACAAAATCATTTAATGCATACAAAATAGATTTCCAAGGATTTCATAAGAGATTTTTATCAAGTTTTGCTTTTATGTTCAATGATAAAAAAGCTTCTTTATTAATAATAAGGCCAGTGTCGGATTTAATTAACATATAATTGGTTTGATCAAAGACGAAACTCAGTGATTATAAGAGTGAAATTATCTTTAATAGATTGATGAAATTCGAGCGTTAAATTTTCTTATTGTAAAGCCATGGAAAATGGAAAATATCTCGGAAAATTCTATTTATACACAATAACCCTTGGTACAAAAGCGTTGTTGTGTCATTGTCCTGTGAAGTTCTATAAAAATTTCTATGAAAAACAAATCTCGTCAACTAACAAATAAAAAGGTCATTGTCTCACTGAAATCTTTATTTCTTGTGTAAATGTCTCTAATTGCAACCATATTCTAATCGCGATCCAAACCAACGAGCATTGCTTAGTTGAGCAATCTTCAAGTTTTAAACCCTTAATTACACAGAGAGTAAAAAGAAACACGAATCAGATAATTTATTTCCCTGACTAAGTTTAGATTGTCCGTTTCCGATAAAAGTCGTTCAAGCTAAAAGTCTCATGAATCCACGAAAACTGAATTTAAAAATAACGCTTGGCTAAAAGCTTCGATAAAAAGCTCTAATAGTAGTTTGTCATTTTGAAAGCATGGCCCATATAAATGTGGCACAGGGAAATAAATTTCAAATGCCAACACATTAAATTATAAATTTATAAAATATTTAGATAAAAACGTTTTTTTTTCTTGGTCTTAAGTTATTTATGGTACAGTGCGATATTTTATTTGCAAATAAATTTATTAACACACCAAAGTGAGTATTCAATCATTTTATTATGCGCTACACATCACACATCGAAAACCTTCAAAGAGTATTAGCGATCAATGCAAATATTCCATGTTGCACATCGAGTGTTTTATTTGTGAATTTTCTTTTTTACTTGGCCTAGTTTTTGAAGTTATACTTCTTTAGGCGCGTTATGAAAAAATGATGATAGTGAAATTTTTAGATGGGCGGCCATCTTGAGACAAAAATTAACAAAATGAAGTTAGCCGCAAAACCACTGGGTTTCTCGGCGCGCGTAATTTGAATTTTTGTTGTATTTATTTAGTTATTTATTTATTTTTATATTTAAACTAAAAACAATTATATAACAATTATATAAACAAATGACACATTTTATTAATAAATAAGTTTTTACTTTTCTCGAATTATGCAGCAGCTGTTATAAGTACTATTTGAAGTTTAATGATGAAAATGATGTCTGCATCGCGGCGCGGTTTTAGAAGCATTAGTAGCGTTCTATTTTATCATCACAAATTAACAAGATGAAGTTGCCCGCAAGAAGGCTTGGTATTTTTAACTAGACGCGCGTTATTTGAATTTTTGATTTATTTTTTTACTTTTTTTTATATTTAAATTATAAATAATTAATTCTTTAAATATATTTTTTATATTTTATTTAGAAAATATTTATATTTACAAATGACACATAATATTAAAAAAAACGTTATTACTTTTTTCAAATTTTGCAGTAGCTGTTATAATATTTGTTATCACGAAATCTGGGATTCTGAAATGATTCAACCATCTTTGAATAATAATTTAGTAACACAAGATATGAATAAGATTAAGACATATACTGTGAAAAGTAGCTATTTACTTTATTTTGCAATTTCTATGAAGCTTCGTTTTCATGACATGCATGAATTGTTAACCAGAAAAATAATCCTGACAAATTTTATACACGTCTTGCAACTTTCTTTGGATATTATTTATTGATACAAATTAAAATATTATTCTCCTTAATTTTATTTTTAATAATTATATCATTAAATATATATTTTATTATGATTATTAAATATTAATTAACAGTTTTTTAAAATTGATTATTTGAATGCAATTAATAAAAACTAATTTTTAATGATACCAAAGAAGTATAACTTCTCACGCGCGTACATAAATACACGCAACCACTTTTTTTTTACTTGCAAGTCTCTGAAGACTGAAGCTGTTGTGCTTTACGTTTGTAAGATATTATGACTTGAACCTTGGCACTGTGTTATCATTCACAACGGGCTCTAATTAAATTGATTCTATTATCACCTTCGTACAAATATGTGTTACATAAATTGGCCAAGGAAACAGAACAAAATATATATAAAAGAAAAAAAGTGAGCTGCACTAAGTGAAAACCATGATCTAATCGAGAAAAGTATTTCTTATTTGAAACTAACCAAGTATAAAAATGTTTCCATTAAAAGCTTTTATTAAGCATATTTTGAACATGTAAATATATGAATATTTATTTTAGTTAAAGCTTTATTAGTTAGAGATAAAAATGTATGTTTTATATTAGCTATAATTTTATAATAAATTCATTAAAATAAAAAATATCTGCTGCGAGGCGTCACAGTTCTTTCTTTTACTTTCATTTATGAAACTCGCTGTTACTTAAATGATATATATATATGCACTTTGTAACTATACACCTTTCCCCCGATTTACACGGTACTCGTTTTACACGATTTCGCTTTTACAGGGTTCATAAACTAATGAAATTCAGAAAATTTCGGAATATTCTAGTGATGAAAGTGA
Organism: Sisyra nigra; assembly: GCA_958496155.1. Lineage (NCBI taxonomy): Eukaryota > Metazoa > Arthropoda > Insecta > Neuroptera > Sisyridae > Sisyra > Sisyra nigra. Next base: position 7,551,238 of record OY292314.1, on the reverse strand, counting down.
CATTATACCAATCAAGAAGAAAAAGCTGATAGTTCCTCAAAGTGATAGCGAATAAATTTCAAGCATACCTGAATTTGTTAAGTGTCAGCAGGCACTTTTTGTAAAATTTTTCGTTTCTATTTTTGTTTTCATTTTTAGAATAAGTTCACTACGACATCACGCCATTTTTTGGCCAAACTATACCTAGTGTAAAGTTTCAGAATATGTTTTACTCTTGTTCCATTTGAATAAATGATTTAATTGCGCAGTTTTTTTCGTTTTACACGGTTTTATATAAGAAAAACAAAGGTTTTTATATGTATATACGAATACCCAACCTTCACCCCAGAACCGCCCTTATTCGAATTTTCCCAGGAAAAAGTTTCAAATAAAACTTGTAGGCATCAATGAGTCTAAGAACTATAGAAAGTTTAAAGAAGATCATCGGAGCCGTTTTCGAAAAAAAATGAAATAGCTCAAAAACTTTAAGAATAAAGTGGAGCTTTAGGTTAACCGATTTCAACCAAAAGCTTCGCGGCACAACTTGGTATAATATGGAGGCTAGATTCCAAGTTTGGTGAAATTCGGATAAAGCTTTCGATACGATATGGCTGTCACACACAGACACGTTTCTAAAAACCACTTTTTTGGACTCAGGGGACCTCAAAACATGTATTTCCGTTGAAAGCTCGAATTCGAAAATTCCAACCGATTACAATACTTTCTTTACTATATATGTATACAGGGTGTACCAGCTAGACCGGCCATTAGAAGTTTCCGAAGAACCTGAAATAATAAAAATCTTAAAATTGGGATTAAAACCTAACTGCATTGGAGCTACCTTCCTAAAAAATTTTTAGTTTTCTGGCACTTCCGGTTATACCGGGAGTCGACACTAAAATCGTTTTTTCAAAAGGCATGCCCTATTTTTCTTTACATAACTCGATTGAGTTAATAATTCTGAGCATCTTTCATAATAACAAGATCTCATCTAATCCTTAAGGTTTTCGAGAAAAAATACTTTTTTTGAAAATTTTGCAGCAAACGGACATCTTCTAAAAGGTCCATAACTCCCACAACAATTTGTGTTGGAAGCTCGACATAGGCTCGTTTGAGAGCTCAAAGATGCTGTTACACTCGAGAAAATCAAAAACAATCAAATTTTGTTACTAAGTATCTCCAAGTGCATCGTAAAGTAACACGTGCTTAATTGTGCAAAATTTCAATTTTTTTAAATGGCACTACCTAATTTTATTTGCCTTTTTTGGTTCTTCTTAAAATTCCCCACATTTTCATAATTCATATCCCTATAGCCAAGTGTGAGGATTTTCGAGTTATCGTGGAAAATATGAAAATTCAACGTTACATCTGTAATTTATACTGCGTAGCCGAGCTTTATGCTGTAGTTGGCTATGTCTTCAGGTAGGTTTGATTCGTTATCGCTTGATTCAGTGGATAAAGAGCTAAGTTCGCCTAAAGATCTGTCTCCCTCTATGTTTCATACACAGTGTTATTAATCAAACCTACCTGAAGACATAGCCAACTACAGCATAAAGCTCGGCTACGCAGTATAAATTACAGATGTAACGTTGAATTTTCATATTTTCCACGATAACTCGAGAATCCTCACACTTGGCTATAGGGATATGAATTATGAAAATGTGGGGAATTTTAAGAAGAACCAAAAAAGGCAAATAAAATTTGGTAGTGCCATTTAAAAAAATTGAAATTTTGCACAATTAAGCACGTGTTACTTTACGATGCACTTGGAGATACTTAGTAACAAAACTTGATTGTTTTTGATATTCTCGAGTGTAACAGCATCTTTGAGCTCTTAAACGAGCCTATGTCGAGCTTCCAACACAAATTATTGTGGGAGTTATGGACCTTTTAGAAGATGTCCGTTTGCTGCGAAATTTTCAAAAAAAGTATTTTTTCTCGAAAACCTTAAGGATTAGATGAGATCTTGTTTTTATGAAAGATGCTCAGAATTATTAACTCAATCGAGTTATGTAAAGAAAAATAGGGCATGCCATTTGAAATAACGATTTTAGTGTCGACTTCCGGTATAACCGGAAGTGCCAGAAAACTAAAAATATTTTAGGAAGGTAGCTCCAATGCAGTTAGGTTTTAATCCCAATTTTTAGATTTTTATTATTTCAGGTTTTCCGGAAACTTCTAATGGCCGGTCTAGCTGGTACACCCTGTATAGTAGTAAAAGAAAGTAATACATCGATTTGAATAGGGCTCATTATTCGACTGAATTTGTTCTTTGGATTCTTTCAGTTCAGTAGCACTAAGCCTATTTAGTCTCATGTTCAAAAAGGGAAATTCCATTTCTTGCATTTCTTTCTATCACCTTTAGCTCTTCTACATATTTATTGAAAGTTTGAGTTTCATAATTAGACAAAATATCTGCAATATTACTTTCTTTTACTACTATATAGTAAAGGAAGTAATGTAATCGGGTCGAATTTTCGAATGTATATAATATTTATTTGAAAAATAAATTTCATAAGGTATTATCGTTTATTACCATGTACCAATATAGTCATATTTCCTTGACTGACACCAACTCCAAAAATAACAATAGTTGTTAGTTACGCAATTATTTTTTTTACTTTTAAGTGCATTTTTTGTTTAAGGTTTTTTATTTTTTTTGAAGTAGGTTTTTCATTTTGTTCTAATTTTTATTTTTATAAAAAGAATAAAAGCAAACGTTTTACTTAAAGCAAATAATGATGTTAGTTATTGTTTTAAATGTACAGAAACGAAATTTAGCCATGAAACTCCAAATTTCAAAAACCATTTTGCAAGACCATTAGAATAATTTTTTGCAAATGAGCTTTTTCAAGTTTTATCTACTCGAAAAAATTTGTAAATGGAAAATATTTTGTAAGGATCTTAAAATAAACTTCATATAACTGTTACAAAATCTATACACGTTTAAAAAGATAAACATCACCATAGACAGCAGGATACCTTATAAAAAGAAACGCTTGAGTTTATGAACTCAATGACAAATCCATACTGATTAAAACCGATCACATTAAACCTGGATTTGACAGACATTCAGACAAAAAAAATCTATATTATCTCTGACGTTTTCCTCCCCATTCAATCAGTGCGTAGGTAACCAACCTGTTCAGAACATTTCTAATAATTGTCTTTTAACTTGCCATTCTCAGTCCTTTCAACTAATTGTCTTTAAAAGCCCTATATATATAATGAAGCCATCTCTAACTTCATAACAATTAAACGACTCAATGCTAATACAAACTTAAAAAATGTCATCTCGAGATTTTATTATCAATATTCTACTGATATATATTTTTATTAAGTTTTAGTTGACGCTTTTAATGAAGACTATTCAAACACAGCTTAATTAATGTTATTTAAAATTTGTGTTTTAATGAAGTCTCTTCACGGAAACACGTGGCAAAAAGAAAAGCGTCAAGTAATTATTGGAAAGTTTTTCAAATAAATGCGCTAGCTTTCGTTCAATATTCACATCGAGATTTTTTTTTTATTTCCAGTTCTGTTTGCAACGAGCGTAATTTTTTAATTAAAATTTAACGAGAGCCGTATATATAGATACGATCTAAACAATATTATATAGGAAGATTGGGTGAAGAAATGCACTTGAATAAATCTCTCGTATAAATAAAATAAGAACGCTCCATTCATAGACTATGCATACATACAATCTCAGGTAGGTAGATGTAATAAGAAAAATCTCTTCGCATATATGCTAATTAAACTGGCACGTGATTTATTAGATGCAAATTGTCTCTCAAATATTTCTCATATTTAAACGTTACAATGACAAATTATACAAATTGTAGCGTCAATCTCTCGTTAAATTTTTCAGGATTTAAGTCGCGACTTTTAACATATCATAATATAACAATGTTTCGGTTTGCGAAACATTTCAAACACCTGATTTCCACAGAAATAATATATATGTTTTATGAAAATATTGTTTATTATAATATCTACACATACATCGTTATATTCGTACGTTCACCATATCAAGGTTTTCAAAAACGCGGAGATACACAATACAAAAGATAACCACGTCCATTGGGTCCGTGATGGCGTTACGCAATTACCACATACATATATACACATATAATATATGACACTTAAATTCTATTAAATACAAAATAATTATTTAATATTGTGGCACAGTTTGATTAATCTTCAACACAAATATTATCTTTTTTTTCGTTACCCAAATCCACAACTTTTATACCAACAGTATTTCGTGTTATTAAGAGTGAACGAGTTTTATTTATATATATTTCAATTTTATTTTCAAGATCTTTTCTTGAACTAGTTGATGACCAAGTAAATTTCTTTCAAGTCTAATTTATATGGAAAAATAGCGAGGAAACGCTGACGCTGTAAATCTAGCAAATCTATCTGAGGTAAAAATGTTTTTAAAACGAAAAAATTTTTTTGGTTGAGTTGGAATTAATTGAAGTTAATTAGAAAATCAATTTGAGCCGATAGACTTTATGCTATAACACACATAAAAGGACCAAATCGTTAGTTATTATTCAATCGGTTATCCATTTTAAACCATCAGACTAAAGAATAATTCTCTTGTATAAACGCTCTTAGATGGTTATTAAAGATATTTGTTACAAATATGTTTTCAACCCGTTTTCTTTGATCTTGTAACCCTTTAGTTACTAACCAATTTTAATTCTTAGATCTTTTAATTTTGCAAGTATTGAGTATGAGAGAAAAGATTCATTGTTATGATACCCCAAGGTTGAAAGTATGTGAATAAAACGAAAGTTATTTTATTAAAACGATAACAACCGTTCTTAACCTTAATTTTTTATTAAAGTAATGAAATTTAAAAGTTAATCCTCACAGCTAGATAGTAAATTAAAGATGTTTTTAATTACACGAATGGTTGAATATTGTACCAAAGTTACCTGGTTTTTCCAAAATAGGGATAAAAATAACTTAGCATTACTCTTATTTGAGCCAGCAACTTTATAGTAACTATAGTAAATATTCTTTAGATGAAAGAAAGTAAAACGTTAAGTTCATTTCTTTCGAGCTGAATTTTAAAAAAGTGTCAAAAATGTGGTTTTGAACATTTGGGTCTGAAATATATTATTGAAGCTTTTTTAAACTTTCCTAAAGCTTAAAACTTTTCTTAGTCTAAGTAACCATAACATTGAGTCTTAAAACACTGAAATTTTAATTCAAAATGTTTATAATTTGCATAATTAATTTTGAAAAAGCACCCTAATTTTCAATCGAAAATTCTCACATCAAAACATCTGATTTTTTTAAAAAATCGGTGAGCTTTTTGTTTGTTGAAACCTCTACTTTCTGAAGGTGTAAAAATATATACATTGCAATGTGAAATCTTCACAGAAAATGCAATAATTTAAGTGTAAATGTTAATGAATTGCACAAAATCTTACTTATATTATAAACGTGAAAGTTTGTAAGAATAGATGTTTGTTGCTCTTTCACTCAAAAAGTACTGAATGGATCTGGATGAAGTTTGGCATAGATATTGATTAAAATCCAGTTTAACATATAGTATACTTTATGTCCAGAAAAAATGTTCAGTTCCCGTGGGATAGATATTTTTTTGTTTCTTACTGAGCAAAAGATTAACTTCCTTTTTTGTAATGTGGTAGTTTAGGGGCCAGAAAATGATATAGATTACTTCTCATACTGGAATAATAAACGGTTCCCATGGGATAGCAAAACAAGTATGTATTCTATAAGAACCGTGTATTTAAAAGCAGTTTCATTAAAATCCACGAAATAGAATCTAAACTTATTTTCCTGATGAAGATTTTATCTACTTTTTACTCAGGAGAGATGTACCTACTATTCCCGTGGGATAGATATTTTTTTTGTTTATCACAGAGTTAAAGATTGATATGATTTTTGCAATGTGGTACTTTGGGGGAGAATTATATAGCTTACTTTTAAGGCTACAATAATGCATGGTTCCCATTGGATGGCAAAACAATTATATTCGACAGAAACCGTACATTTAAAAAGTTTCGATAAAGTTCGTGAAATAGAATTTTAACGCATTTTCTTCCAATTTTACGCAACAACGAAAGAAATCTCTACAAAGTTGAAATTAAAAAATTGACAATTTTTACTAGAAAATAAATATGAATTTCATTTTAACACCCGATGAAATTAATAATGAAATTGTTTAAAATATTTGAATTTTTTTATTGTTCATTGTCGAAGATATTAATTAGAAATATACGTATTAAAATAATAAACTAAAAATTTCAAAATTTAACAATTACGTAACGAATTGAATTTTAATGAAGTTTTGCTAAAGATCCTGTAGGATAGCTATACTAATCTATTCTTTTAAGAGAACATCCATTAATTACGTGAGACGTTCAGGGGCCGATTGGGTCGAGCCGAATCTCATCTAATCTTACTTTAGGGAAAGGGAACGTCTCGCAAATATCACGTATTTTTTTGTTTTAAAAAATATCACATTAGATTGCGGGTTGGGAGAATGATATATGCCAAATCTCATGACATCTTACCAGAGGGGAGGGGATGGGATTTCAATAATCGCAAAAAATGCCTCGCGCAATTAATGGATGCCCCCTAAAATAGCTGTACGGTTTTAAATGACATTTGGTATGAAAGATTTTCAAGTCCTAAAGGAAGAAATAGAGGTACTTTTTTACTAAAAATTGTATAGAAGCTGATGTGGGACAACTAACATCTATTATTGAAAAGTAGTCTTACGAATTTTGATAAACTTTCTTTGGGTCTAAAGTCTGAAAGTATCATTTTTTTCTGTCAAAATAGATTTAATTATTTATTTCGCTTTGAACGTAGGGAATCTTTTAATCAATCAGTTAAATTTAGATTCACTCAGCGAAGCGAGCGGGTATCAGCTAGTTATAAATAATATACATAACTGTACTCAACACAATTTTGAACAAATTATGAAAATTTACACTTTAATTATTATATTTTCTGAGAACATTTAACATTGTAATGTATATATTTTTTGCACCATCAGAAATTAGAGGTTTCAAGGAGCAAAAACCTCACCGATTTTTTAAAAAAAATCATATGTTTTGATGTGAGGATTTTTGATTGAAAATTAGGGTGTTTTTCGATATTAAGTCATTATAAGGTGAAAAAAATAATATTTTAAATAAAAAAAATATAGTGTGTTTGGGACATTAAAAGATAAATTTTTACAAAATTACATGTAGAAAAATATTTTTTTGTAAAAGATAAAAATAAAAAACTAAAAACTTGGTTATTGGAATTTTTCATATACGTTTTGAGGTTATGTGAAAAAAGTGTTAGCACAAAATTTGTAGATCTACTCATTATCTACAACTTTGACTTTAAAATTTTTTCTATAGGACTTGTAGTTTTATCGAAAATTGAGATAAACCGTTTCTGTTCGTACCCCCCCCCCCCTCCTTCCACTACCCCACCTCAGATCGACCATAATGTTTTTTTTTCATTTTTGTTATATTCTCTTCCTTTTCTAATGGGTTTCATCCTACTGTAATTTTGTTCCCTTTTTACCATTTTTAAAAGCTAAGAGCTTATTTTTTTTCTGTTCAAAAATGATCTACCCTGGTCTATATATTTAAAGAAAATCATTGGTAAGCTTGATATATCTGCTGCAACGCGTCCAGTACTTTCTTTTACATGAAACTCGATGTTGGTTAAAAGAACATAAATAAAACTCACGATTGGTATAAAAAGATATAAATAAAACTAAATATAAAAAACTATCCAAACAGAATTATATGTAGGCCTCTATATGTGTTGTTTAATGTATTTATACGAAATCCCATCCTTGACTCCAGAAACCGCTTTATTTGAATTTTCCTAGGAAAAAGATTCAAGTAAAATTTGTAGGCATTAATGAGTTAAAAGATCATAGCAAATTTAAAGAAAATCATTGAAGTCGTTTTCGACAAAAAATTGAAAAATCTCATAGAATAAAGAGGCGCTTCCTGATTTCAACCAAAAACTTCGCCGCACAATTGATTCACGGCAAGTTCATCGAAAACGAATGCATCGAATGCAAATTCATTGAAAACGAATTCATCGAATGTAAATTCTTCAAATGCAAATTCATCGAAAAAGGGTTCATCGAATGCAAATTCATTGAAAATCAATTCATCGAATCACCAATTCATCGAAAAAAATTTTTTTTATAGATATTTGAAAGAAATGACAAGGGAACCGGAAAAAAGCTAAAACAGCAGTGGTCAACAAAAGTTGACAATTTCATAAATAAAAAATTGACAATAAAAGTGTTAGCTATAAGACAGACGTCAAGAACTTTTAATACATGTTTATTTTATATTATTAGATATGATTGAATCAGCACATATCAGTTACGGAGCGATCCAATACTACTTGATGACCACTGATGAATATTGGTAATCGAAATACGTATCTGGGCAATACGTCAAAAAATATGATTGAACTTTTGCTTAAATTTATGTTTATAGTTTACTTATGTAAATTAGTAAATTACCTTTTATAAGGTTAAGGAATATTTTAATAAGTAGATGTTTCAAAAAAAAAAAATAAAATACTTTCATCGTCAATTTTTTATTTATAAAATTGTCAACTTTTGTTGACCACTGCTTTTTTACCTTGCCAGTCCCCTTGTCATTTCTTTCAAATATCTATAAAAAAAAATTTTTTTTGATGAATTGGTGATTCGATGAATTAATTTTCGATGAATTTGCATTCCATGAACTCGCTTTCGATGAATTTGCATTCGATGAATTCGTTTTCGATAAGCTCGTCGGTTACCATTTAAAATGTATCACATTCTTCACATCTTTTTTTACATTAAATAATATTGTTTCATATCAGTTCTATAATAATTAGGGCAGTGCCAAGAACAGGACGCAGATCTTAGAAGAATGAAAAATTATCAAAACAAAGGTAAGATTTGGGTATTTTTTAAGAGGAAGATTATAGATTTTTCCATCGGATATATATAAAAAACCAGTTACAATATTGATTCATATAACCTGCATATAACATACTATTATAAAGCTTCTTAAGCTTACTTTTAGTGGTATCAAAAAATGTCTTCATTGAGAAATAACTTAAACTCTTATTGTCTATCAAAAGAATCATAAAAATCATACTATATACTATCGCTACTATGTACTAAATCAAAGGTTAATCATACCAAATTGTAATTCAATTACAAAACCAAATAAGTACTTCAAATAGTTTTCAAACTATAAAACATTATATTTCTCAACAATAAAAAATTGTTATTTTTTATTAAAAACGAGAACTTTAGTGGTCTTAAAGCTCAGTTCCTTCAGTCCCTATCCCGATTTTTCAAAAGATTTCTTTGCTATATTTTCCAATTTAAACTATATTACTTAAGGATTTGAAGCATGAAATTCTATCCAGTAATTTTTATTATTGTCCTCGTTTAATTCGATATAGAATCTCATAAGTTTAAAAAACAATTTGTGTGCATTTAAACGTAAAAGGAACGACTTGATATAGCATGTACGAATGACCTAGATTTATTTTGAAAAAGAAAATTAGAAAAAATAAGCGTTAAGAAATGAAGAAATGTTAATAAAAATATGCTATCAAAGACATTGATTAGACAGCCTTACATTTGAAAACGTAGTAATTTGAATATTTAATCCTGGCTTAAGAAAAGCATTTCTTAAATGAAGAGAAATTTTTTTTCGGAGAAAATTGAACATTGTGTTATATAAAAATGTATTCGTGTAAAGGATGAATGATGCATCAAGAAAATTGATATGTACCCCAAAACGGTCGCTCTTTGGATAATTTATTCTTCCAATCAATAAAAGTTGCTATCTACAGAAAATTTCAAATGCATCATTTTCAATAGTCGCAGATATAACCCGGATTAAATCCAGGTAGCTCCATATATATCCCAACTTTAACAATGCTCATGCAGATAACAAAAAAGTTTAAAGATCAAACGTGCACGGAATGAATGTGAATTTTTGTATGCAAACGGGTTGATGTGAATAAATCTTACCTACGCATTTTCATTTTTCTTGAATGCATTTAGCGTCCGTTTTATTTTTCTTTCGGTTAATGGAGATGTTACGTTACAAATACGAATACGAAAAAAACGAAATTTTCAAGGAGTAATCATCAAATATTTGTACAATGATTGTAAGTACATTGTATTGTGTAGATATTAAGGAGAAAAAATTGGAAAATTTCTTATCAACTGAGAGATTTTTCCGAGTTGAAAATGTGTCAATCATAATTAAAATAAAATCCCAAAGGAAATTATTGAAAGGAAAATATCACTTAGGAAATTAGTTTGTAACTTTTTTAAATTTTTAGGGATTAAAACTTGAATATCCCTTTTCATGGATTAAAAAAAAAACGTACAGAAAAGTGGTTCAAACTTTAATTACTTTCAGCCACTTTTTTATAATTACCAATAAACTTTAACTTGAACCCAATTAACAATGACGAAACTATAAGCCAGACAGATTAATTGAATCCGTAAAATAACCAAATTACAATAGTAAAATAGTAAAAAATATGACAATTATAATAATTTCTACCTCTGTTGTAATCGGCTTCTTCAAATCTGCTAACCTTCAAAGTCTTCGTTTTGGGGAAAATGACGAAACACAACATTTTACACAATTGCAACAATTTAGATTGCAATGCAATGAGAATTAAGTTAATTATCACTTAAAGTTATTTTTAATAATTATTTATTAAATATAAAAATAAATCAAATATGATTTTTTAAGTCAAACACACGCACTAATGCACTTGCATTGAGACCTATGTGAAGTTGCATCGCGTCTTTTCAAAAGCGATGCTACATTGTTTCTTTTGGTACCGATTAAATTTGAATACGAAGATATGCAATTGTCATCCTTATTTACTTGGTACATAAAAACCATGAAGTATGTTACAAATTGTTTCGTTTGTTACCGGTTGAATTTGAATACTATGAAGATAGAGTAACTCGAAGATGCAGTTATCGCCCTTATTTATTTTATACATAAATACTATTATGTTACATAAGATTATGCATAAATATTTTTGACAGATCTAATTTTAAAATTTTTATTTTTTATTTTTTTTAGGAATTAATTAAGGGCATAATATTAATTTAAGATTTAAATAAATCATTATGATAAAAGTATGTTTTAATTGTCAAAACGTTAAATCAATATTGATCCATACTACGTCCCTTAATACAGTTAGGGCTAGACAACTTTTTACCAAATTTTGTTTTGAATATGTTAGGATTTGGACAGGTTTTAAGTTATTTAATTAATACTTTTAAATTGATTATTATTTCTTCAGATTTTAGTTATTTTTTATTGATTCATGTAATTAAGATAATAATAATATAAAGGATCGTGATTTAAAAAATTTTGAATCCCGGAAAAATCTTGATCCTTTACCCCTCTAATTACATCAATCAATAAAAACTAGGAGGATCTGAAGAAATATTAATCAAATTCAAAAGTTTTAATTAAATTATTTAAATAAATGTTTAAAACCTGTCCAAATCCTAACATACTCTAGAAAAAATTTAGTAAAAACAATTGTATGATGTTTTTGTCTCAATTTTAATATTGGTTGATGTAAAAAGGGGGGTAAAGGATCGGGGTTTAAAGAATCCCAAATCTCGGAACCCTTTATCCCTCTAATTACACCAATCAATATTGAAATTGAGACAAAAACTGAAATCCAGAATACATCTTGGTTTCTGAATTTTATTGTTTAAAGGGCATGTTTTATGAAAATTTTGTAAGAATCAAAAAAGAAGACCATTAATTTTTCTATAAAAAATGTTTTTAACACATTTTCGTTTTTTTTATAAATTGCAGAGATATCGGGAATTAAAATTTTATGAATATGATGCTGATAACATTTGAGGAATATAGTGCAGAATGCTCTTCGTTTTCTGGGTTATATATCTTAAAGGGAACGTTTTAAGGAAAATTTGTAATAATCAAAATTGTAGATGATTATATTTTCTGTATAAAATGTCTGATGAACTTTTTTATTATTTTTACTAATTAGACATACAATTTTTAATTGAGAATTATGAGCTATAGATTATTTATTTTTTAGGTTATATTTCGAAAAATTCCATTCATTTAAAAAAATATGTTTGAAGCAATTTTGCAGAAATTTATCAAGTTGTTAATTGTGCTTAGTACATTCTTAAATTTAAATTGACAAAAATCCTAAAACTTAATTCGTCTTTTTAATTTTTTTTTTGCTGTTAAGGCCGATAGTTTCCAAACCGTTGATAGAAGAAAAAAACTTAAAATACATTTTTAATGAAAAATTTAATAATCTTTAACTTTCTTATTAATTTTTTTTTCTTAATCTCATAATTAATGAGATATAACCTCAAAATGATAAACATTTTGTTTTGAAAACTTTCAACGTTTGATATCTCAAAAACTATTACATGTATCAAAAAATTGTCAAGAATCATTTTTGTAGAAAATTATATTATATTAATTTTGTATATGTACAATTTTTCCCATAAAACACACGGTTTTCGAGATAAATCCAAAACTACTCAAACATTATTTTTGCATTTTTTATCAATCTACTTTGATGAAGTTATTAAAAAAAAATAATTAACAACATTTTAATATATTTCTTTTTAAATAAAAAGTAACTCAAAAATTTACAATGAAAATTTTTTTTTCATAAAATTCTTAAGCTTAGTTATTACGTTCATCCTATGCATGCCTGACATAAGACTGTCATGAAAATCAACTTTTTCAAATCGTTCAAAACACTCATTTAAACATTGAAATACCAACGTATTTCCTAAAAAGATTAAATATAATCCTTAAAAGATAAGAAAAATTAATTTTCCAGCCCTTCATCGTCATTTTTTAAATATTTTAAATTTATTTTAACAATCCCGTTTGAATTTGGAGCCATGCAAGCCCGCTATTTAATTTTTATGTAGAGGGCGCACAACACCAAAAATGGATCTGATTGGTCCGATTGTTGATGAACAATCGCGAAGCGGTGTCAAGCCAAGTAATTTATGCTGAGCTCGTGTTGTGATTTTTCTTAATTATTTGCAAAAATAAGTTGATTTAATTAAATGTAATTATTGATATTTATTCTTTAATATGCACTTAACCCTTATGTCAATACCCGGGTACCTGGGTACCCTCTTGCATTTTCGTACTCACATATCTTTTGTATCTAATGGAAAATTACCAAATCCTTTAAGATCCTCGTTATTTGAATGTAACAACATCGATTCGTACATGTTAAAACATTTAAATATGTCAAAAAATATATAAATTTAAGATTTAAAGTTAAACCCCCCATTGACCAATACCCGGGGTACCCGGGTACCCATATGTAAAAATTAAGTGCGTCTACAAAATTGCGGAGAAATAAATAATTAAACTTGTCTCAAGGGATAAAAAATAATACTTAATTTATAAACAAACGATTTTATTTAATTTTATTATTAAAACGTTGATGATTTGCCGGTTTAAATTTGACCTTTCAATGGGTATAAATTGTGTGCGTCGCATATCCACCATACTTTGATTCCATACTTTGCTGGCTTCGATGGCGTATACTGGGTGCATTTTGTTCGCCCTCTGTATGGGTAGACTTGCTCATCGACTGCCAAACACTCTGTCGGCTTATAAAGTGCTGATAAATTGGCATTCACCATTTCCCAGATATGGCGGATCAGCGCTCCTTTATCTTTTTTTATTCAAACGTCGTATTGGCAGTATCAAACCGAATTAATCTTAGAATGCCCCAAAATCTATTGATATCTATAGGCGCTCGGTATAATGGATTTGAAGTTGATTGAGTATTGGAATTATTCGCACCTGTCATAATTAAAACTCCCAAGAATGCGTAGAACTCTTGAATAGTTATATTTTTCCACAACATTTTTTTTCCTAGGATTTTCTTTATTGTACAAATTGCATACAGCAATTGCCTTTTTTTTTGGTGGTACGAATAATTACATCGACCATTTCAACCAGACTGTTGTCGACTGTGACGATTCGCCACTAATTGGAACGCGTTCAGTCAATTCATCATCATAATCCTCGTCTAACTCAGCCTCATTCTCACGATTTTTCACAAACACAGGCATATTATATAAATTACAGAAATATTAAAAGATTATCTACATTATATTTGAATATAGAAATTGTAATGCTGGAAAAAATAATAGTTATGAAGTGCCAGATTCTTTGCAGTCTGAGGCTTCTGAATGCTCTCTGTTAGGTAGTAGTCCTCGTCGTCACTATCTGCGACATTATCCTCGACAGCGGAATCTTCTCCCAATAATTCATTCAAATATCTATTTTTTTCTTCAACCGTCAGTTTGTTAAATTATTAATTTTTTAATTATATAGTGTAGTAAGCATTTAATTGTATAAAGTTTTGATCCATTACAAATAACTACTATTTACATGAAAAGCTTGAACGTACCTTGAAAACTCAGGTGGTGATAAATTTTCCATTAGGTATTTATAACAATTTTCTCACAAATTTCAGGCAGAAAAATACACACTATGGTTACAAAATATTCACAAATATTCATTTTTACTTTAAATCAAGTCCAGTTTGAAAATGACTATTATTTCTAATTGTTATTGCTAATTTTCTACCTTTTCATCCCTCCCAAGGTTATTATTTCTTTAGAAATAGAACTTTTCAGATGATCGATAATTCATTGGAAAATCCCTAATGAGATGAGTTCAATTATCAAAGTTTTCAGGAATTTAAATTCTTATATGGAAAGAATAATCCATGTGGGTACCCAGGTACCCCGGCTATTGAACAACGTTGTAACGACTGGGTATTGACATAAGGGTTAATACTGTGAATAAAAATAATTTGAGTGATTCGAAGTTTTAATGGTGCAATATGAAGAAATAAGATAGCGTCCCCCCAAGCTGTGTTGGTTAGAAATATTTCGGCATTGTCAAGCTGCGAAAAGTAAGTTTTAATTTATTTTTTTAATTATTTATTATTATTATTATGATATTTATATTTATTTGGTTTCCATTGATAGTTTTAAATGGCTTAGCCAATTTTGTTTAATATTATTTTCATTTAACAACATATTCATAGGTTATATATGACATTGAAGCGAGGATTTAGATACCATAATTATTATTATTATTATTATTAATAAGTTGGATTACATAAAGAAGATAACACAATGCTTGCATAAGTCTAATCTCTTAACGCAATTTAATTACCAACTGTAAAACGAGTACATTGAAGTTAATTGATGAAATTAATGCGTGTACTCAGAAAACTTGCCATAATATTAAATATAATATTTTACAAGCCCCAATCAAAACCATTGGCAACTTTTATTAATATTTAAAAATAGCCATTCGACAAATAAAAGCTATGCTAAAAATATGTAAACATGAAAAACATCTCGCTATTGTTAGACATATCAATTAAGTGATGATTTTTTTCCTGTTTGTCAAAATTTTCATTCTCAATACTTGAAATTGATGAATGAGTTTAAAAACGAAACGCCAACGTTTCAAACAAATGTCGATAATAATGAAATGAACGTCGAATTAGAGAACATATACAATAGCATGTTATATGTATTGTTTATGTTGAATGCCGATGGACTGTACGAGTTTTTCAATTAATTTTTCACTGAGATATTTAAATAAATTTTCGGTACAATAATTACGTTTTGATTGTTGAGGGTTCATTGTGTGAAAGTTTCGTCGAGTGCAATTTTCATTTCGGGTGAATCGAGTAGGCTTTTTGATGCATTTTCTCATGTTTATTTTATAGTTCAGTCAGCTAATAAGCTGTAAACTTGTTTAAACTTTAAACTTTAACTTTAACTTGGCGCTTTAAAGGTTGACTCAAAAGTTTCATAAAAGCTCGTGTCCGCGTCTAAAGATATTCAAGTTCGAAGATCACAAAAAGTGGTTTTTTGTAAATATCTTGATTTTTATGACTTTAACGCCATTTACTTTTATTATAAAAATTGTAGAGGGTAATTTACTCTATGAATTTTGTCCCAAACGATTTTTCATATACTAAACTGTTTTTGAAATAGAGCGCGGCGGAGAGCGCGCCGCGCATACCTATTTACAGCATGATACAATTAAATACATACTAATAGCTTTGTTCTCACAGTGACTTGATTGAATTTGAACTACTTTTGAACTGTTGAGTGTGCACAGAAATTCGAATTTATATCTCATGCATCCCGTTATACAAGGGTTCTTGCTAATTCTAGGTTTAGCATTCTGCCTCTTCTGCCATTCTGACTGCGCGATTTGAGCCATTTATCCACACAGGTGTCACCACTTTGTGGTTTTGCAATCAAAAATGACATGGGTTGCGTTTTCCTCCCCATCCCCACACATTATACATTTGGAGTTTTGTTGGAAAACGCAATTGTCTGTAGATGCTTTCTCAGTCTACAGTGTTTGGTTATCAGTCCCGTTACTGTCCTGAGTTGGCTCCTTCCCAGTCGTAACACTTTAGTGGTAAGTGAGGGGCAAATTCTACCCATTATTCTCTTGCTGAGCTTCTAACCGGAATTTTCAAGCCAGATTTTTTTTTTGCTGTTGTCTCAGCCAACTTTTCATCACCGTTTTAAAAGCAAATTTGGTGATCCCAGCTTCAGGCTCTTGACCCATGGGTGGGGTCATCGAACCAGCTCTCGCGCAAGCATCAGCTTTTTCATTGCACTCGACCAATGTACCCAGATCGTGGGATTTTTTAAAATATAACCATACAAAGCTTTTAAAGTTTGCGTTACCTATCCGTGTCATGTAGAAGGGACATTATTCTCTTCAATTTCACTGCCCTCAACTCCTTATGCTCTGACACCCAACCAAGGTGCACCCAACCCACTCGGTTGTGATTTGCCAGGTCTTCCAAGAGTTGACGACACTCCAGCACCAGTTTGGAGCTAATCGTTGTTTTGACGATCCATTTTAGCACTATCTGAATACAAAGAGGATCTTTATGTTCCTATTTCGATAGCCCATATCTAAGTTTTCTCTGGCACATAGGGCAATGGCCGTGATCTCCGCCTGAAAAATAATAGTCGAGCTCCCAAACGTCTTTGAGATGCCTTTTTTTGGTTCTCCTCCCACTATGCCAAACCCTTCGTCCATATCCGTTCCTACCACTGTTACTGTGTTAATGTACATTCACACATAACGCTCAGTACTTAAATAACCGACTGCATTTTAAGCACCTTCCTAAAGGCTTTAGCCCAATAGCCATAAGGAAAGTGCCCCAGGCGGTTTTTGAAAAATGCTTACGTGTGCTGATTCCTCTTCATGAAAAACGTATTGTCCCACAATTTTAACCCGCTACCCCTACTTGTATTGGAGTTACGGGGGAAACTACCCCAGACGTTAAAATTTTTTTTCTAGAAAAATATTGAAAATTTGTTCATGAAATTAAAATTGTACGTAGATATTGATAAAACGCATAATATATATTTTTTTCAGAATTTTTGTAAATCCATAAATGATGAAAAATATTATTTTTATTTTTTGAGGGTGGTTTTTTACATCAACCCTTAAAGTGACACCTTTTTTTAAAAATGTGATAAGTGCATGTATTATCTATCTTTCATTTAAAAAAAGTCGCTTTAAGAAATTAGTTGTCGCTCACCACCAAAATGAGGTCATCCAGGGACAGGTTTGTAATAAACAGCCATGAGTCAATGCATTTCGTAAATGCATTTATTGCTTTATGGCTTGTATATACATGCCATAATATGGTTTTCGGCAAGAAAAAAAGTCCTGTGAAAGAAATTGATTTTTGAAATTTTTTATAGGCCTATTAACAATATAGTGCAGGGATCTTTTATCCATTCTTTTACTAATAATAATTTCAAAGAAAGTTCGATAAATAATACCTACTTGTAATTATTTTCTATCTCAGATTACCTACATACATATTTACTCAAATATTGTTAGTATTATTATTTGAATCAAGTAATATTTTTATTTGTTATAACTAAAAATAATTAGTAGAGTATTAATTTAGAATTTGTATACTTACGGAGGAAGCAAAAACATCTCGATTTGTAACAAGTGCGTTTGGTTTCCAATCTGTACATGGTACGATCGGTCAATAAAACAATATTTGGCATAAAGAGTTAAGGAACAAATTGTTATTTTCGGTTTAAACAATGTGGAAGAGAGCTGGGTCTTTGCACTATAGGTTTGGGAAAAGACTTAGGTAACTAAGAAGTTGTTATGGCGGGTAAAATAATTTTTTATATGAAGAAACGTCAATAAGAATTTTAACTGATGTAAAAAACGTTTTCAATGATAAATTCTACGAGATTCTCAGAACTTTTGAAGAAGATCTTAAAATAATATTCAGCGGCACTTATCAATTGGCGCAAGCAGTTTGTTATCTTTCCAAAATAATAACTAATGCAGGCCTAAGCCTACAATATTTAAAACATTTTAGAACAAAACAAGAGGAAGAGTGCAACCGAAGGCATTTCAATAGAATAACCAAATTACTTTCTTGAATATGAACCTTATGATAATATAAAACTATAAACCAAACAAATAAAAATATTACTTGATTCAAATAATAATACTAACAATATTTGAGTAAATATGTATGTAGGTAATCTGAGATAGAAAATAATTACAAGTAGGTATTATTTATCGAACTTTCTTTGAAATTATTATTAGTAAAAGAATGGATAAAAGATTCCTACACTATATTGTTAATAGGCCTATAAAAAATTTCAAAAATTAATTTCTCTCTCAGGACCTTTTTTCTTGACGAAAACCATATTATGGCATATATATACAAGTCATAAAGCAATAAATGCATTTACGAAATGCGCTGTCTATTACAAACCTGTCCCTGGATGACCTCATTTTGGTGGTGAGCGACAACTAATTTCTTAAAGCGACTTTTTTTAAATGAAAGATAGATAATACATGCACTTATCACATTTTTAAAAAAAAGTGTCACTTTAAAGGTTGATGTAAAAAACCACCATCAAAAAATAAAAATAATATTTTTCATCATTTATAGATTTAAAAAAATTCTGAAAAAAATATATATTATGCGTTTTATCAATATCTACGTACAGTTTTAATTTCATAAAAAAATCTTTAATAGTTTTCTAGAAAAAAAAATTTTAACGTCTGGGGTAGTTTCCCCCGTAACTCCAATACAAGTAGGGGTAGTGGGTTAAAATTGTGGGACAATAAGTTTTTCATGAAGAGGAATCAGCACACGTAAGCATTTTTCAAAAACCGCCTGGGGCACTTTTCTTATGGCTATTGGGCTAAAGCCTTTATATTTTACTCAAAATGTAAAAATCACTTCTATTCTATTTATTGCTACTTAATTTAATTAGCCTTTTTCCTTGGAAGATTTAAAAAATATCCGCTAAGGGCAGCACCGGAGGGGAGGTACATATGTTTTGAATTCTCTATTGACAACAACGTCAAACGTACGTCTTATTATTATTAGAATAAATAAATATTATGATCAAAAAAATAACAAAAAATTGTCATGCCTATAAAACATTGTGCATTCGCTAAATGTACGGCTGACAGTCGATACAAGCAGGATGGTGTAAAATTGAGCATATTTACTTAATTTACTACAAAATATTATAGTATAGCAAAAAGAACGAGGAATAGCTTGGGATGGAAAATTGTTTGTAGTAAGAAAACTGCATGATGTTGAACTTGGTAGAGTTGGGTTGAGTAATTTCATGCGTTGCTGTTTATCCGCAAGACATTAACCACCATCAATTCCAACGAAATTTTTTTTATCATTACCGTTTTGCAATGCAGTCTTCAATTCTCAAATATACAAAAAAATAACAATTTAGTGAGCCACCTATTGGCGCAGTGGCTAGAGCGGTAGTTCTCTCCACTTCATGCGTCAAGTGGTTCTGGGTTCGATTCCCATTGAATCCTAGACTTAAGATTCTAGACCTAAGAAATAATTGACCAACAGAAATTTTCTGTGCTTAGACAGTCGTGATATGACCTTAGCTGTTAAAACGACTTAAAACACCCAAAAAAAAAAAAAAAAAAACAATTTAGTTTATTTAAAATAATAAAATTTTCAACAACACAATGACATATATACGAGAAAATGTATGAACCAACTAACCTTTCAACTAGGACATTTTCATTACCTGACACGGTTAAGCCACGACATGCAAGCCATCGTTTTAAATCCCGAAGAAGATGATCTTGCACTTTTGCAAATTTTGATTTCGCTCCAGGTACATAATCTTCCGTTTTTTCCATTATAATTCTATACGTTTGACGTTTTTGTCAATAGAGAATTTAAAACATATGTACCTCCCCACCGGTGCTGCCCCTAGTGGATTTTTTTTAATCTTCCCAGGAAAAAGTCTAATTTTTATAATAAAAATGAATTACAATTTTTTTATTTTATATTTAACTAAGCGTGGACTCTTTGGCATTGTTCAGGGACCCCCAAATCAATTTTAATTTTCCCTGAATGATACTGGTGACCCCTGGGGTTCGTTAAAGACCACTTTGGGAACCACAGCTCTAGATGGACTACCAATATTCTATAACTTAATTAACTGTTTATTGTCAACTTCGATTGTCAATTTTTGAAAACTCACGAATATTACAGACTATATTCTTTGGTTGTGAACTATTCATATAAAAAAATATTTTAGCTATTTAAGAAAATAACCATTGTCCATTAGATGGTAGGAAAAACAAATCTATGTGAAAATTTCTTATTAAAATTACGACCAGCAAATAATACTGACCTTATGCCTAAAGATTTTTGTAAGTAATTCCTATATTGATACTCATTTTTTTAAGACCTTTAAAGTCATAAAAATATCTCCATTATGAACTCATTCTGAGCTACATATATTCTGTATGGAAAGTTATAATTTGAACATACATTTTCCTAAATATTTAGGTTAATAATTTTAAATGAATAAGTAATTATGTGTTTGGTATTTAAAAAAAGATTTAGAACATAAACAACAATAAAAAAATATGCAAAAAGTAATTATTTGTAAGATATGTGATTTTTCATAATGTTTATATAAAACATTTAAAATGGGATTCAAAAAAGAAGAAATAATTAACAACGACACGAGAATATGTTTTTGTAATAATAACTTTGTAACAAATGTTATGCGATGTACCAGTTTTTAATTATATCAAATCCAAATCCTTTTAATTAAAAAGGAAATGTATGCAAGGATTTTTCGTGTGTGATGAATTATTCGAGAAATCCAGAAACACATACAAGCTTAATTTTAATTTTAATCAAGTCCACATAATAAACATAGTAAATGTATGTATGTATGTATAAATGGAGCGAAAATTATGAATTTCATAATGGAACGGCATTCATATGCTAATTTCAAAATTAATGACCGCCCTTTATTTCATTGTTATGTTGGTCTATTCATTTCAATAGTTCCCTAAACCCGAATTAATTATTCATCATCTCAAATAAAATGGATTTTACGGGTTCCAAACACAAAATTCGGAAAATTGCATCGTATTAAAATACAATGTTTAATTTGATTTCTCTTTTAGTGTGTCAAATATTGATCTTTCGTCATTTTATGAGGTCTATTATGCACCTCTCACATTATAGGCCAGTCAAAATCGACATAAATAATAACTAAATTCGCAAAACATGATGTATTTTTGATTTTTTAGTATGTTGTTTGGACTCATTAGGGCTATATATTCTCAAGTTTGCAACTTTCAAAAATTTGTGGAATAATTTTTATAGAGGAAAAACCGTGAAATTTTCGAACTTGTTTCAAATTCTGCTCAGTATCTCCTAATCCATGAATTTTTCTTCGTAAGCTATTCAGTACGTTTTTCAAGACCATTAAATTTGTTACAAATTAAGCACAACCAGAGCTTTGCACGTTAATGGGTCACTGAATTACAGCACTTTGAAAATAGACCAATTTTTCAAAAATTGAAATTTTTAGTTTTAGACCTTTTTTGTACCGAAGTGGCCTCGAAATCATTGATCCAAAAATTTGCATTTTCCCAGAAATGTACCTTAACACTTTTTTGTTTTAAAGTGGTTGTTAAACATGTATGACCCTTATGACCCAAGCTCCTGCCCCCGCAGAGGTCCTAAAACTCCTCTCTTGTAAATGCAAGAAGGGGTACTAAGAGGTAGCTACACTTGCCTGAAAGCAGGGCTGAGATCTTCTGCGATGTGTGCTACCTGCTCTGGGGAAATGTGCAAAACTACAATGAAGAGGACGACGGTGACGAGCCTCAAATAAACCCTGACGATCCACTAATACTGGAGTACCCACCAAAATGAGATTTTACTTTATATAGGTTCTCTAAAATTTTAAGAGAACTACGAGACTTAGAGGCTCCGCTTTGCACTTAATTTAAAGCTAATTGAATTGTCTACAAATTATATTCAACTAGCTGATACCCAGTCGCTTTGCTGAGAGTATCTAAATTGGATAGATTGATTAATTGATATCCTACCTTCATAGCAAAATATAAAAATTAATCTATTTTGACAGAAAAAAATGATAGATACTTCCAGACTTTAGATCCAAAGTAAATTCATCAAAATCCTCAAAACTACTTTTCTAGGAAGATATATTTTAGCTATCTCACAGGTTCTATACGATTTTAAGTGTAAAAAGGTCCTTTAAAAAAATTTGAAAATCGTTCATACCAAATGTTATTTAAAACCGTTCAGCTATTTTAGTAGAAAAGATTAGGAGCTCTTCTACAAGAACCGTACCTTTTTTTGGACAAATAGTATTCAATATGTTAAGATCTGAGCACTGAGGTATCTTTAACAAAACTTCATTAAAATTTGTTCCGTTAGGTAATTGTTAATTATTTAAAAACCATTTAGTATATTATTTTAATACGTTCAACAAACTTCACAAACTTCTTTTAAATACACGGTTCCTGTAGAATTCAATTGTTATATGCTATCCTATGGGAACCGTCGATTATCCCGGCATAAAAAGCTATCTATAATCTATATCATTCTCTGTCCCGTTAACTATCACATGGAAGTGGATATTGTATCAAAATGCTCAATTGGTGTAGAATTTTTGAGTTTTGTCCTAGAAAAGGACCAACATAATATTTTTACATATATAAGAAGAAGATATCAATAAATCAGCCACTACGTACGCTGTACAAAATAGCCAGCCGTTCTGCCAACGCTTTTTAAATCTCTGATATCTTCTAAGATATTCATTTTTATAACATACTGTATAGGGCAAATTTGATCTACATAAAATGCACAACGTATCTAATGCATTTACTTGGATAATGAATAATACTGTATTTGTTAAAATAGCTTGGTAAATAACCAATAACTTTTTTGTAATATGTAAAAGATAAAAATAATTCCTGTAGGTTATCCTTAAGAGATAGACATATACCGCCACGGACTTTTTTATCAATCTTTTTAAGATACACAATGTTGCCGCATATGAGTTTGATCTATCTTGTAAGGTTTAGCCAGCGTTTGCAATGTAAGTGAACAAAAATCTGTTTGTTATGATATCACATTACTAATCTTTGAATTTTCCGACTTTTCTCAACTATAATATGCATGTATTAAGCCCATAAACCTACCCCTTAAATCACTCTATCAATTGGTAAAAATTGCATAAAAATCCGTTTGGTAGTTTAAAAGATCTAAGGCCGCGTTCACACGGTTCAACTTTAGTTGATCAACAATTCACAATCTTTTAGACCGTAGCGGTGTAAGCGACGCGAGAAGAGAAGCACAAGCTAGTCAAATTGGAAGCAAATTGAGCAGAATTGAAAGAAAACTGACCGGGGTCAACTATTATCATCGGGATCAAGTATTAAGTCAATAGAGTCGACCCCGGTCAGTTTTCTTTCAATTCTGCTCAATTTGCTTCCAATTCGACTAGCTTGTGCTTCACTTCTCGCGTCGCTTACCCCGCTACGGTCTAAAAGATTGTGAATTGTTGATCAACTGAAGTTGAATCGTGTGAACGCGGCCTAAGGGAACAGACAGCGGGGGCGATATTGTTTTATACTATTATAGATCAGTTTTGCTCATTGAATCAATGGTTTTGACGCAACTTCAATCCAAAGAAGGTCTAAGACTATTTTTTTTTTTTTTTTTAGAAATAACTGGCCTATTTTTAAAGTGCCGTTCTAACTCGGTAAACCATTAAGGTGCAGAGCCCCGGTTAGACTTAATTTGTAACAAATTTAATGCTGTTTAAAAACGTACAGAATACTTTTCGAAAAAAATGCATGGATTAGGAAATACTGAACAGAATCTGAAACAAGTTCAAAATTTTCGCGGTTTTTCCTTTATAAACATATTTCCACAAATTTTTAAAAGTTGGAAACTTGAGTCTAACATAGCCCTAATGGGTTCAAACAACATACTATAAAATCAGAAAAACCTTATGTTTTGATAATTTATTGTTGATTTTGACTGGCCTATTAGTATTAAACGCAATTCAGATGCTTACATTATTATTTTTAAGGGGCTAATTGAAAATGTTCACTTTTCGTTTTCGTCTCATCAAACCAAGTGTATAAACACATTTTGTTGAAGCACAGCCAAATAGAATTAATGTGGAAAATTCAATTATGATTTTTGGACACTGCCAAATTTCGCTGAGCGGGGAAGACAAAATGACAAAAGTCGGGGCTATGTCGCCAAAGAAAATATCGTTCAACACAAATATTTTGGGTGATATTTAAACAGTGATTTCCGTTAATTTTAACTCGATGTTTGGTATAAACAATCAACAAATTGTTTTTTCCTTTCACAACCTTGATAAAAGATGATGATTTGCGGACGCTTTGTGGGAATTCCATAGATTAAACTTTCCGGGTGTAAACGGTTTGTTTTTGTCGTTCGCCAAAAATATCACTGTGATTTATTTCTTGGTCTAAATTTATCATATAAAAGATAAATAGATGCATAAATAATATCTCTTATGGTTAAAAAGTTGATTGTATACCATAAAGAAAACTTGGCTCATTTCGTCTGATGCGGTTATTTGAAGTTATAGTGGGTTTATTTGGCGTAGGTAAATAAAATCCAGTTTAATGTTAGTGTCATCAACTATGTATATAATAAACAAGTATAATAATGATGGATGGGAGCATAAAATGGATTATCGTTTCTTTCATAACTAACGTTAATAAATGGGACATGGCTCGACTCTGTTGAAAATTCTGACAAATCGATAGATCGGCTGTTGGACTTGTGTTATGCCAATATACGTATTTCCTATAAATCCTCATATGACACGATAAATGCATTAATTCATACAACTTATAGCTAGTATAATCTTATATAAACGGCACTATAATAAAAACAGTATAAGAAACCGTAAAATGATAAGAAATTTTTCTGTAAAATCTCCAATTAAATAATTTTCTTTGCAATACCTATGTCTTGCGATCTCATGTTTTGAAGTTTTGTATTATGTGTTGTCGACTGTCGTTCTTCCATAGTTATCAAGAATTGTACGTCTAGACAATTTTTTTTTTTTTTTTGATTTATTCCACCTTTTAAGGAGAGAGCTTAGCTCTACTTTTCTTGGATTCCGTTGTATTTTAACATGAACGTTTTTTTTCTGGTTGTAGAAGGGAAGATTTAAAAAATAAATTCTTTAGTCGTTCCCGATTAAAGCCGATTAAATAGATGTGACATCTTTTTTATTATAAAAGATTAAGTTTTCTGTTAGTGAAAATATCGTAAGACTGACAAATTGTCTATAGAAAATTAGTGATAGAAATATTTTCTATTTTATAGTTTAATATAAAAGTGGAGTAAAAAATATTTTTCTTCTTATTTAAGTACAGTCATTTGGTTTTAAAGGTTACCTGAAAAGTTTTACAGGAGTTTTGAAAATTGGTAAATAAGTTGTAGATTTCGATTTACCACCTCGTATCATTGCCGCTCACGTCGCTATATTGGTAAATGCCGCCTATAACACTGTTTCTTTGCAATGTCTCATTTTTGAGCCATTTTACGGCAAAAATATTTTCATAAAAATGTAAAATTAAGAAAATTCCAATAATTTCTGTTATTAACTTTTTTTTTTTGTAAAACCAACAGTTTTGGCGTACGAGCGCCGCAAATCTTTATACATCTACAACACCCGTGATATTCAATTTTAACTATGCATTTCTGTATTGTATTCATCGGGTGTATTGTAATGTCACGGGTTGGCGTAGATGTATCAAGGTTTGCGGCGCTCGTACGCCAAAACTGTTAGGTTTACGAAGAAAAAAAGTTAGAACTTAAGAAATTTTCTCTACTTTCATTTTGTAATGTAATGATTTTGTTGTAAAATGAGTCGGAAAAGAAATTTTGTCAAGAAACAGCGGCAAAGATATAAGATGGCAAAGTTGAAATTTGGAAATAGCTTATCGAAATCTATAAAATTACCAATTTTCAAAGTTTCCAACATCCATGTCAACAAAATTTAATTTTTTTCTGAAATTTTTTTTTGCGCTTGACTTTTCGTCGCTCTTTGCTACCTCTTGGACTGGCGCTGGTTTCATAACACTCTGAAACAGTATAAATTTTTGTTTGTCTTATACTAAAAAGAATAAACCTTGAACCAGTATAACATAAAACTATAAAATAAAATGCAAAATAATTACAACGAAACTTAAGGGACAGAAATATTTTTTTACTAAATCATTCTTTAAACTTTATACTTATTGATATTATTAACATAAGAAATCATTTTCCCCTTATTTATTGTTTTTCTATTAAATGTTTTTTGAAATTATACTTCTTTAGGCGCGTTATGTGAAAGTGATGAGAGTGAAATTTTAAGATGCGCGAGCATCACTAAAACACAAAATGAACATGATGAAGTTGGCCGCAAAACCGCTCGGTTCTTTTTAGCTAGGCGTACCTAATTTGAATTTTTGTTTTATTTATTTGCTCAATTACCTATTTATTTTTATATTTAAATTAAAAATATTTCTTTAAATATATTTTAAATATTCTATTTAAAAAATATTTACATATACAAATGACACATATTATTAAAAAATAAGTTATAACATTTCTCGAATTTTGCAGTAGCTGTTATCATACTAGTTGGAGTTTAGTGATAAAAATGACGTCTGAATTTCATGCATATTCTTGGTTATCACGAAATCTGGGTTTCTGAAATGATTCAACCATCTTAGAATAATAATTTAGTAAAACAAGGCATGAATAAGATTAAGACATTTATTTTGAAAATTAGCTACTTACTTTATATAGAAATATCTACGGAGCTTCCTTTTCATGGTATGCATGTATTGCTAACCAGAAAAATGATTCTGACAATTTTTATAAACGTCTTGCAGCTTTCTTTTGATTTTATTTTCATTGTAAACCAAAGTTTGTCGCAGTATTTCAGCCATTAAATAGACATTAAAATACAAATTTACTGTGCAAACGGTGACTCGAAAAAAACGTAATAAACGTCAGATCATTTTTAGGCGATTAGAGGCGTTAGTATCGCTATTTTTGTTAATCACATCGCAAGTCCGTAATGCTTAAATGCATTTTGAACATTGTCTCGTCATCTCTATTCAACACGCCGTACTAAAATTCAAAAGAACTGCATTTCTCGTAAAAATGTCCGCCCCACGAATAAATTATATTCAGTAGTGATTTAAATTGAATATTTTGATTAATATTATTTACTTTTTGTAAGTATTAGTGAAAAAAATTGTGCTTGTATACTTTTTCAAGTGCTCCAATATAATTGAGGTAAACTATCCGTATGTATTATTTATTGATATATATTAAAATATTATTCTCTAAATTTTATTTGAATTAATTATTTGTATACAATTAATAAAACTAGTTTTTAATGATTGCAAAGAAGTATAACTTCCCACGCGCGTACATAAGTTCACGCACCCACTTTTTTATTATACTTTACTTACTAACGCTACCCGTTACTTCGTTTGCATAGAATTTAGCAATAACATATATGGTACATAAGCCTGTCTTAAAATATACTTCATTTTATAAAGAAAATTTATATCATAAATTTAAAAGTTCATGTTTGTATTTTCATTGGCTTATCCTTCTGTGTGTCTTTCAGTCAATCAGTTTCTTCCTTTATATATACAGATAAAGAGTTTTAATAATATTTTTACCTTCTTTTTAAGTATACGGCAGTGGATTCTAGATTAGAACCTTAATTAGAAGATTGAAGTTTAGATTGAAGTTTAGGATTTCATGGTGAGCGGTAGTCCTACAATTGTAGTATATTATAGCGTTCATTATTTTAGTTTTAGAAAACGAGTATGAAGCAGAAGTGATTTTTATTTCATTAAAAAAAAAAAACAAAAATGTAAAAGAATTTATTTGAGACCGTAGTATTATTTCGTGTTAACAGAATTTTGTTTTAAACCTTTCTATAATGCATGTTCTCTTCAGTATTTTTAATGTATTATGCAATATTGATGGTATTTTAGATTTTCTGCATGAAATTTCTACTATTCTATCTTTAAAATAGCAATAGGATATTTAATGAAAGCATTACCTACTCGTTGTTTCATTATTTCATTGTTTCATCATATCTCGATTCCATTTTTAAGTTTTAAGTTTTTAAAGATTAGTTTTTTATCTTCTCAAATCTAGTTTTGCATTTTCTTCGTATCAGCATCTAATTTAGGTATATAAGCTTAGCAGAAATGTGCACAACTAGATTCAAGGGATGAGATTTCTTTTTTTTTTTGTAGAAAGATTTTTAAGAAAGAATTAACTTTATCATGGTTTCTGAACAACTTTTGATCCTGGTATCTTCTTCATATAGCTCTTCTTCAGAATCATATTTGTACTTACAATTAAGATAGCAATTGTCCTGTTAAGAAGACAAATATTTTGTTTTTGTGATACTAATTCAGAGTACTTTGTTATAATTTCAAAAACTAACTTTAAAAATCTCAAATTTTTAGAAATAGGGTATGTTTTAAAGTTTTTGTTTTCATATAATTTTAAGTAAATTATTTTGCAGTTGTAAAAATAAAAATATGTTAACCTTTTATAGCTTCAGTGACAACCACCTGCAGGTGATATATTTATTTTAATAACATTGCTAGTAGAGTAAAAGTTTTTTTTTTGAACTGAATATTACTTTGTGTTTTCAAATAGAAACACATTTTATAGCGCTACATTTTTCATTTAT
The DNA here is from genome assembly GCA_958496155.1 of Sisyra nigra. Classification (NCBI taxonomy): domain Eukaryota; kingdom Metazoa; phylum Arthropoda; class Insecta; order Neuroptera; family Sisyridae; genus Sisyra; species Sisyra nigra. The sequence continues at coordinate 7,522,008 of OY292314.1, read as the reverse complement.
ATGTCCAGTCTTTTCATAGTCAAACTTTAAATTATATCTTGTCTGGTAGTGTGGAAACTGCAGAAATGCTAGACCTGTTTTATTTCTCTTCGATATTTTTACAGTAAAAATCTGATTCTGATCGAAGCAATAGAACATATATTTTGTTAGATTTACATGAATATTTTGTGTTGTGATCATCAACTGACAGAATCATTCCATGACAAACCAAATCCCTACGGCTAAAGCTCTAAAAATATGAAAACATGAGTGCCTCAAAAACGTTTTTTTTTTCTTTCCCAATAGGCTTGAAATTTTCATTAAAGTATAACATCAAGCTCAAGTTAAAATTTAAACTTCTCATAGCCATTTTATCACATTAAAATGTTTATTCTAATATTTATAAGTAGCTCGATGATCATACAAAAAATCTATACATATACATAATGTTTTATAAAATCAAACTTACAGAATATATCCAAATTTTATTTTACTGTCCCATTAAAATAGTATCAAACTTATAATTAAACGATGGAAATGAGAAAATTTTAAATTAAATTAAATTTAAAAAATATTTTTTTGAAGATGGTTTATATAACCAAAAATGTAAGTAATGGCCGAATAATATTATATATTTTTATTTTAACAAGGATTTTATAAATAATCGCTCTTAATAAATAACAATAAATTAGTTTCTAATAAACTTTGTACAAAAGTACGTAAACAACAATATAAAAATGTCATCTTCTCTTTCGTCCTGAATACTTCTCCAAGGTCTTATCATGCATCTTTCACTATATGAATTTGTACCCCTTATATTAGGAAAACATCAGCCTAATAAAATGTTGGAATTATGATCGAAAAATGTTATTTGGTTTATTTCATTTCTAATGGATTCTGAAATATCTTATCCCTTACTTATAACTAACGCTGGGCTTCTAGTACAATTTTATTATACTATCTATTTATGTTAACCTAGCCAAAGAATTTAATTGCTTGTTTATTGAATCAGGAAAAAGATCCGATTATCGAAAGTTTTAATAACTTCGGGTTTTCCCAATGCTTTGATTCTTAATGCAAAAACAAGAGGTTTTCACCATCCTCCATTAAAGATAGAATTTTCATTTATAATTATTTCTTCTATAAGCTTTCACGCGATTCGCGGTTCACGCCAATGTCGTTAGTTATCGATTCAGAATTGATTCTAGTGATTCTCGGATTTTTATTAGCACAAAAAATTCGATTACTAAGTATGCTTATTGTATGCTTGTATGCTTGTCAATGTTATCTAACGTTAGTTCTCAGTTAATTTTGAATTCGTTTGCGGAAAAAAATCCTGAATCAATTCATAACCGTGCATGCGCTTGGCGATAATCCTAAATCTGTCTTGAACTGATTCGTAATTGGTTCAGAATGAGACCTGCGAACAAAGCTATAAGCATCCCTTTATTATGAGTATATATGATTATCTTCTCTATATATATAAAACAGTACTTTGACTGACTGACACAAACATCTTGACTAGATCATTGAAAATAAAAAACATAAACTTAGTGTTATTTTTCGACCACGATAACCTATACTAAGGAAAGATTTTTCGAAATGTGCTCTCTAAGTGACTCATAGTTGAAAATTCTGCATTTTTTGAATCTTACTTTATTACTTTACTTTATCATATTTTTATCGTCTTTCTCAAATTTTAATTTTGCTATGATCAATCTAATATGAATATGCAGGTGTAAAGCATCTCTGCTATTGTTGTTTCTTAATTCGTTCATTTAAGGAATAGAAAAAATATTCTCAGACCATTATTTTTAATCGAGTTTATCTTGATAACGTGTTAATAGTAGAGTTATAGTGTATCACTTTAACGTTATATATATGCCGTTAAAGTGAGAAGTTTATTTTCTTAAACCTGACCTGAGTTTACTTATTTTGTCTTTTACAAAAATAGAATCAACCATTATCAATATATAAAAGAACTGTCATATCATATAAGCTAGTAAAGTCAATACCTTGATCAATAAGGGGATAAACATTATCTTATAAGACATCCTTAAAGTTTCATTTATAACGATTACAATAATAAAAATGCAAATTTTTACATTTTACCTCAGAACATACGCGTAGATATTTTATAATCTTACTAATATTATAAACGTAAAAGTTTGTATGGATGTATTGATGTTTGATTCTCTTTCACTCAAAAAGTACTGAATGAATCTGGATGAAGTTTGGCATAGAAATAGATTAAAATCCAGTTTAACATATAGTATACTTTATGTCCAGAAAAAAAGTTCGGTTCCCGTGGGATAGACATTTTTTTGTTTTTTACTGAGCAAGAGATTAACTTCCTTTTTTGTAATGTGGTAGTTTAAGGGTCAGAAAATGATATAGATTACTTCTTATACCGGAACAATAAACGATTCCCATGGGATAGCAAAACAAATATGTATTCTATAAGAGTCGTGTATTTAAAAGCAGTTTCATTAAAATTCACAAAATAGAGTCTTAACTCATTTTCCTAAAGAAGATTTGATTTACTTTTTACTCAGGAAAGATGTACTATTCCCGTGGGATAGATATGTTTTTTGTTTATCACAGAGTTAAAGATTGATATGATTTTTACAATGTGGTAGTTTGGGGGAGAATGATATAGCTTACTTTTAAGGCTAGAATAATGCATGGTTCCCATTGGATGGCAAAACAATTATATCCTACAGGAACCGTACATTTAAAAAATTTCGGTAAAGTTCGTGAAATAGAATTTTAACGCATTTTCCTCCAATTTTATATCATAACGAAAGAAATCTGTACAAAGTTGAAATTAAAAAATTGACAATTTTTATTGGAAAATAAATATGAATTTCAATTTAACACCTGATAAAATTAATAATGGAATTGTTTGAAATATTTGAATTTTTTCTTTGTTAATTGTCGAAGATATTAATTAGTAATTATTAATAATTATTATTATTAATTATATATTAATTATTATTAAACGTATTAAAATAATAAACTAAAAATGTGAAAATTCAACAATTACTTAACGGAACGATTTTTAATGAAGTTTTGCTAAAGATCCGGTAGGATAGCTACTAATCTATTCTTTTAAGAGAACATCCATTAACTTCGTGAGGCGTTCAGGGGCCGATGGGGTCGTGCCAAATCTCATCTAATCTTACTTTGGGGAAAGGAAAGATCTCCCAAATATCACGTATTTTTTTGTTTTGAAAATAGCAAATTAGATTGGGGGTTGGGGGAAAGGGTTATGCCAAATCTCATGACATCTTACCAGAGGGGAGGAGGTGGGATTTCAAAAATCGCAAAAAACGCCACGCGTAACTAATGGATGCCCCCTAAAATAGTTGTACGGTTTTAAATGACATTTGGTATGAAAGATTTTCAAGTCCTAAAGGAAGGAATATAGTTACCTTTTTACTAAAAATCGTATAGAAGCTGATGTGAGACAGCTTACATTTTTCTCTTGAAAAGTAGTTTTACGAATTTTGATGAATTTTCTTTGGACCTAAAGTCTGAAAGTATCTACCTATCATTTTTTTCTGTCAAAATAGATTAACTTTTATTTTTCGCTATGAACGTAGGGAATCTTTTAATCAATCAGTTAAATTACACTCAGCGAAGCGAGCGGGTATCAGCTAGTACAATAAATAAAGAATATTTTGGAAAGATATTTTTAATAATGATTTTGGTTAACGTTTTTGAAAGATATATCCAAATACTACACAATAATGGTTATCTGTAATTGTTGGAGTCTTGATTTTAATACTAGATATCGTTTTATTAAATATATAAGTGAATTAATTTATTAGTGATCCTAATTAAATGACCAATAAATACAGTTAAATGGTTCAAGTTCTAATTGTTTCTAATTAGAAACTATCGAGATAGGGCTATATGATTAAGTCAACCGAAAAGTTATTTTTGTTTAGCTCTAAAAGATTTTTTTTATTATAAAAAATTGTATGAAATCATAAAAATTTTAGTTGAAACCAAAACGTTATTTTGCCTTAACCGAATGTCATTGTAAGTGTTTAAGCAGTGAAAACCTCAAATTAATAATTGTTAGTATTTTTATCTCCCCAACATACAATTTATAGACAATAAATCTAAAATAGTTTCTTAATTGTCTAAATTCCTGAACAATTTTCGAGTTCTGTTCCCGAAATGTATTTATATAATAATATCAGAAAATAAAGAAAATGTTCTTTCATTGACCTAAAGTTACTTAATCGATCTCATAACATTCAATTAGCCACATAAAATAAATTAAGATTCAAATATGATGATTTCTTGGAATATAACTGACTTATAAATTAAATTTTTTCGCCTACCAGTAACAAACAAGTGGATTGTAGGTGTACATCAATCAGCTGTCCTATACTTTAATTAAATGCATTTATTTTAATTACATTTTACGATAAATGCATTTTTTTAACAATTTATCGGCTTAAAAATTATTTCCTTTTCTTGTTTCTTATGAAAACGTATCGAATCTTCCTTCATTAAGATATTTGTTTTGAAAATTCGGTTTATTTAAGTCTTTCGAGTGAGGCAAATTGTGACAATATTGAAGTTTAGGATTGATTAAATATTTGAGACGTCTACAAAAAGACAATGTTTAAATCTTAGGTAATGTAGGTGAGTTAATGTTTGTGTTTGCATTACCTAAGATTGATTAAATTTCTGTGATGTAAGTAACTTCTGACACACACACACACATACACAATGTAATTGTACGCTAATTAAAATCTGAATTTTCGTTTGTCTGAACATTTGAGCATGAAAGTATATATGAAAAGCGTCAGCTGGCTGAATAAAAGCTGATTGTAATGTTTCAATATGTCTGGATTTGGGGATACGTCTATCTGGTGTATGGGTATTTAGGTAGGTTTGAAGACAGACCTAGATATGATGAAGGCGTGTGAATTGAAGCGGGAGCTTTTGCCTGGCGAAAGGGGAGCAGTGGGACAGCAGTGGGCCGGAAACCAGGCGACGCACACACAGTGTCGCTGTGGCAACCGCTTACAAAGCTCAGGCGGCGATAGTTGGCACGGGGGCAGAGAGCTTTCGTAGCGTGACGTCAAACCGGTGACGTCACACGGCTGTAAAGAATATTACATGTGAATGTGTATGTGTGTGCGAGTGTATCGGAGAGATATAGTAGTTTTAATAGCGGCGGTGGGTCACTCCGGCGTCATTACTGTTTTGCTCTACGTCGCGATCAGACGTTGAAAGTTTGAGCCGAGTGCGGCAGGCGCTAGTGTCGCTTCATCGTTCGTTCTTATACAATCACCTGTTCCATCTACGATACAAATATATTACAATCACATTTTATTATTATTACTACCACCACGATTGTTGTTATTATTATTATCACTCGATTACCATAATTTTATTATTGCAATTCATTAATAAATTATTCATTTCTTAATTATTATTGTTGATCGTCAATTTTGCAACTCAGCAAAATTTTTTGTTTATAAAAAAAAAAAAATCGTCAGTGTTTCAAGCGAGTGCTACCAATTTTATTTTTTCGGATAACGCGATCGAATGCAAGTTTTCAATATTTTCTATTTTTCTACTTTTATAAATTGAATCCGGCGTTATTTTCGTAAATTTGTTAAAAATCGTTGTTTCGAGAGTAATTTTTCTCGTGTTTGGCCCGAAAAAATTTTTTAAAGAAGGTAAGCCAAATATTTACATTTGCATATATATGGTTTATTTGAGATACTTTTCTCGTTCAAAGTCAAGTTCAACAATGTGAAACTGGATAATTGGAAAAACAGATTGAGTTTGACATTGTTGGGTTTTTTTACTTTGATCTTGTGAGTCTTTTTAGAGTATTTTTGTAAATTTAAAGGGAAAATTGGATTTTTTTTTTTTTTTTGGTTGGGTGTTTGATCGAAATTCAAGTTCATCTATTTGTACATCGCCATATGTTTTAGTTTTACATGTGGCACAATTTTATGTTTTACTGATAAGACGTTTTGTGTGTTAGATATTATAGAGAGAATGAAATGCGTGGTACTTAATTTTTTTGGTGATAACAAAACGTTGATAATAAATCAATATTTGATTCATTTTAATTTTAATAACGCACTTGGAAATATTTTCGTAGATTTAGTTGAATTTACGACTTGAACTTGGCTCGAATTAAGCATTTTCTTCACTATTTTCTGCAAACACGTGATTCAAGTACACGTTTTTCATGCATACTATTTATAATTAATGCAAGTGGAAATAAAATAATGGAAAATTAATATTTATTGAACGGTTTTTCATTCAATTACTTGTGATTTATGTAGGAGAGAAAGAGGGGTTTGTTGTCACAATTTTACAGCTATATAATTTATTCGAGTGGCTCAGTCTGAAGGTGCATTCATCATAAATAATTTAAAAAAATTGTTACGACTTTAAGAACTGATTTTTACTTATTTTTGGGGGTTTAAGTTGATTTTGAGTTTTTTTTCTACTAAAAATTATTTAGGTAAAATGACGATGAAAGCTCATTTAAATTGTAATGTGACTAATTATAAGGAACCTACATAGTAAAATTAGAAAATCTCAAATCTTAGTAAAGAATGGATCTTAGAAGTAGCTACCCTACTTTCATCCCTCGACCAATTTTTTGATAGTGAATTTTTGTACATCAAGTTCAAATGATGGCCAATCCCAATTTTTTTAAATTATGGCTGGCCCATTTTTTATGTGTCTCTTCACGCAATTTCACCTGACCAACAAAAATGCATGCAAATACTCACCTATTACGTTGTACCAACCGTAATTAATGAGTCTTTGACAATATCATGTGAATTGAAGTAAAACACGTGACGGCCACTTCATAATAATTTAAATGGCGACAAGGTCGTGCATCCTGCATACGACTGCAACCCGTAATTAAATATTCAGTGTGATTTTTGGCTAATTGAAAAATGAATTTCAGTCAAACACTGGAAAAATAATATGCACAGATAGCATATGATTAGTAATAAATAGACTTAATCACATATTAATAGAGCCATAAATCATCATTTGCGTGCATTAATATGATTTATACGTCACAAATACAGGATGCAATACTGTTAATATCACATATAATATATTTGACAAAGATAGTCGTTTTGTTGTGATTGTTAACATTGAACAAAGATGCCAGACATCATATGATGGACCTAAATAACAGGTGGATGTTGACAATTATGTAATGTGAAACGTAGTTATTAATGTCCTTGAAAGTCAATTATTTTTATTTCCTTTGATGATTTTGCATATTTAAGAAAATATATATAATAAATTGAGGCATAGCACAGATGAGCCGAGGCTGGATGGGATGTGTCGGTAAATGATGCATTGATAATGCCAAGATCTTGAAAATAAATTTCATTGAGAGAAAATTTCCTATCGTGGAATATATAGTTTTGAACATTGGCTTTTTGTTGTTATCAGTTGAATGAAACTGATTAAAATTTGGTCATTAATTTTCAAAAAATATGTTTTAGTTGTTGTTGCACAATAAAACGTAACTAAATTGCATTTGAATGGAAGAAAATTAAACCGAGTTTGGGTTGCTAATGAAAATTTTGGAAACAATACAAAAAATTTGTACAAAAGTCTGTTAACATTAAATTAATTAAGAAGTTTTCGTAGTTAATCTTTCATGAAGATAAGAAAATAATAATTGTTAGTTGTAAATTTTCTTTAGGTGAAGTTTTAAATCAATTTTGACTGAGTCAAACTTGAAAATCTTGAATTTTTGAAGAGTCCAGAATTTTACTTGTTGCATTTCTGTCTTGCGATTGAGTATGACATAAAATTCAGATCTTAGACTTGATTAGGTCTTTTATGTTGGGTCAGGTGGGGTAAAAATAAACACAGCATTATATTTCTTTGAAATCAACTTCAAATAAAACCGTATTTTATTAAAAAAGCAACTTCGTTAGAAACAAAATTAGAAAATAAGTTTAAATTGCTTCGTTATCATCCCTAATAATTTTTACGTCATATTTTATACATCACTTTGAATTTTGGCGCGAATTCTTTTCTACCAGATAAGTTAACTTTTTGTTGTAGCGCTCAAAGTTACGCTGCCCGCGCTCTTTTCCCCATTTCTTGCGTGTGGCGGAAGTTGATCTTGGTCCTAAACCTTGTGTCTTCAGTCTCTGGTTAGCTTACACTGGAGGAGGGCGAATTGCCTCGAAAATAGGTTCCTAAGCCAAAAACTTACGACGAATTTAAGTTACTTGTCTTATACTCAGCCCTCAATGTGAAATACATTGAAAAATAAAGGAAATAAAGGCAGTCTTATATTTTCCCGCCCATGTCTCATAATTACCCCTTTTGGGGGAAAATAATGAGGCACTTATTTTAAACTAAAACATGTCTTTATTCTTTAACTATCTACAAATCAATCAAATTACTTAATAGCTATGAAGAAGTAGTATAAATTAACCGGTAAAATTAAATTTCGCTGACTTTGAACTTAATTATTATATTTCACAAATACCACTCACTAAAATTCACAACACAAATTATAAATTAAAGTAAAATAAATGTAAAAATCACAAAACGAAAAATCCAAATTGTGAATTTTGTATCTCCAGATACGTATTTCAAACGTCATGCGTTCGTCATCAGTGGATCAAATTGAAATGTCTTCGAGGACAAAAGTGAATCAGCAAGAAATTGTCCTCAAAGACACTTGATGAGATACAACATTAACAATTTGGATTTTTCGTTTTGAGATTTTTACATTTTATTTACTTTAATTTATAATTTGTGTTGTGAATTTTAGTTAGTGGTATTTGTGAAATAAAATGATGTAAAAAATTGGTTGTCTGTAAAGTCGGTTTACGGACGATAGTTTTACGTGATAACGTCATAAAGACCACCTAATTGATGAAAAATTGCGTACTTTTATGAATTGAATTATTATCACTGAATTATCATTACTTTGTATAATACTATAAAGAGTTAATTGAAAATTAACAATTTTTTCAAAATGAAATCAGACTGAAAATTATGAAGGCAAAAATCAATTAAATCTTATTAAGTAAATTGTAAAAAAAAAAAAAACACAAAACACGTTGTCTTAGGTAAGGGCACCAACTATCGATATATTAAAATATCATTAGTTGATATTTATTTTCGAATATCAAATTCGATATATTTTTAAAGAGCTTTATTATATTTTATAATAATTATAATTTATTCCACTTATAGTTATTGACAATTTTTCAAGTAATCGCGTTTTAAGATGAAAATATCGATATATCGAAGTATCGATATTTTTTACTCTGCATCTATCGATATTGCTTGTAAATATCGATACGATATATATCGATATATTTTATACATTTGCCCATCCCTACGTTGCCTAGGATTCAACAATAATATCGTGCCTCTCTATCACTTGTATCTTGTTCTCGCTTGCACGCACAGGTTCAAATGTTGGTAACGTGACAAAATGGTCGAACTTTTTCAGACTTGTTGTCGAAGTTCATCAATTTATAAAACGTTATCACGCCAAAAACAATTCTAAGGTTATAAAAAATCAAAAGATTAGGATTTTGTCTCATATATACCCCACTTGACCCTATATATGTAGTTATTTTTTCTAAAGAACAAACTTCAAATTGAAGCTCAAAATACTAGATGAATTTATAATCAATAATTATTTATTAGATTAAAATGCAATTAACCGAATGTATCGATTCTATCTATATGTTCTCGTTATTGCACCCACAATTAGAAAGTAAACGGTACATTTAAGATAATAATTTTTCTCGTATTAAAATAAATTTTCTGATCAGGTTTTTGCATTAATAATTTATAAACATTTCTTACAAATTGACTGAACTATGATTTTTTTTACAAATAATTATTATTTATTTTTTTTTGCAATTAAAACCTACCCAAGTAAAAGTGTTCAAATAAAAATTTCAGGTCGAGGCTGTCGTCGAAAAGAAAATAACTTGTTAACTTTAACAGCACATTTAAACATTTACAATACGATTATTGATTATATTATTTTTAAACGTTATATATATTTAACTTAAAACCTCTGACGTTTTCTATTTAAACATCATCCATATTTTCCTTCAAATATTTAGAAGCCATAAGAAAAAAGCACGATCCCATTGAATTTATAAACGTTTTATTATTTTTTTTTTCTTTAAGTTTTCGTCATCAATTTATTTACAAACAAATTCTTTCTCACATAAAACCATTTAAAACGCTTTTCATTTGTAACGCTGCATTGAAAAATTTGCATCCTTGACTTGGTTAATAGGATGAATATTAATTTAAACGTTACGTCACGGCTAAATGTATTTTTTGTCGTTTGAAAACAATTCAATCGATTTGGAAAATAAGTAATTTGAGCGTACATTTTTGGTCTTGATTAGTTATAATTTATTTTGGACGAGAGTTCTCTGGTGTTTTAAACGACATAAATCATTCGTTTCATGATTGAAACTATTTATTTGTTTGGGGGTCCCCTTAAGTGTATGTTTTTGAGCCAGTATTACTTTGATTCGATTGAAGCAACGTTGTTCAAATCATTTATAATGGTTATTGTCTTCGATTTGTTGAATGGTTTTTCTATTTGATTCCTTTTGGAAATTGGATTATGTGTTATATCTAATTGGCGTCTATCGGTAGAATATAAATTGATTTAAATTGAAGTGTTAATTGGCTTCTATTGTTAGAAGCTATTTAAAAATCAATGTTAGACTGAATAAAAATAACGCGGGTACTTTTCCACTTGTTGAAAAATATTTGTTTTTTAACCTTAATCTTTAATCATTTAATTTTGAAAATTTTCGTTATAGTGATTTTTTAGGGAAAGCATTTTTCTCGTATTATGATAAAATTGTTTCAGTTTGTGGAATTTGAGAGATGAAAATGAAAACGTAATAAATTTTTAGGATTCCTCTTTCAATTGGGAAATTTGATTTAAATACTTGAAATGATAAGAGAAAGCTTTTGAAAAAATTTACAATGCGTAGAAAAAATGATTTCTCATTGTTAGCAAAGGCTTGAAGGTAAAAGACTCGTTAAGTCATATTTCTAATCACTTAAGTCAAATTGTTAAAATTTTTTCCAAAATTGAACTTTCCAAAGAAAAAAATCAAATGGAAATTTTACGATTGAACTTCAAATTCAACCTACAATATTTACGTTTTAACAATCGATAGAATCTCAATTTAATTCTTAAAAATTCAAATCGTTCGTCCCCAATACATAACATCAAAATCTCTAAAAAAATTAAAATTGAAATATTCAAACGATAAGCAAGGTCAGATTCACAGTGACATTTTTTTTCAAGTAAATAGGAAAAAAATTTTACGAGACAACTTTAAAAGAAACGATTAAACACACCGAAAAAAAAATAATTATCGTCTACTAAAATTTCAAAGACCTTGCTTCCAACTCTATCGATATAATTAAATTAATTTCTCCCAAAATACACAATCAAACTGCGTCTCAAAAACTTCGTAAATTTTCTCATCAATTATCTAATTTTTAAAAAAATCTAATTATACTGTAATAGTTAACAATTTTAGGCATTTTTTCTCGAATTAAGTCATTTATTAAACAATTTTTTATAGTTTACATTAATTATTTAAATGTTTTGCTGTTACTTCAAGAAATTATTGTAAGTCAACTTGCTTGGGTAATTGAACTACTTACATATTATTTATAGAAGTAATAATAATAACATGAAAAATTTAATATTACCTTCTACTCATTTTTTTTAATATTTAAACAAAAAAATTTTATTATATGTTATAATATTTGACGTTTTCTCAAACATTATTCAATAAATATTTTGAAAAGATGATAAGTTGTGATATTTTTTTATCATGCATACTTAAATAAATAATTTCTAGAATATTCATGGAGACACAACATGCATTTTATAAACAGAAGCAAGTGCATTAATTGATTTTTAAGGTTTTTTTTTAGACTTAATTTTCTTATCAGTGCATTTAGATTTGATAAAACTTAAGGGTAAAAAAGTAGGTCAAAGCATGTATTTAGTGGGATTCAGGTCTTATCAAAGTATTCTTAAAATTTTTCCAATAAACTTTGAAAAAGAAATTACTTATGGTTTTGATTTTTTTTTTAAACATGCACAATATCTTAAAACTAATAAAAGAAAAACTGAAAGAGTAAAACAAATTTAGATAACATTTTCAATCTAATTTTTACACCACAAGATGAAAAAAAAATCTTTTCTGAAATAGTCAACTGCAATAGATTTCAAAAATCTATATTCGCTTTGTTTTAATTTTTGAAGTTATACTTCTTTAGACGCGTTATGAAAAAATGATGAGAGTGAAATTTTTAGATGGGCGGCCATCTTGAGACAAAAATTAACAAAACGAAGTTGGCCGCAAAAACGCTCGGGTTCTTGTCGCGCGTAATTTGAATTTTTGTTTTATCTATTTATTTATTTTTATATTTAAATTCAAAATAATTTTATATACAAATGACACATATAATTAAAAAAATAAGTTACTACTTTTCTCGAATTTTGCAGTAGCTGTTATACCATTTTTCTAGTTTAGTGATGAAAATGACGTCTGCATTTCATACATATTCTTAGTTATCACGAAATCTGGGATTCTGAAATGATTCAACCATCTTAGAATAATAATTTAGTTAAACAAGATGAGAATAAGATTAAGACATTTACTTTGACAAGTAGCTACTTACTTTATTTCGCAATTTCTATGAAGCTTCGTTTTCATGACATGCATGAATTGTTAACCAGAAAAATGATCCTGACAAATTTTATAAACGTCTGGCAGCTTCCTTTGGATATTTTTTATTGTTATATACTAAATTATTATTCTCTTAATTTTATTTTTAATAATTATATCTTTAAATATATATCTATATTATTATTATTAAATATTAATTTACAATTTTTTAAAATTGATTATTTGAATGTAATTAATAAAAACTAATATTAATGATGCCAAAGAAGTATAACTTCTCACGCACGTACATAAGTACACGCAACTATTTTTTTAAATATATTAACTAGCACTACACAACTACAAATTAATAATAGAAAAAACTTAATGAGTAAAACAAAGTTGGAAATAGTTTTTTATAAAAGATAGACAGAGATGAAGTAACACATACCCGTTTTATAATACCAATTTTTAGGTCTTAATAGTTTTATATTTAAAGTAATTATCAGGTGAAAAGTCCAGTTTTTTTATTTTAACAATTTATTTTCTTTTTACACTACGTTTCGTCAGTTTTATTCTGACTTCATCAGGTATCTTGAAAATTGTTATATCAAATATATTAAAAATATAGTTTGAATGTAAATTTAACAATTTTATTATTATTAAAGTCGGAAAATATTTAAAACATTTTTATAAGTGCTATTATTGAGCTCTGATATCTTTGAAACGGTTGATCTGAGGAACCTTATTTTAAAATCTCATTTGTAGGGCTTGAAATTTCTTTTTAATCCCTTCTTTTAAATTGTTGTTACGAGAACCTGTTCTTGAGTTATGAAAATTTAAAAATTGAAATTTCCTGTTATTTAAATGGAAAATGAAAAACTTAATTGAGACAAATTTTAATATTAATATTAAGAGCTCGTTTTAATACCAACATTTTTTTAATATCCTTATTTTATCAATTTTTGGACACTATAAGGAAAAAATTTTTTTTTAAACACCTTACTAAACATGTTTAGAATTTCTTTTATTTATTTTTATAATCTCAAGAGCAAATCGATTTTATATCTATCTTTGTTACAAATGCAAAGTATTTACTCAACACTTGCATAAAATTCTTGGAGTTAATCTTTGTAATTATTAACAAGAAATCACGCTTATTAAAATCTAAAAATCCAAGTACTTAACTAAAAAAAACACCCACAGATAAAAGTTGTCTCATTGAATATTTCAATTAGCGAGGTCTTGTCGCGTCTACAAGGAAAAAACCCGTCAATCATCCAAAAATTTTGACCAAAAACACAATGCGGTCTCTTACGTAAATCAAAAAATTCAAATTTATTTTAACTACAAAAAATAAACGATAGTACAATGCATTTATGTACTATATATTAAGGTGTGATTTTTTGTGAAATTTTTCACACAATATATTTTACTCACGACATGAAAACGTAAAGGTTTTGGGAATTGCATGTAAAAGAACATTCAAGGATCTGACCAAAAATTTTTATTTTTGGCTTTCGTCTAAGACGTATGTAACATGCAGTTTCGCGCAATACGCGCGAATCTCTGGCCTCGATTAATTAGTTAATAAACTCGTTAATGAGAAGTGACTTTCAGATACGATTGTTTCAGCCAAATACATTAAAACATTGAAATGAGTTTGAAACTGTTCAATATTTAAATGTGTTTGAATATTTATCGTGTATTTATGACGATAGCTATGTTATCGGTTCCCCAGTCTTATCAAGTGGTGTTCTAAAAAGTATGGCATACACATTACCATATTATATAGAGATATCGTTTGTGTGATAACATTTTTTTTTTTCGTTTTAATTTTCCCTTTTTTCCGTTCATTTTTGAAAGGAAAGCATGTGATTAAAAACTTTGTTATCGACCGTAGCATAATTGGGCACGTTTTTGATATTTTTTTTTACCATTAGTTGTATGAAATATTGCAATTTTATTATTTTAACCATAGAATATTTCCATTTGCAATTATAGTATTTAATTTCGAATGTCTGATAAGGTTTTATGCATTGAAAATTTTATCACATGCTTGATTGAAATTAAGAAATTTTACCTTTTTCATTAAATTCAGTGCTAAAATTATTTTGTCGCAGGAAACTCTTTACAAAGGCATTCTATATATAAGCAAAGTTATTAATTGGGCCCCTTTGCGTCACTTACATTAGTGCCATAAAGTATAAAAATTAAAAAAGGACCTTTCGTTGTTCTTAATTTTAAAAAACTTTTCTTTTAACAACAATACATTCACTAAAAGCGTAATTATATTTAATACATAATATATTAACTGTTCAATGTGTTTCTAAGTCCCAACTAATTTTTATAAATTAGGTTTCAATTTAAAGATGATTGTTGTAAATTTTTGTGAAATACTATTGCTGCTGTTGCATTATTCCAAAATATTGGGGAGTTATATTTTTATAGAAAAAAAAAAAAACGCATAAGCATATACAAAATGCAATAAAATAAAACAAGATATAACATTTAACACAGGATTTTAGCTTGGGAGGCGAAAACCATACTGGAGAAATACTCCAGGGTCGAGACAAGCTAAGGGAAAAAGGGGCGTAAAGCTCCATCTTTACAAGATTGGTAAGCCCGACACCGTTTAGAGAAAATCGTTAGAGACGTTTTCGAAAAAAATTTAAAAAACCTATAAAATGAGGTTTCCTGCTCCCACCTTCTTCTCGAGAACTTCCTCTATTTGAATTTGTCCAGAAAAAAGTTTCATATAAAAGTTGTTGGTTTTAATAAGTCTAAAAATCGTAGCAAATTTAAAGAAAATCGTTAGAGCCGTTTTGGAAAAAAAATCAAAAAACCCATAAAGTGAGATTTCCTGCTCCCACCGTCTTCTCCAGAACATTCTCTATTTGAATTTTTCTAGAAAAAAATCATATAAAATTTGTTGGTTTCAATGAATCTAATAATTGTAGCAAGTTTAAAGGAAATCGTTAGATCCGTTTTGGAAAAAAATAAAAAACCCATAAAGTGAGATTTTATGCTCCCACAATTTTCTCCAGAACATCCTCTATTTGAATTTTCCAATTTTTATAATATTTTATTATATTGCACTAATAAAATTAATTTTTCTTCAAAATTCATTTTAAATTATCAAATTTTTTCAGTTATCAATTTGTTTAGTACACATTTTTAAAATGACAGATACATATTTGACATTTGGTAGCGTCAAACGCGTCAAAAGTTGAAATACATTTTACTTTGAAGCGTCGTGAGCGTACCGTCTGTCGTCGCGCCGTCGAGTTTAACCATTCTATATGTTTAACTTTTTTTTGACATTTTGAAGCGTCAGCGTTGTGGACGTCGAGTTTGACTCCGGCATAATTGTAGAAAAAATGAGATCAAGCTCCAATGACTATCTATGCTTCTCCCAAATCGTTGGTAATACTTTTAAAAAAGAACTCATTCGTTTTTGTATCTAAAGTTAACTTAAAACAACAGTTTTAATGGAAATAAAAGTAACTAATCAAGTATAATAAATTAGTAACAGTCACAGTTCACGGGGTGCAATTACCTCTTCTTTCCCCCTTTTGGTATTTCAATGGTTGAATATTCAATTAATTGCGTATAAAATCGAGAATAGAAGAAATGGTTAATAGAGCAACCCTATATATATGAGAAAATAATTTCACTAAAATTGAATTTTATTATTGGTGTTGCTTCGTAGCTGGCGATCGCAAAAAAGACAATGTTTTATTAATGGCGGTGCTCTCAATCAATTTATTGAACATATTTCAATTAAAGTTGTGCCGCTCATTCCCGTCATGGCAGCAATAAAATTCATATTGGAATTCATCGAACTAAAGCCCAGACATTATCGCAGCTCGCACACGGAAATGACTGATAGTCGTCGTCTGGGGAGTGAAAATTTTGTGTGTCGGGTTTTTTATATGTAGGTAATGCACCCCCAATATTTTGTGTGAACGAGTAGAAAAAATTCGATTAAAATCGAGCACATTTCCGATTCGGCCTGTTGCATATTTACCTAAGTGGATTTCCATTAGGGATGCGTTTTTTTCTTTGAATCGAAAATTGGAAAATTGACGCAGTCCCAAAAGGGATTTCAAGTAATTTCTAACTTGAAACATTCTCAAGTTTAAAATTTGATAGTAAATTGTAACGTATTAAATGGAAAGAGGCAAAATTTTGTAATGATGCCATATAGGTAATCAATGCTGTGTAATGTGGCAGTGATAAGATATTTCATTTAATTGTATCGCAATAAGGATTTTGAAATAAATTTTACAGTAAATGTTATCTTTATTGTATTTTGAGGCAATTTAAATATTACCGGTGAAGGTAAAAAATCAATGGAAATGCATCCAAACGTCGACTCGAAAAATGTTCCTCAGGAACAATTAAAATTTAATATCCAAATAAAATGTAATTGTTGCCTTAATCTAAATGATTTTTTCTTCTAGAAAGTCATATTTAATAGCTTTTAATTAAATTATTATTTGATATTTTTTTTTTAATTATTGAGGATAATTAGTTTTAAATCTTGTTTAAAGCAGAGAGAAGACTGAGAGAGCCAGATCGCATGAATACACTTGCTGCCATCTACTCCGAGTAAAGGTGTTTGGAACTATTCCTTAGTCAGTTTGTGTTCCTTTCTCCACCGTTCTACACTCGGAACGCTTTTCTTCTCTCTCATGAACATAGATAAGTCGTAAGCTATCGCAAAATAAATAGAGCTATAATTCTCAACTGAAATAGCGATAGCTTACGACTTATCTATGCTCATGAGAGAGAAGAAAAGCGTTCCGAGTGTAGAACGGTGGAGAAAGGAACACGAACTGACTAAGGAATAGTTCCAAACACTTTTACTCGGAGTAGATGGCAGCAAGTGTATTCATGCGATCTGGCTCTCTCAGTCTTCTCTCTGTTTAAAGATAAGATACGAAGACATTTTTTTTTTCTAGAAATTTCTATCAGTAGGTATTAGTGAAAAATGCATTTTTATTAGAGATAATTTTTCAAGTTTTTTTTTTTATATTTTTTGTCTGGCATTTAAAAATTACCGGTAAAAATTGTGATTTCTTTTTTAACCGAGTCTAGATTAAAAAAAATTAGTTCGCTTCTTTCCTCAAAGAAGTTGGCAACTAACAAAAGTCAAGCAGTGAATTCCTTTCATGGACGCATTTATCATAAAAGCTATTTCAGTTTTCGATCGATTCTTTTACTTTCTTTTACTACTAAGTATATAGTAAAGGAAGTATTGTAATCGTAAGTAATGTAATTCGAGCTTTAACCGGAAATAAATCTTTTGAGGTCCCCTGAGTCCAAAAGAGTGGTTTTTAGAAACATGTCTGTGTGTGACAGCCATATCGTATCGAAAGCTTTATCCGAATTTCACCAAACTTGGGTATGACTTTAAGTTGTGCCGCGAAGTTTTTGGTTGAAATCGGTTAACCGAAAGCTCCACTTTACTTTAGGGGTTATTGGGCTTTTCAATTTTTTTCGAAAACGGGTTCAACGATTTTTTTAAAACTTTATAGTTTTTAAACTCGTTGATGCCTACAACTTTTATTTGAAATTTTTTTCTGGGAAAATTCAAATAAGCTGGGTTCTGGGGTTATGGGTGGGAGTTTGTATATAAATAGAGGCTGTATGCATATCGTTCTTATAGTTTTTTTAACCAACAGCAAGTTTCATTAAAGAAAGTACTGTGCTGCCTCCCAGCAGATTTTTTAAGTCATTTTCGAACAACTAAGGTCATCAATGACTCCAACTCATCCGTGTGTCTTTATGTTAACTTTGAGGCTATATCAGGTCGTACATATTAGATTTTTTGAGATATTCTGATGCTTTGAAGATTCTACGATTGTATTGAAGCACTTTTTCATTGTTTTTGGTAATTTGGTTACCCCTCGTCTATCGTTGTACGCTGGACATTAAAAAAGTAATGGGCCCCATACACGTTGCGATCTGCATCGCTACTTGCATCGCGTCATGTCGCGATACATGTATCTGAGACTTGTGTCTATGTCTCAACTGCCCCTACACGTTGAGATCTGCATCGCTTTGATATGTAACCATGTTGTTTCAACTGTTCCTACACGACGCTATACATATATCAGTTTATTCACAATTTTTATATTTTAGTAGCGTGATGCATCATAGTGAGACCACACACGTTGCAACATGTATCAGTTGCATGAGACCTACATCGAGGTTACATTACAGCGATTCAAAGAGCGATACCAGCTGATACCGATGCAGCGATACTGAGATCGACCCATACACGGTGAGATTTGTATCATGATACTGATACTTACGACATGTATCGATGCAGATCTCAACGTGTGTGAAGCCCATAAGTGTTTAATCGTTCTTTCGTGGTTGCAGTAACACCCTTCCTTTTGTTGTCTTGTGAGTAGCCCCAGATGTGTATTGTATAGTTATTTTCGTTTGGTTTTTCCTGAACAGAGTACTCTACAAGTATGGAGTTGGGTTTGTTGTGTTTTCCATGTTGTACCCCAGATATGGACTGTTGCAATGTTGGTCAAATTTGTTAGGTCTTCTTTAGTTGTTTTGAGTTTGGGGCCTAATATCTGTAGTGACTGCCTTGGCTTTTTTGTCTACCAGCTCGTTGCCTTTTATTCCTTGATGACTTTGTCATTTAGTTGTCTTGACATTAGACGTTACCCATAATTAATTGGTTGGAATTGTTGGGATTTTGTAGGGCCTTGAGACATGATATGGAGTCTGTAAACATAATTGGGTTATGTATTGGATCTTCTGGACTTCTGCCTGGATGCCGTTTAGGGCTTTTAGAATAGCTGTAGCTTCACATGTAAAATTAATTTTGAGTTATTGACAAAAACTAAACTTTTCAGTGAAATTTTTTTATATTCACTGAGAAACCCTGTAATTATTCTAAACTCAAACAAAAATTTCCTATTAAATGACCCAAATACCTATGTTTATCAATAACTAAAAAAAAAATATTTAAAAAAACGATCGTTTTGTATTAACCATTCGACTTTGAAATCAATTTTTTCTTCTAGAATTGAATTATTCATTTTAAACGACCGATGATTACTTATTGAATAATTCCAAGCAAACTCCATCTCTATTTATTATCTAATACATTACAAGTAATTTCAAATTGTCTTATGTTAGCTTCTAAAAAAATAACCCTGTACAATTGAATTTTTATAACTCAACATAATCGTCATAACATTTCTTGTGAAACCGTACTAATTTTTTTCATTTTTTTTTTATTGTAAATCTCAACATAATTTAATTTTATATAAATATAAAAGTTAACAATTTCATCATTTCTCATTTAGAACAATTAAACGGTGATTTTGAAATAGAAAAACTAAACCATTAACGTTTTCATATTGTATTGTAGTATATCGAATGTTTCCTATTGCTCAAAAATTAAACGAGGAACTTTTATGTTAATTTCCAATTAATTACATGTTATGTGTTCCTGTTTTTAAGTGAATATCTAATCAAATCCGCCCTTCGTCAAATTACATGCGATAAAATATTTATAAGCGTTTGTTTTCGATTTTGTATGACAGTATGAGGGTATTGAGGCTTTTTTTTTAATCAAATTAATTCAAAAATGCCACTTGAAAATTTTAACTGAAAATGATGTTGTTGTGTGTGTCTATTAATATTAGGGCAAAATGCGCACTTAATTATGTTACATAAAATAAATTTAAACTTTATTCGTTTTAATCAAGTTGGAAAATCTGGGCGCTTCCTGAAGTACCCTTTTCACAAGCGTCGTATCAGAAAAACGATTCGGTAATATTATAGTCGGTTGTGTTTGGAAAGTTGGTCCTCCGCTTGGCTGAAGCTGGTTGAATGAGGCTCCCTTTTTTAATCTATAGTTCAAAATTGTGAATGGATGGAATATTAATGAGGGACTGAACGCCCAACTTCTCTCTATGATGGGAAAAATCGAAGTTTATATTTTATATATTACGTGGAAATTTTGTGGGTGTACTAATTAGATTTTAGGGTAGCTAATGAAAATCATTTGGAAACTTTGTTTAGATAAAAATTAGCCTTTTAAACCGTTTTAACTAGGTTAGTGAGTTTATGGTGATAGTTATGTTATCTTTTAAAAAGAGATTTAAATCGACGAAGATATTGTTACGTTTTTACTAATTTAGTGTAGGATTTGTGTTTTCAGACAATAATTTATTTTATACTTTAACAATGGTTTATTTCACTGTTTAAATTATTACTTATTAAAAAAAATTATATTTTTATTATATTTGATATAACTATTTTCAAGATACCTGATGAAGTCAGAATAAGACTGACGAAACGTCGTGTGAAAAGAAAATAAATTATTGAAATAAAAAACTGGTCTTTAATAACCTGATAATTATTTAAAATATAAAACTATTAAAACCTGAAATTTAATTTTATGGTTTATTACTTATTCACTGGTTTCACTCACTGTTTATATTTCACTGTGTACTACTGTGGATTAGTTCGCTATTTATTTACGACACACTGCTTAACACTGAACTTATTCACTCGCGCACTATTTATAACGGCAATCACTGTTTATTTACAACGGTGTATTAACAACTGCGTATTTTTTTTACAACTGAACTTACTCGGCTGCTAACCCTCTTATATACGTGATCAGGGCTGTTCTAGAAAATTTTAAGCCGAACTGTTTCATTACTAGAATATCCGATTTAATTGTTTTTCTGCTTATCGTTTTTCTCATACATTAAAATTCTATAAAGAAATTTCTAGAATTTCTTGCATCTCATGTGTTGGCCACTCCTACATACCTTGCTTACCTTTCACTTTTCTGTGAACTAACAATGAGAGATCCGGCGCCAAATTAAATCTCTGAAGAATTTTTTAGAACGTCTTTTTGTCAGGTCGACAACGCTCTTTTAGATATCCTTCACGCTTCGGTAAACTCTCAAAGTGAAGTCAGTCGAAAAGGTCTAAGAAAGAGAGTCTGAGCCTCAAACAAATAGGCACACGTTCCGGGCGTGACAGTATTAAAAAAGTATTTCTTAACCAGGATTAGAAAAAACTAAAAGTCCTTTTAAACTCTCTCTCTCTAATGATACCTAATAAGAATTATGGCTAAACAGTATTGAAATATGTTTATAGGCCAGGAGGGTCACATATTTTAACCATGGGATTCAACTCGGGTGTGATCCCCAGAAGTCTAGAAACCTAAGGTTGGCAAACACTCGTCTTATACCATAGCTTTTTTAATGGGGGGGGGAGGTCGTGGACTACTTGTAGGGTAGCCGCAAAGAACCCCAATTCATAAATGTAACAAATAATTCAAAAATTCAAATTTCAAAATTTAAAAAAAAATGGTGGTCGTGAGATATGACTGGGGTTCCAAAGGGGTTCCTTCAAAATGTTTATGAAGCACTGTATTACACCAATAACTATTAAAGAGTCATCAAATGTTAAGAACTACTCCCAACGGCTTTAAATAATTTTCGGAATGCATTTAAAACTTTTTTTATGTTTTATGTTTTAGCATATTTTAATCATATTTAAAATTTTCTATTATAATGCAATTGCATATAGGCTTTGATATGTTTAAAAAAAGTATATCCCATGCATTATTGGTTTTCAATTATTAGTCTCATTTATCCAGTTTTCTCGTTTATTCCGATCCGACTATAAACAAGCTCATAGAATAAATTCTTTGATACTTTTTAGTTTTAACTTTTTATTTTTTTTTTAATTTTAAGACTTACACTGAAGCAATTAAATGTCGGGTTTTGCATTTAATTTATCTTAATTATCAATTTTTAACGACGTAGTTACCTTGAAATAATCTTTTACTTTTGAATATAATCTGCATATTTTTCATTTTTTTCAATCAAAAATTTTTAATATTTTCATTTTAAATTCTCGTCAATAGTTCACGTTCTATTAACTTGATGAAAAACAAGAAAAAAAAATCTCCGATTTCTAATAATTTCCCGATTCTCAACCCAAACACCTCACATTTCATAGAACCTATTGATATTCGTTTTTGATTTTAATAATTTGAACGTTTCCTCGTCCATATTCTAGCGTTTTTGTTTGAAATGACCCATGACAATAAAAATCAGATCAGATCAAACGCAAGTTTCAATTAAAGAAAATGTGAAAAAAAATCAATCAAAGTAATTTATTTTATTATATTGAAACGTTATCGTTTTATATTTGAGTTTCATCTTCAAAAGTTGAGGCCAAATCCACCTCAAATGGATGCCGGAATTTCAAAGCTTAATCTTCTTTATACAAACCGACGTTTCTTTGTGATATTAGAACTATAAAAATAAAGCAAACTGTCCAAAAAACAGACAACAAGAACAAATGAAACACGAAAGAGCTTTCAGGTTATCAACACTTGGTTTATTTCAAAATTGAAAATCTCAAGAAAACTCTATAAAAGGAAATCATGAGATTTCTTTTAAGAAGGATATATACTAATATTACTCGAGAGAGATATTTTAAACTTTTTTTTTGTGGTGACACCATCAAAATACTTAAAGGAAATAAGTTTTAAAGTAAATACCTAATATTTGTTTTATTTACAACTAGCTGATACCCGCGACGTCGCCTGCGTAGGTTATTATATTAATAACATATTTATTTAACATAGGAAAAACATTTAAAAACTTGAAAGCAAAAATATATTAAAAATAACCGGAAAGAACTTAGCGTAGAACATTTTTAACTATATGTCAAAAAATTGCTCCTTCAAAATCCGCTATTGCTTCAAGTGTATATTTATTAGTTAATTAATTATTAAATTCTAAAACTTTGTAAATTCAAAAATAAAAATTGCTATATAATCCAAAATAATCCCTTTTTTATTTTTGAAGTTATACGTCTTTAAGCGCGTTATGAAAAAATGATGAGAGTGAAATTTTAAGATGCGCGCGCATTTTAAGATAAAAATTAACAAAATGAAGTTAGTCGCAAACCCACTGGGTCTACTGGCGCGCGTAATTTGAATTTTTGTTGTATTTATTTTCTAATTCATTTATTTTTATATTTAAGTTAAAAATAATTATATATACAAATGACACATATTATTAATAAATAAGTTATTACTTTTATCGAATTTTGCAGTAGCTGTTATAGGTACTATTTGAAATTTAATGATGAAAATGACGTCTGCATTTCATACATATTTTTAGTTATCACGAAATTTGGGATTCTGAAATGATTCAACCATCTTAGAATAATAATTTAGTTAAACAAGATATGAATTAGATTAAGACATTTACTTTGACAAGTAGCTACTTACTTTATTTTGCAATTTCTATGAAGCTTCGTTTTCATGACATGCATGAATTGTTAACCAGAAAAATGATCCTGACAAATTTTATAAACGTCTTGCAGCTTTCTTTGGATATAGTTTATTGATACAAATTAAAATATTATTCTCTTAATTTTATTTTTATGAATTATATCTTTAAATATATATATTATTATTATTAAAAATTTTAATTACAGTTTTAAAATTGATTTTTTGAATAAAATTAATAAGAACTAATTTTTAATGATACCAAAGAAGTATAACTTCTCACGCTCGTACATAAGTACACGCAACCACTTTTTTTTTTCAAAAAATTGTTCCTTAAATGCTTTTTCCGGATCCGCAATTGCTCCAGGTGTATGGTTAATTAAAAATTGCACAATGCATGTATAAATATTAAATAGTTAAAATAATTAATTATAAAAAATATTGCAAAAATTTGATCAATAATTTGCATAATGAAAAGAGCAGATATAGAACTTTAAAAAATAAAAACAAAACAAAATTTTAATTACAAATTATTTTGGGTTTTTTAGCGATTTTATTTCCTGAGTTTGGGAATTTTTAAAAAATGTATTTATTAATTAATTATTAACTATACACTTGGAGCAATTGCGGATCCGGAAGAGCATATAAGGAGCAATTAAAAAAAAACTATAAGAAAAGGACTTTTTTTTTGTATTTTACAGCAATTTTATTTTTAGTTTGCAAAGTTTTGAAAAATTAATTATTAATCAATTAATAACTATACACTTGGAGAAATTACGGATTCTGAGGGAAGAATTTTTTGGCATATAGTTTAATTAAAAAAAAATGTTTCTCGCTAACATAGGTAACTTTTTCTAGCTAAAAATATATATGCAATAATAAAAGGGAGTGTTGAAATTTAATTTTGTTGTTGTAATGGTTGTAACTCAAAATGTATTTTGAATCTATATTTACTGTAAAATATAAAAAATGCTAAAAGAAAATTTAAAAAAAAAGCTATAAAAAATTTTTAAACACTGCTAACCAAATAGAAAATAGAATTCAAAAAATCTTTTTTAATCTAATATTTCGCTCAGCTGCCCTAAGCCTACGCTCAAATATGAAATAATCAGTAGGCAGTGGAAGGAGAAACATATTCTCTCTAGCTCATGCGCATTACATCGTTTGCTCCACTCTATCAAAGCGATGAAAGATCCACCGCTTAACGCGTTTTGCTTGTAAAAATTGCATTTTTTAAAACTTTAATTACTTTGCTTTTAATGAAGATCGTGATAATTCTTTTTTTAGATAAAAACCAAGTTTATAAGAAGTAAAAAAAAAATAATAAAAAATTGATCGAAATCTATCCAGTAGTTTTTGAGTTAAAAGCGAACATTGGAAAACAACTATAATTTTATTTATATAGATAAGTTTTTGATCGATTCGATTACAAACGCAATGATTTATGGATAGGTTTTTCGACAAGACAAAAACGTAATCAGTACATCTCTCATTTTAACAAGTTAGCACAACAAAAAATTTCAACAGTTCCAACTAAATAATTATTAGAAATCAAACGAGCAATCACTCGGAAAACGTATTTCCTTATTTACATTAGCAGTGCCGTGCTCGATACTCATTGTTTTCTCGCCTGGTTTCTCCTCACCCGAGTTCAATTAAAAGAAAAACTATCGAGCGACGAGTGGTGCACGACTAGACGAGGAAACACAGCCGCCCTGTGAGGGGCGGGGAGGGAGCGGCAAAATACACACCGATAACAAAAATATTACTTACCAATTAATTCAAACAGTGTAAACGAGAACTTGTTACGGTCTATCTGAACGAACTCTTTCTTATGCAACTTTCAATTACCAACAAGCCATTTGTCGCATTGTGCAATTAAACTCGAAGATCACAAAACCCCTATTAAAACCTGCACCGACTAATTGCTTTTTTCTATTGACAATTTTTACTATTGTTATTTTCAATTTTATCAAGACTTGCATTCTCTGTTATATGGTGCATACAAAACTATTAATGCGGGGAGTTGATAGCATTTAGTTAAATTACCGGCCTAATCCGGATACGAGTTAATCACAGTATGTGTGTGTGTCTGTCTGTATGTATGTGTGTATGTTTTGGTCGTGCCAACAAAGTGCTGTGTGAGTAAAGTTAATTCGGTATTTATTGCTTTATGAGTATCTTTATCTTGGAATATTCCCAATTGTAATTTATCAAGCATCGTTACATGACTTGAGAACATGTGTTTATATTATCCTGGCTCTAGGGTATTGTTTCATATATCGTTTAATGTTAATTTTACATGAATAATTAGCAATAGATGTACGATAAAAATGGATTTTATAATCTCCAAATGTTGGGAGTACTTCAAAAGTTAGTGACATAAATGACAAACTTTAAAATATTTGGACTTTATTTCGAAATTTAAAGATTTATTAAAATTTTTATGAGCATTTTTTTGTTGAGGTTTTTCTTGAAATTTTCAATAACTGCTTATATTCTTAAATGAGCAAATGTACCAGGAGAAAATTTCTAAGTTAGATTTGAGGGAGTTGTTTGCCGAGAAGTAAACCTTGTGGTTACCCGTGACTTTGTTCAGATTTTGATGCAGTTCTCTGCATTTGATAAGAAAAACTATACAATCACCTTAGTGCAAATAGAGTAATAATTTCTTAGAACTGTATAACAAAAATGACTCAAATGGAATATGTTCGGCTTTATAGATTAACTCAGAGAAAGATAAGGGACTTAGCATAGTTTTAAAAAAAATGTTTAATCCTTAAAAGGAAGTTTTAAACAATAAAAGCAGGGGTCCTTAATAGTTTCAAGTAGATTCATAATTACATAATTAGGAGAAAGTTCATCTTGGGGTTAAATTTCTAAGAAACCTTTCCTTTCTAGAAGTCACGGTTTTTTTGTAAATACCACTGCCAAAGTGTATAGCCGGGTTTATATGGGAAATTTACCCCCATAGATTTTTCGATTTGCACTTGAGGGGGCGATTTGACATGAAATAAAAATAATTCGCTTCAATTTTTAGCTTTCTACTTCAAACGGTTTTCGAGATCGAAAACGCTGTTGGGGCAGATTTCTGATATAAACCCGGTTATATCCTTTCCAAGTTTTTATCTTTAATAACCTTAGCCTCTAGATGTCTATCAGTCAATCACGATACTGTCTTATACATAGGTATAGACCATAGCTAAAACCTTTGAAGATGGTAAAAAGTGGAAAAAATTATAGTAGGATGAAAGCCATTAGAAAAGAAAGAGCACTTAACAAAAATGAAAGGATAAATAAATTACGATCTGAGGTCAGGAATTGAAGGAGGGAGGGGGTATTTTAATGGTAGAAACGGTTTATCTCGATTTCCGATAAAACTACAAGTCCTGTGGAAAAAAAGTTAAATAGCAAAGTTGTAGGTATTAAGAAGATCTACAACTTTTATGCTAACACTTTTTTCACATAACCTCAAAATGTCTGTAAAAAACTCCAATAACTAAGATTTTGGTTTTTATTTTTATCTTTTACAAACAAATGTTTTTTTTTTCTCTAAATTTGGTAAAAACTTACCTTTCAATGTCCCAAACAGACTGTAATTTTATTGATTTAAAATATTTATATTTTCACTTTATTTTGAATTAATATTGAAAACGCACCCTAATATTCAATCGAAAATTCTCACGTCAAAACATCTGATTTTTTTAAAAAGTCGGTGAGCTTTTTGTTCGTTGAAACCTCTACTTTCTGATTATGCAAAAAAAAAATCAACGTTACAATGTTAAATGTTCCCAGGAAATGCAATAATTAAAGTATAAATTTTAATAATTTGCTCAAAATTGTACATTATACAAATACAACTTAGCAATTAATTTTTTATTTATTAATTAAATACCAAAAACTTGGTTATTGGAATTTATCACATAAATTTTGAGGTTATATGAAAAAAGTGTTTGTCCAAAAGTTGTAGATCTTCTTACTTTCTACAACTTTGCTTTTAACTTTTTTTCTATAGGACTTCTAGTTTTGTCGGAAAACGAGATAAACAACCCTTAATTTACACCCCCTTTTTTTCTACTTCTCCACCTCAGATCGACCGTTATTAAATTTCCTTTCATTTTTTATTTATTTTCTCTTCCTTTTCTAATGGGTTTCATTCTACTACACGTATAATTTTTTTGAGTTCAAAAATTATCCACCCTGGTCGATGATAATAGGAAGAATATCAATGCAAACTTGATGCTTACTATAAATCTGTACCATGGTTCTAAAAGGGCCAATGTCCAAAAATGGAGAAATCGTGTTATGCAAAGAAATAATCTCCATATATGAAATACTGTTAGTGCAGCAAGTCAATCGTAAAAAATACTTTTTACAGCATCTTAAGCCTTTTAAGCTTCACATCTGTGCATCATCAATAATTTTTTTTACTTTTTTTATTGCTAATTTTATTAGATCTATTGAAGTCTATTGAAATCTGTTGAAGTCTATATTGAAATCTATAGAATTTATTGAAGTCTATGAAATTTGTGGCGACGACATACATTGCACACTACACATAGCGATCAGTAAGTGTAGAAAAGGCTTAAAAACAAGAAACACTACTAGAGAACAGGTACATTGGTTCCAAATATGTTGCATGAGGTTTTTAAAAAGTGCACCATATAGATACTATTTCATATATAATACATCGATAAAGGACATAGGTCTTGGCAGACCGCTAAAATTTGAAACAAAAATCACCCTGGCGCATTTGTACCAAGATGCCAGCTATATTACTTCTGTTCAATATAAAAACCCCAAGCAGTTATTATCTTATATACCTCCGGTATATCATGAATATTTCAAAATACTGCCAGATATAAATACTACCAATATCTTGTAATTTTAACAATGTAATTAACGTCTAAAATTAAAGGTGCTACTTCTATTTTATATCGTGTCATTATTTGTCAACAATTTTGGATTAATATGAAGTAAATTTTAAGTTACATTTGATTTTCCAAAATTGAAATTAAACGGTTTTTACAATTGACTAATTTTGAAATTGGTGTAAGTCCATTTGCAGCCCCTAAATATACATTATTTTAGTTATATTTGCCTTAAACAAATTTATATAATTTAACTATTTATTGATAAATAAGTAAAAACATTGCCTTGGCTTGATATAATTAACCGAAATTTTTAAATTGACAAATTCGCAAAACCTTAATTATCTTGCAACAAGAGAAAATGGACTAACACCACTTTCAAAATAAACGGTCCATTAATGATCTCCATATATGAAATACTATTAGTGCAAAAAAGGCCAATTGTCCTGGAATAAATACATTAGGAGAAACATAAACCTAACAGAGGCTAATCTCATTATATGTTATATCTCATTGTAACAATGGTGCAAAAGGGACAATGTACCTTTAATTTGGCATTTCTTGGAAATGTTAAAAATGGAGTTTGGCCCTTTTAGAATCTAGGTACAGAAATATTTTACATTGACCAAACATTTGATTTAGTTTTAAGTGTACCAAAACCCAAAATTGATTTACTAATATCCTTTTGTAAAACTATTGAAGGAAATAGGAAACTTTGTACCAGTCTCTTATGTGAGCGAGACAAAGAAAAAAAAAAGAGCAGTTCACTCCCACTCACATCCGTGCTATTAACAATAATTGCATTAACTATTGTAGAGGAGATACTCTATTGTGTATTTGGTTCATCCTTTCGGACACAATTAGTGTTTTAATAGAGTTAGCCAATCCAAGCGCATTAATTTCGTGGCTCAAGGTGTTTGACTCTCTCGAACTCCAAACTCGCGTTTCAATGGTTGCAGTTTTGTAACAGTTTTTGACATTGAATTGATTGTATATGCAATGAAAAAGTACTCGTTTATGTACATGTACATATGTTTTCAAATTCAATGAGTCATGACCTTTACTTTCTCGCATGTGGTTCTCATAATATTCATATACGACTATCATACTATTAGAACTGAATAATTCATACAAGACAATGTTGAATAAGCAATTAAAAGATTTGAAAATTTAATGTTCGATTTTTCACTTAATTTAACTCAAAATTAAATTGAGCAAACTTTATTTTTGCTTTAAAGACGCGAGTTTACACGCTTTAATGACTTTTTCATAAACTTTATTTGCTTTGTATACATAAAATTAACTTTTTTCGAAGAATTTATATGGTATGGAAAAATATGAGTGAATTAGTCAGATGAAAAAATTACCGAAATTTTTTTTTCAAAAGAAATTTAGAAGTTAGACCTTTGAAGTTTTTCCCTTTCGATTTCTCTTCTTAACATAAAAAAAAAATGAAATAGATTTAAGTTCAAATCATACAACATTAAAAATTCAAAACGGAAATCATAAATATATTTGTAAATTAAGCGTTTTGAATTAAAATCATTTCATGAAATATCGACAAATATTGCATCAGACATTCGATTGAAAATATGAAATTTTCATGAAACTTTTTTGTTTGGATATGTACCAGTGGTTTTCTCGTCATATGGGAAAATTTTTTCCTGAAAATATTTCATATATTCCATGCCTGGAGATATTGAGTTTTTTTCTGTGTTTTCTTTTAAAACGTTACTCACTCGTGCAAGTCGTAATCTACATTTTCCTCATAAATCTAATATAAAAGATATATTTTTATTTGTGTGGGAAAAATTCAGTATCTTCAAAGGCTGAGATTGAAATCATATCCCGAGTTGATGTTAGTCAGCGAGAATTTTGATTTGTCGCATATTAGAAGGATTCAATCGGTTCAACTCTGATCAAATTTATCAAAAAATTCGCTGCAAAGCTTCTTTCAAAAACTCGGTCGTATTCAAAATATAGATTATCCTACTTTTTGTTTGACAACTCCTCATAACACTTAGGAAAGTTTGAAATCTAAAGATCAATAGCGTGTAGAATGTAAATGGAAGGTTGTTACTGAGTTTGAAACAGTTTAAAATAAAGAAGAGAAGTAAGTAGTTGAAATATTTGCATTTTCTGAAAAGTTTTTTTTTTTTTTTGTGGCATAGTTTAGTTCAAAAAGTATGCTATGAGTAAATATCGAGATTTTAGAAGTTAAAAGAAAGATGAAATTTGACTTGATAATGAATTCAATTTGAATATTTCTTATTTACTCGACTTGACTTGATTTTCAAGCGACTGGTAATAATTTGGATTTTATATCGAGGCAAATCTTGAATGAAGTCAAGTCAAGCATTGAGTTTGTAAGTAATTTTATTTACAAGTCAAAATTTCAAGCTTCCGTTCAAATAAATGTCCAACTTGATTACCGAGTCAATCAGATTATTCATTCAATAAGGTTTTATTAAATCACTCAATCTACTTAGTAATGAGCTTAAGTCTTTAGGAATTCATTTTTACTTTCTTTTACTACTATATAGTAAAGGAAGTATTGTAATCGGGTCGAATTTTCGAATTCGAGCTTTCACCGGTAATACATGTTTTGAGGTCCCCTGAGTCCAGAAAAGTGGTTTTTAGAAACATGTCTCTGTGTGTGTGTCTGTGTGTGACAGCCATATCGTATCGAAAGCTTTATCCAAATTTCACCAAACTTGGAATTTGGCCTCCATATTATACCTAGTTGTGCCATGAAGCTTTTGGTTGAAATCGGTTAGCCGAAAGCTCCACTTTATTATTTTAGTTTTGAAGCTTTTTAAATTTTTTTCGAAAACGGCTCTAACGATTTTCTTTAAACTTTCTACAGTTCTTAGACTCATTGATGCCTACAAGTTTTGTTTGAAACTTTTTCCTGTGAAAATTCGAATAAGGACGATTTCGGGGTGAAGGTTGGGAATTCGTATATCCGTATCAGTGGCGTGCGGTGACTTTTGAAACAGGGCATGTGGTTAGAAGTCGGTGGGGGGGGTTATAAGAACCACATTTTTAAAATTTATTTTTTTATTTGATAAACGTGGTGTTATAAGTATTTTTTTTTAAATTAGACTTATTTGACGCTCCTTCTTACAAAAATCATCAACAACCGCATCATATAATGTATTTAAAAACCACGAAAATAGTTCTTATCCTAAAGAACAGAACATTTGTATGGCCTTTGGGTCAATAATTCAAAATAACTCACGAAAAGTATCAGTGACAATTAAATTCACTGTTTAGATTCAAAACGGAAAACGCATCTGCTGACCGTTAATTGGCTATGTGAAATGCCGAGAGAGATAGTATTCGACCGTACTAGTGCGCATGCGCGACCAATTCGAAGCAAACAATTGCATGCTACTGTCACCAACGCATTCATTCGGCTTTTGCCGTTCATTTGATTTGGTAAACTATGCCAATTTTATGAATGATACCTTTAATTATTACGTAAATTAAAAAATTTATAAATGATAAAAATATATCATTTTTATAATAATTTTACAAATGCAATTACGTAAATTAAAAATTAAATGAATAAATCATAAAAAATATTTAATTTTTAAAATCGTCTTACAATCTAAAGGCATGCGCCGCATCTACAGCATGTATGGACCGCACGCCTCTGATCCGTATGTATATAGGCACTTTGCATAGGTATACAATACTTCTGTTTATATGCATAGTTATAAAGAGCTTATATTTCTTTTAACCAACAGTGAGTTTCACAAATGAAAGTAAAAGAAAGTACTGTGACGCCTTGCAGCAGATATTTTGGTTTATTTTTTTTTTATTTATATTATGAAGAGAAAATGTTGAAAACTTTGTACGTCTGAGATTATCTCTGAAATTTCTGATTCGATTTCAAATTTTTTTTCACCATTTGAATAGTGTACTACTACAAAAAGACAAAGGTTATATTTTG
Source organism: Sisyra nigra (assembly GCA_958496155.1). Taxonomy (NCBI): domain Eukaryota; kingdom Metazoa; phylum Arthropoda; class Insecta; order Neuroptera; family Sisyridae; genus Sisyra; species Sisyra nigra. Next base: position 7,489,164 of record OY292314.1, on the reverse strand, counting down.
TCCTGAAAAAAGTTTTAACTTGAAGGATTCCAATGTCCTTTTGTGAACAAATTTCAGTAATATTTGGTTTAAGGGTAAATTATTTATAACAAAAATGCAAAGAGTAGTTTTGTTCTAGAAAAGTAAAAGCTTCTTGGATGAAAATTATAAAAAGTATCTGTTTGTTGTTTTGGTTCATTTTTTCCCCGTTGTCAGAAAACCAGGTTAGGGTTCGTTCCCCCCCCCCCCCCCGCACTGCAGCCTTAGACTTATTGTACTCCTGTTCTGTTCATGTATACCTGTTGTACAAGGATTCTTAATTATTCCAGGATCAGCATTCTGTCTAGCAGAAGCAATCTCTTAATTAATATTAATCTTAATAGTTATTATGAGAAAATATTAAGTGTATCATCCCCTAGTGTTAAAATGCACTCGTTGTACCTACTTGAAGCTGATAATTCTTAAGACAAACCGTTTTTTAATGTCCCAAGAAATTTTAAAATGGTTGGAATAATTACTATTATTGTTTTCTTTTTCTTTCGTTCTTAATAATTTTCATCTCCATTCATAAAGATTCATATTTTTAATGCCTCGAAATATATTTGTCTGAGGACTTTAGACATACGAACTCGTCAAGAGCTCATAACTCAAATATCTTTAATAAGACTCCCGCAAGAATTCGTTTTCAAAACTGCCTCAAGTCTTAAGCTTGTACGATAGACTCATTTTGTCTGGCTTACATTAGTTTAGAAATGCATTTTACTTGGTGTTTCTGACGATTTTACATTCAAACGGTTTCGGTTTTTAAATTAATGATGTTTGAGATATTTTTTAAGTGAGTTGGTGGTAAATTTTGGAATGCCGAATCATCTCAATATAATATACGAAGTGTGGTAATTTTACTACTGCTATAGATAAAAGCAAAACTGTTTCTGTTTTCGATTTGTGTCGACTTGATTTGATTATATAACACGACCGCATTGGGAATAAATTTATGTAAAGCCCGTCCAGCTCCATCCAACCGCGTCACGATTGCATAAATATTCATTGCATGTGTGCATTTATTTTTCCAACATATTAATTCATATGAACAGATAACACCCGACCAAAACAGAGCAGCCTAGGATTCAATTCACTCATGGAATACTGATGTCGATACTAATTCTTATAATGTCGACACTCGGGGGGTCAAAAGCGAGCACAGTGTGGCAATAATCGCCGCCGCCAAATACTGGGCCACGAAACGCTCAGCTCTCCTCCTCGCTCTCTGTATGTGTGTGTATGTATAACGAAATAATGTGACATATTTGGCACCCGTTATCGATTCCTCAATACAAATTGCGACACCGCGTGGACTGCTATTTTCCAAATTGTTTAATTGCCCGCCGCTCATAACGAGCCCGCGATCACAAAATGTCAACGAATCTCACTCAAAATTTCCTCGATTCAAGTGTATTTTTAGACGCTTGATATCGTCTTGTTTTTTTTTTTTTTTTTGATAAAAACGACAATTTTTCAAGTCAAAATGTTTTAAATGCAACGTTATGAAACTAAAAACGATCGTTTCGTGTGACTAATTGTCGTATCATTAATATTTTTCGGTTGCGCATTACAAAGATAATTTTAACGTACACGATTTATTCATTACTTATTCGAATTGATTGTAAATGAAGGACATTATCTAATAAATAATCCAAGAAACATTTTATTAAATAATTTTTTTCAGACAATTATCTCAATTATAAATCCCTGGAATTTAAAATTAAAAACGCATGGCTATGATTACTTTAGCATTTTGCTGTCTTTATCTTAATGTAAAATTATTTGTTTGATCTTTGATTTGTTTTTATCTCATAATTTGGTGCATTTTTATGAAATTTTCTTAAAATTTTTTTTCTATTTAATTCATTTTGATGCTTTTGCACTTTTTAACTAGAATTTTTTTCTTAATACTTTAAGATATTATTTGCGTTATGGTATAGAGTCTTGGTCATTCTCATCCATTAAGGGAGTATTCTGGTGTAGAAGCATGAATTTCACGTAATTTTTGAAGTGCCGTAAAAAAAGGCAATCAATATTTTACTATAACACATTTTTTCATAAGTTATATTTATTAACATTACAAGAATACAGAAAAATTAAAAGAGTTAAAAATTCAAAAAATTAGTAGCTGATGCAGTGGGAGGTTTAAAATAATTGGTACGTGAATATACCCACAATTCGAACACTCTTAACAATTTGAAACAAAAAAATCTGTCTCAAAAAAATGTCTGTAAAGTCGGTTTACGGGCGATAGTTTTGCGTGATAACATCATAAAGAATACCTAATTTATGAAAAATTACGTACTTTTATGAACTGAATTATTATCACTGAATTAGAATTATTTTGTATAATACAAAGAAGGAATTTTTTTCAAAATGAAATCAGACTGAAAATTATGAAGGAAATTAATTAAATCTTATCAAGTAAATTGACAAAGAAAAATACAAAACACGTTGTCTAGGATTCAACCATAATATTGTGCATTTCAATCACTTGTATCGCGTTCTCGCTTGCACGCACAGACTCAAATGGAACGTGACAGTTTTTCATGCATGCTATCCAGTATTCATCAATTTACAAGACGTAATCACGTCAAAAAAAAAACTATTAATCTAGAGTAATGTCGCAATGTCAAGAACTACGAAAAGTTAAAAAAATTTATTTGAAGTAATACTTCTTTAGGCGCGTTATGAAAAAATGATAAGAGTGAAATTTTTAGATTGGTGGCCATCTTGAGACAAAAATTAAGAAAATTAAGTTGGTCGCAAAACCACTCGGTTTCTTGGCGTGCGTAATTTGAATTTTTGTTTTATTTATTTACTTATTTATTTATTTTTATATTTAAATTAGAAATAATTATATATACAAATGACACATATTATTTAAAAACAAGTTATTACTTTTCTAGAATTTTGCAGTAGCTGTTAAACTATTTTGAGGTAGTGATGAAAATGACGTCTGCATTTCATGCATATTCTTAGTTATCACGAAATCTGGAATTCTGAAATGATTCAACCACCTTAGAATAATAATTTAGTTAAACAAGATGAGAATAAGATTAAGACATTTACTTTGACAAGTAGCTACTTACTTTATTTCGCAATTTCTATGAAGCTTCGTTTTTATGACATGCATGAATTGTTAACCAGAAATATGATCCTGACAAATTTTATAAACGTCTGGCAGCTTTCTTTGGATATTCTTTATTGTTATATACTAAATTATTATTCTCTTAATTTTATTTTTAATAATTATATCTTTAAATATATATATTATTATTATTAAATATTAAATTACAATTTTTTAAAAATTGATTATTTGAATGCAATTAATAAAAACTAATTTTTAATTATGCCAAAGAACTTCTCATGCGCGTACATAAGAACACGCAACCACTTCTTTGCAAAATGGCGACTGCCTGAAAAAAAAAATATTTTTACCATTATTTTAATTTTTTCATATTTTTTAAAAACAATAATAATTAAATTGCATTATAGTTTTAGTTAGTGTGATAAAGTAATGTATTGAGAAGGTTCACACCAAATTTCAACTAAATTGGCTCAGTAGAACTTTAGATATCATGGCAACCGTCTCGAAAAAAGTAGTTTAGAGAAAAATGCGTTTAAAGTTTTGGGTAAAATTACGTACAATGGCCCTACAATGGTAGTTAATACTTCCATTTTTTAAACAGCCATTCTTGCTCCAAAAATAATTTAAATTTTGAAAAATACTCTTAAGGATATATTCTTAAAGGTTTAAGCTTTGAAAATTTTATATTTTCTGTTAGTTATTAACTTAAAAATGATTAACTTACTAAACTATTAACTTTTAGACTAGAATAACCCTCTTAAAAGGTGAAAGCCAGCCGATTAAAAAGAGGGTATAAACTTTAGGGCCTGTGGAGTTAGTTAAGGGATAGTTTAGTGGTGGTCTGTCATGATTGAAGAAAACTAACACATTTGATATCATATTACAGAAGAATAAATTCTGAAAAGAATCCTCTTTTATAAGAACATAATATAAAATAATAAATGACTTTTGTGTTAGTTACTAAGGCAGTATCGACAAAAAAGGGCCTTCAAATCCGTCATTACTTAAACATACAAAACAGAGCTCGTCGACGAGTGGAAGATAATTTAATTTTCAACATTTATGAATTTAAAAATACAAATAATATCTCTTATTGTTAACTTCAATGTCACCAAAGAAATATCCACACACACGCGACACACGTTTTTGACGACAAACGAACTCGATAATTTCTAGTTTTTAAATAATAATGTAACTATATTCTCACAAATGACGTATATGATGTAACGCGATTCGTAGAACAAAATTTTCCATTCGATTTTTCATTTGATTTTAAAATTTAATTCCCCCATCCGATAATTACAGATTCAATTAAAGCGTCATCTATTCATAATAACAAAAATAATTTTTTCATTTATGAACATTTCATTTTTCTTTACGTTTACGAATTTTTGTTCCATTCTGTTAATTCATAGGATAAATATTGTTTTAACATTGAAAAATCGTTCGGGAACGTTCTTCATATACCTATATAATAATAATCTATTTGCTATTTAATCGTAACTTATTTACATTGGCTCTTAAACGAGTTCACTGGGGGAAAAAATCGACTTTTATCTCTCTGTTCGATTTGAGTCTTAATTATTTTAGTAGAATAAATTCAATTTTTCAGTCCATTTGAATCTGAAACAGAGAATGTTTTGATTATCTTTTAGTATATGAAGTAAATGAGACGTAAAATGAACTTAAATCAAGGGTAATTATAAAAAAAGTAGCGAGATATAAAGCGATGGAATTGTTTGAGGCAACTGGAAAAAAAATCAGAGATAGAATAAAATTCATTTTATGTAAAAAGAAATAAGATTGAATTCTTCTGCAAAAAAAAAATATTTCTAGTAAATTGTTTTCTTATAAAACATGAAAAATTTTGTTGAACATGAAAAAACCAAAACAATTTTTATTCGGATAAATGAAGTGGTCATTTCTTGAAAAAATTTTCACGAAAAAATATTCACCACAGTTTTGAAAATTGTTGTATTTCTTCTTGAATAATTATTTAAATTGTTTATCAACAGTTATGTAAGATACCATGCCATTCCAATAAGCATTGTTATAGGTACAAAATGGAATGACGAATTATCTTATTGTTAAACTGTATAGTTAACCAAAGATCTGGTCGCTTATGACCAAGATGTTAAAGCGACTATAAATAAATAAAAAAAAAAAATATTTTAAAATATGCATAGATGGGGCTGGAAGTAGTTTTTGGAAACTGTTTTCCAATGAAAACTTTTAGTATTAAAAATTGAAGCCCAACATAAAATTATCAATTTATTGTTTCACTAGGATGCACATTTGGTGGTTTTAAGAAATTTTTTTTGCCTTTTGAAAGAAAATCTATTTATCTAACTTATACAGGGTGCACCAGCTAGACCGGCCATTAGAAGTTTTTGGAGAACCTGAAATAATAGAAATCTAAAAATTGGAATTATAGCCTAACTCTTTGAGCTCTCAAACGAGCCTATGTAGAGCTTCCTACACAATTTAATGTGTGAGTTACGGACCTTTTACAAGACGTCCGTTTGATACGAAAATTCCAATAAAAGTTTTTTTTCTCGAAAACCTTAAGAATTAAAGGAGGTCTTGTTATTTTAAAAGATGCTCAGAATTATAAATTCAATCGAAATATGTAAAAACAAATAGGGCATGCCATATGAAATAACAATTTTAGTGTCGACTTCCGGTATAACCGGAAGTGTCAGAAAACTAAAAATATTTTAGGTAGGTAGCTCCAATTTTAAGATTTCTATTATTTCAGGTTCTCCGGAAACTTCTAATAGCCGGTCTAGCTGGTACACCCTGTATGTAAAATTCTCATGTCACAGTGTTTGTAATAAAACTCCTCCAAAACGGCTTAACCGATTCTTATGAAATTTTGTGTGCATATACAGTAGGTCTGAGAATAGGACATAAACTATTTTTTATATCCCTAAATGATAAGAATGGCTCACCATAAATTTTATTATTAGACATTTTTTTTTAATGATTTGGGATTAAAAATACTTAGAACTTCACATTTTCACACTTTTACCACTAACACCTACAACTAATAGCGATATTAGTACTTTAATATATATGAATATAATTTTATTCTTAAAACTAAATATCCAAGTTCCAAAAGGACACCCGTAAGAATAAATAACAAGCATTCGACTTAAGTAATCCCGATTAGCAGTTTAATTGAGAGAGATGAAGCCGTTAAGAGTTGGTTCATAGAGGGGAAAATACACAGAGTTATATAGGGGTAAATTAGAACAAAAAAAAAATTAATTTATACACGCAATTAATAGGGAGTTAAAAGTATGTCAAATGTAAATTACGGGTAGGTAATAGTCCGCTGAAAGATTACTGCAAAAAGTGAGATTTATAGGCAGGTGAAAATATGAAGATATTTATTACTCTGGAAAATTTACGATTCCTGAGGAATAACTATTATTTTGCTATGCCAACATAGCTAAAATAATTTTTATATTAACCATATTATTTATGCTATGACGGTTTATATTAATCAATCAGTTTAATTGAGCTATGTCCAGCGAAGCGGGCGGGTATCAGCTACTCTAATTATATACATACATATATAAGCATATTTTTGATCGACATTCATTGGCTGGATCATGATCTATTACTAATAGACCAGGGTTGATAATTTTTGAACAGAAAAAAATTATAGTAGGATGAAACCCATTAGAAAAGGAAGAGAATATAACAAAAATGAAAGGAAAAATAAATTACGGTCGATCTGAGGTGGGGAAAAAGTAAACTAATTTGTAACCTAAATTAAAAGGAAGTTTTCACCAAATTTCGTTTAAAATTTTGTTTTTTTTGCAAAAGATTAAAATTAGAAACCAAAAACTTGGTAATTTGAATTTTTCACATAAATGTTGAGGTTATGTGAAAAAATGTTAGCACAAAAGTTGTAGATCTACTTATTATCTACAAGTTTGGAGGTTAACTTTTTCCATAGGACTTGTAGTTTTGTCGTAAATCAAGATAAACTGTTTTTACCCTTAAAAACACCCCCCTTTTTCACTTCCTCATCTCAGATCGACCTTAATTTATTTTTCCTTTCATTTTTGTTATATTCTTTTCCTTTTCCAATGGGTTTCATCCTACTATAATTTTTTTCACTTCTTACCATTTTCAAAGGCTAATAGCACTGGTCTATAAAAAAGCCTTACATATTTTGTGTGAAATTTGCATCAAATAATTCTAATCTAAAGCAGAATTCAAAAAGTGGGTCGTTTTAATATTCTAAAGAATGTACTTAATTAACCCTTTTTATTGGAAACATCTACTGGTTTAAATACTGAAATTTTCAAAAATACCATTTCTTAGTTTTTGAACTTTATACTCAAGGAAATGTTACCTTAAATCTACTTTTTATGTTTAGTTAGTTAAAAAAAACTTTTTCTATGAAAATAAACTCTATGAAACTTCTTCCTTTACTTGAACTACCCCCAATAATTACATTTGAAACAGGCAAAAAGTTGACGAGAAGAGACGAAAAAAGTCTCGAAATTGATTTCCTTTGGCAACTCGCAACACTTCATTTGTGATTCTTCATCCAATTTGTTTATCTTCCAATTCTCATCAGCAAAAACCATATTTTGCATAACTCAAAAGTTATTTATTGGCACAACGCCAAACGTTCTAACTATTTTTTTTCTCCTTTTTTTTTCTGTATACATATATTTATATAAACGAATAATTTGCGCAATTCACACTTCATCACAAATGCAATGAAGAAGTTGACATCCTTTACAACACATATCGCAAAGCAAAGAAAAAAATCACAAACCAAACGCAAATATTTTCGTTTCGAAACGTTCAAACGAAAAAATTTGCGTGTCATGTCCGAGTTATGTTAAGCCGTCTGTTTTTATATAATAGACTTAATAAATGTCTGTTTAACGAATTATTATTAGGTAAATGTTATTTAATTTTAAAAATTTGCATTTTAAAGTCTGTACTTGAAAAATCCTTGACATTATGAGTGAAGTTCAAATTATCTGAAAGACTTTTTTGCTGGTTCTTGATCAAAGTTTCAACCCTATTAATTATATGAATTCATTGGTTATAAAACTTGTATTGAAATTAAAAAAGAGAAATAATAATAGTAATATTGTTTGAGTGCCACCGAAGCCTTGTTAGTTTCGTTCAAATTACCACAGAAGCCAAGAAAACGGAGAAAACTTAATTTATATCTGAACACGTGCTTATAAATTGAAAAGTTATTCCACTTTTCCATTTAACATCAAATAATCCAATTTTCACGAGTGCGCCTCCCCCCCTGTATAATTTTTATTTTATTTTTTCGTGGTGCATTAAATTACGTAATGCATGAAACGTTTTTTGCCTAATTGGTTTAAATATTTAATTTTTTTTTCGTTGAAAATATGTGGGACAGGATGAGTTTATTAAGTGAGACACTTAAAATATTAGATTCTGTTTCATTTTGCTATAAATAATTTCAACAAATGTAGGACATGCAACTGCAACATGCTTATTAATGTTTTTCTTCTTGTTTCAGATCTCAAATCCATTTTCATCTCAATACTGCCCTTCCTAGTTAAATTGGTAAGTACCATTTCTTTGTTTAAAAAAAAAACAAGGGATTAAAAGAGGTCTCGATTGGGGAATAAAAAGGCCTTCGAATGAGAGAAACAAAATGAACAATTTGTATATCAATACCCTTGGTGGATCTAAACTTAATTAAAGTTAAGTAAATAATGTCGCCAATTAGAATAATTGATTGCGTTTGCGATTGTTGTAAAGAGAGTGTTTGATTTAAGGATCATAAATCAGTGTGTATCTCACTTAAATAATCATATTGTTTGCCAATAAAATTTTATTTTGAGTTGTTAGGTCGTTAAAATTTCTGACTTGTGCAAACCACTTGATGGCGAGTTTATAAAACTTATTTCAATTTTTGGTCATAAAATATGCGGTTGAATATGTTTGAAATATATTCAAGTCTGATTATGGAAAAAAATCGTGTTCGAAACAAGAAGATTGTGGGGACAGCTTAGTTATTCAATTAATCTTAACACGAGTATTTACCACGGGTTAAGCTTAATCCAAATTCTTATAGTCTCCATATAGACCAGTGCTTTTAGCCTTTGAAAATAGTAAAAAGTGAAAATAATTATAGTAGGATGAAACCCATTGGATAAGGAAGAAAAAATAACAAAAATGAAAGGAAAAATTAATTACGTTCAATCTGAGGTGGGGAAGTGGAAAAGGAGGGTTTTTTTCGGTTTAAAAAAACGGTTTATCTCGATTTCCGACAAAACTACAAGTCCTATGAAAAAAGTTAAATAGCAAAGTTGTAGATAGTAAGAAGATCTACAACTTTTGTGCTAACACTTTTTTCACATAACCTCAAAATTTACGTGAAAAATTCAAATTACCAAGTTTTTGGTTTTTAATTTTTATCTTTTAGAAAAACAAATTTCTTTTCATGAAATTTCATAAAAAATTTACCATTTAATGTCCCAAACACACTGTAATTTTTTTGATTTTAAATATTAATGTTTTCGCCTTATAATGGCTTAATATCGAAAAAGCACCTTAATTTTCAATCGAAAATTCTCACGTCAAAAGGTCTGATTTTTTTAAAAAGTCGGAGAGCTTTTTGTTCGTTGAAACCTCTACTTTCTGGTGGTACAAAAAATATATACATGATAATGTTAAATTTTCTCAGGTAATGCAATAATTAAAGTGTAAATTTTAATAAATTGCTCAAAATTGCACGTTTTTGTAAAAGATAAAAATTAAAAACCAAAAACTTGGTAATTTGAATTTTTCACATAAATTTTGAGGTCATGTGAAGAAGGTGTTAGTACAAAAGTTGTAGATATTCTTATTATCTACAACTTTGCTATTTACCTTTTTTCCATAGGACTTGTAGTTTTGTTGGAAATCGAGATAAATCGTTTCTACCCTTAAAAACCCCCTCCTTTTCCTGGTCTAATAACAAATAATTACATTTATTACACATTGAGCCAGATTAAGTAAAATATTTATAACTAACTGGTTACTAAGTACGCACAAAATTTTGAATTTTTTAAGATTTAATCATTTGATTTTATTCAAATTAGTTTTTTAAATCTAAACACTTTACTACATTACCTGTTATTACTAATAAAAAAAATAGCAGCTTTAATTGAATTATCAAGGATTCGGTTTTAGTGTTGAAGAGGTGAAAAAATTAGTTCTTTGATGTAAAAGTAAAATTAATAAAAATTCTTAAATATTTTAAGAATCTGGACAATTTTTGTCTTTGAGTTACACTTTTATGTTGTTGTCAGGTAAAATTTTCAGATTTTTATAAAAAAAAAATGTTAGAAAGGATTTAAGAGTTTTTACATTGTAAAGTTCTGATAGACTGTCAAGTTATTGGGTTTCTTTATTATCACAACCACCTTTATTGGAGCAGTTTGCTCTCCCCCTACATGCGTCAGTGGTACTGGGTTTAACCCCCGTCGAATCCCTATATATAAGATTTAAGATCTAAGTTTTACATAACCTACAGAAATTTTCAATGTGCAGGCAGTGATATAACCTGGGATGATAAATCGACTGAACACCCAAAAAAAAAAAAAAAAACACCCTTACATATTTTTAAAATAATAATTAGAGTTGGAAAAATAGGTGGCAAAAACCACTTTTATTTTCTCATATGGAAAACACTGTTTTACCCCGTCCTGGCATTGTTCAGCTGAAAATCTAATTAAGTCTGAAATTTTCTTTGGAAAATCTTATAGACTAATTTTTTTAATTTCCATGAGCCTTAAATATTTTTTGGGTGCTTACTTCTCTTCCAACACTATCAAATTGGTTACTCCAGAATTAGATATGGCTATTCATAATCTTAAGAATGATGAGACGTCTTAAAAAAAATTTCGTACTATGAAAATCATGTTGATAGGTAGACCAAAATAATACAAATAACGATTTTGTTGTTGTTTTTCCATGTTGATGGTGTTGTTTTTTCATTAGGTTGGGTAAAGGTACACCTGTGATACTTAGAACTTGATGTATCTATTTAATTATTTGATGATCTGCCTTATCTTTGCTCTTCCACCTATTTCTGTATTGCATATTTATGGAGATTGTTGTCTGCTCATCTCGTAGTATTTCCAAACTATTTTAAAATCCGTTGGTGGCATCTCGTTGTCAGTCTCCTGACAACTTTTATCTCATTTAATACCGATTCATTGGTTCTTTTTTCAGTTTATGAAGATTGAAACTACTAATGTTTTTACCAATCTGTTAACCTTGTCTAAATTACTAACGACTCTTAGTACCATTGAAATGTGCCCTTTTATTTCTTTTTCATATCCGCTCTGATAGCTTAGTGATGCCCTTAAAGACATAAATTTGTCTTTTTCTTCAATATTGATAAATTTATGTGGGGTAGGGTCTTACCCCCATCTATTATCCTAAGTTGGCTTTTTTGTAGATTTATTTTTAGACCTAGTTTTCAGTTTTTGATTGTCTCCATTTTCCCTTCATTTTAATCCAGTATTCTTGAATTATATGGTTCAAAAAGTTTGTGATTAATATTTTTTTATCTAGTAATATTACTTTTACATTCTTTTGTCCTCGTTAAATGCTATGTTACAAACCAAACTCGAGTAATTTTATGTGATAGTTGAAATATTTCTATTTTTAATATTTTCCCTATTCCAGGTTTGAACATTGTTGAACTATCAAATCTACAATTCGAACACTTACAGGAAATCTCAATTTTTCATTGCCATTAAATTTTATGCTTATCGTAATATAACTTGGTGTATTATCGAAAGATAAAAACTGTTACAATTCATATTTTTCCCACAATTATGTGAATCGGAAAAGAATTTCGACATTGTACTGTAATTTTTCATACATTTTCACTAAAATTTCTTGTTCTTTATAATAACTAGAATGGTATATTGTTATGGTCTCCTTTTCTTCACCTGCCATGGACTTTCCATGATCGTTGTTGAGTATAAAAAGAAAATTTTACAAATAGCTTGTAGTCCTAAAATATGTTTCATACAAATTTTTTTTTTGCTATTCATTTCTTACTGGCTTGAACACTTCAAAAACAGTTTTGAAAAATCATGTCCTTGATCCATAGCTATTATACTTTTTAAATCCTTGTTAACAGGTTATATAAAAGTATAGGCAGTTAAAGTCTTAAAAACCTTTAAATTAATAAACTCTAAGAAATGTATAGCTTGTTAGGTGGTTTTAAACAAGTGATCATGAATATACTGATATTCTGAAGATAATCATGGTTATACTATGTAGAGATCCAACACATCAAATAACTGGACATTTAAATTTTGGAATCAAGTAACTTGCAAATCTCTTGCTTGATATTGTACTTGATGTATAATTTTTGACGTGAGTTTGACTAGCTTTTAGCCAAATTTTTTTTCAAAAAGCTTGAAAAAAAATCAAGTCAAATGTTTGCTAGTTGCTAGAAATCTATGATATGGGCTGCAACTAATTTTCTTTAATACTGCAATTCATCTTAGGCCATACTAATAGGCATACAAGAAAGGTCTTCGACAAAATTTAAAATGAACTTGAATTAGCTTTCCTATCTCACTTTGAAAAACTTGACTTACATACATTTATTTTTCTTAGTATATAGTAAAAGTGGGAGAGACACCATACTTTTTGTAGAAAGGAGTTTTAAATAATAAAAAAGGGATATATTGAAACCGATTATTTTAAAGATACATCAGTACTCTATACAAAAATCACAATAGTTCTATCTTTGAAAAAAAAAATAAAATAATAGAAAATAAAAAATAAAAAATAAAAGTTGGCAAAGGGCGATCTTTCCCATATAGTGTGGGAGAGATGCCACACTGTATGGGATACAGTGTGTACCATTTCATGATGGATTTTTTTTTTCGTAATATTTCTTCTCCACATTTGTCGTAATGTGGAGAGTACATTGTGCATGACTCGTGAAGCCTGTTGAGGCACCTATAACATTTAATCTAATCAATGTTTTTTTTTCCGTTTAAAAATAGTCTCCTAACACGCAGTGCACTCATTGTTATCATCTACAATTGGTCGGGATGCAAGTTGTTGTGATGGTGAGAATGCTGATCTTGCACCATCCAGCTTACGTTTTTTAGCTGCTCCTTTTATTAGGTCCAGATTGTTTTTGATGCGGGCGACTTTTTTTCGTTTTACCTTCGAGCTGGGAAGGTTAGGAATTGGATTCGACTCTTCGAGAAGTTTTGTAGGGCTTTCTTTGTAAGTTGATATGGCTGCTTATCTAGAAGTTGAAGGTCTTGGTGGGAATTGAGGTTCATTGGAAGAAAAAGTTGGAGGCGATACTTCAATTAAATCAGACGCAGCGAAGAAATAGCATTTGGGTTGAATAGAAATATTTCACAAGCTTTGAAGCCTGATGTGGCATTTCCTACTGTTGCTGTTTTTCCTCAATCTTTCCCAATTGATGATTCAACCTGTAATCTTGTGATGAATCTATCTAAAACATAAAAACATTCGAAAGATTATACAAAGAAAAAAGAAGTTTGCAAAGTATGGCATCTCTCCTCATTTTGTGGGAGAGACGCCATACCCCTTAAAAATACTTAGTTTAAAACATTTATGGGAAATTTATAGTTAAATGAGTTAAGAACAAACAAAACGACTTATTAAAACCACTACTTACCTTACTTTATCTTTTTTTTTCTTGTAACATTCACTGAAACCGCATTCACATAAAATTATTTTCGAAAAAATGAAAAACAAAATCAATTAATCTTTGATAAATACGTTATCCTTGAGCGTAGCCAAACAGGAGTTGACAAGTTTCATTGTCTAGGTCCTTAAAGTAAATTATAGTGGGAAATATAAATATCTCTATCTCACATAGGGAGTTAGCGAAGGTATGGCGTCTCTCCCACTTTTACCCTATAAGCTTTGTTTTTTTATAAAATTGGTCTTAATGATGATGATTTTATGTCCTCTGGACTTTGAAGGGTCTCATATTGAATTTAGTGGGACGACATGTAACCTAAAACTAACGGACGATCAAAATTAAAACCCGAAATTCACACAACATACGTTCTAACAATTTTCTTAAGCAGTACTTTTTGTCCTCGAAAATGTATCATATTGAATTTAGTAAAGTGTTATATTTTCTATAACTAATTTACGAGTAAGTACGACTAATTCGCTACCAATAATTGATACATCATTTGTCAAACTATGATAAGTAATTTAGAATAATTTGAGAATAGTTAAACAATGGATGATACAAGGTAAAACCATATCATCTGTTAAGGTAATAACATTTATCATCCTAAAATTATTTTGGTATTATCACAATCAAGTAAAAATTGTGATAAAAATCCTGAAAATTATTCAAAAATGTTTTGATGTTCCAATTTCTCTTGAAATTAAAATCAACGATTAAATTTCAGCCTTATTAAGCATAGAATTGTGGGTCATTTATTCCAATTATGAACGTATTTACTCGACCAAATATCAATACATATTTTCAATGAAATATTACTACAAAGATTACAAGCGGTGTAACCCATACAAAGTTTGGCGACAGGGCCATTAATGGCCCATTGCTTAGCCAGAGATCCTAGTTGTTGGCCCAACATCGGCAACTGTTAACGGCCCAAGTACGGTTGCCGGCTGGATGATAACCCCGGGCCGCTAATGGCAGTCGACTATCGGCCGACTGCAGTAAAAGTTACCGGGCCGTTAATGGCGATTAACAATCGGCCGACTGAAGCAAAGGTTACAGGGCCGTTAATAGAAACCAACAATCGGCCGACTGCAGTAAAAATTACTGGACCGTTAATGGCAAATATTATAAATTAATAAAACTACTTAAATATTGAAAAAAAATTAAATAAAATCAGCTCAACGATTATTATGATACAATCATTTATTCACTTTATAATACATACAATCTTAATAAAAAATCAGACAACATCAATAATTAATACAAAAGTAGAATTTTAAACCTGGCGTACATAATACACACTCTAAAATCAAAAGGAAATTTTTGGTGGTTTATAATGAAGATCCTCTTTCTTATCGCCCATTCTCACGGTCCACCCAATCAGAAAGCCATCGGGCTACTTTGCCAGCGAAAATTTTAGATTCCTCTGCATCACCAAACTTTTCAGTTACAACATCTAGAATATGCAAAATCAATTATAAATAAACTTGTTTTTAAGACACAATATGTGTGAGTGAAGGAGTTAGAACTAAAATAGTATAAGAGGTGGAAAAAGAAGATTTATTTTCATAAGGGTATGAAAAAAAAATGTTAATTGTAAAACCAATTTTAAGATGAGAAAAAATTCTCTAGAAAAATAACAAACTAACTCACCTGCATAATAGAGAATTTCGACTAGATATTTATCCCAATTTTCATTTGCATCGCTTAAGTCTGCAGCAAACTTATCAACTTTAGGATACTCATCAGCCGGTGGATATTTACAAAGTAATATGCCATTAAAATGCTTCCATCTGTAACATTAAATTTAACTATTAATATTTTTTTATTTGATTATTTCACACTATGAGAAAACTATTAGATTATCAGGTAAATAATTATAAATTATCTATAGTTTAATTCGAGAGACTGTATTATTATTCAATTATTAAATAGAACTACTTACTTTAGTCAGAGACTTTAATAGACTGGTTATCAACAAGCGATATAGACGAACTATTCTGAAATACAATAATACAATTTAAACACTTTACCATGCAACTATTGTCTAACGACAATTTCTGTGTTAGCGAAACGAATCCTCTTGCCCCTGTTCTACCGTTAAAAGTATAATAATTTACCACCAGGTAGCACTTAAATGAAGGATATATTCATACTTTGCGTTCATTGGTTAATTTTGTAATACATTTGGAAAATATTTATATGGTGCAAATATTTGAAAATAATTGACGCAATTGCAGAGAAGAAAAATTCATTTGAAATGTATGTTTCAAATTAAAGATGTATCGCTTTGTCGCTGTTTACTATTTTCACTATCCACATTATTTAAAAAATCTACACTACTTTAATTTTGTTTAATTGTCGAAATTTTTTTACGCGTTTATTTGACATTGTAGGTACAATTATTCTGAACGTTGATGCTCAATAAATCTTAAAACACAAATCACCTTAAACATAAGTCAAATATAATAGACTCAAAGTGATGAATAACTCAGGGTGACTTAGGGCCCCCTCAAAGTATTTAAGGTTTATAGTAAGTCATCTGACTTTTAATTATTTGTGCGTGAGCAAAAAATTATTTAGCCAGACTTTGGCCTATCGTTGGCCGACGAACGAATATTGAATGATGATCGAATAGACGGCGACCGGCAATTAACCAGATATGGCCCATTAACAAATTCCCATTAATAGGCCGAGCGTTGATAGCCAGACATCGGCCGATAAACGGGGCTTTTGTCATTAACGGCGACTTTGTATGGGAAGGTCACCGGAATCGTCATAAATAATGACGTCGTCCGATATTAAGCTAGAAGTCAAACTCGAGTGTAAATGCATGTAATAAATTTTTTTGAAGATCTCATTCGATGAGGGTCGTCGTTCATATCGTTTGTGTCACTGCGATTACACGAATTATTTGCAATTTTTTCGATAACCTTTGAACGCATAAATTCACAACTCCATCATATAATATGATTGTTGACTTTACACATAACAAAGTCTTTGCAAAATCGACGAGATCCTTTTGACGAACATTTTTCTATCCGCTCTCACAGTTTTATATTGGTTCGGTTCGAGATTCAAAGTTTAATATTATGGATAAGAAAAAAAATTTTAAAAACAAGTTTAAGTCTCTCAAAAAAATACAACTAGTTAGTCGATCAATGTTAAACGTGCTAATGGCTCATTTATTTCTAATGAAAATCGTCACGTGATTTGTTAAAGTTGAATGAAATGAAACAGTGAACGGAAAAGTTTTTTAGTTCCAATGATTTTCGTGTAATAGATTTAAAATCACTTCTCGAAGGATTTCGCATCGAGGCTTTTTCTGGACTATAGCTCTGGCTATAGATAGATTTAATACTTATTATAACAGAGTGGTTCTTGCACGACCCACGCAAACAAAGACAATTTCTCATCAATCACAAATTCTTTTTGCTCTTTTTTTGTTCTTTTTCGTTTCATGACCAAGTCGAGATAACACGGCAAAAAGCTCTGTTAATAGTTCAAGGATATCAAATTAAAAATAAAATGACTAAGCCAATTTGAAAGTTTTCAGGAACTACATTTATCTTGTTGTTTCAAAGAAAACTCGAGATAAAAAAAATATTTGGAAAATAAAAAACGGGAGTAATAAGTCTCTCAATTTTCATCAAAATGCGAATGAAAGCTAAGAATTTCAATTGAGTATCTAAATTTTAAATAGTTGTTTCAAAGTGTTAAATCAATCATCAAAGTAATCTTTGGAAACCTCTGCATATAAGCCAATGAGATTTTTTGATTTTTCTTATCAACCAGTAAGCGTAGACTAATTCATAGATGACTCGATCAATTTTATTTAATCTATACCTAATGATGAACATGTGGTACGTTTTAAAAATGAAGACTGGACATTAATAAAATGGGCTAATGGGCTAAGTGCCAAAAAAAAAATAGTTAGACCCGAAAAAGCAAGCTAAGTGCCATTGCTAACAACCTAATACATACATTAACCTAATACGTTAATAAATACTATTAATGATCATGGCAATAAGCCCGCTTAAAGTTGTTGGCAATGCATTTTAACTTGCTTTTTCGGGTCTAACTCAATTTT
This sequence comes from Sisyra nigra, assembly GCA_958496155.1. Lineage (NCBI taxonomy): Eukaryota > Metazoa > Arthropoda > Insecta > Neuroptera > Sisyridae > Sisyra > Sisyra nigra. Next base: position 7,471,239 of record OY292314.1, on the reverse strand, counting down.
TTGCTTTTGCTACTTAGCCCATTATTGATCTCCAGTCTTCAAATGTGAATATGTTTGTTCTTTTATCACACAAGAATACATTGGCGGGTAGAAACAAATTTTTATAATACGATATTTTGAGGATTTTTGGGTGCTATTAGTTGTTTGATTGTGAAATGTTCACACGAAAAAAAAGAGTGGTGTAAAATTTACAACACTAAACTTGTAATATTTTTACTGCACTTTGTGTTCACTATAATCACAAATGTAACATTAGATAACACACTGTGTTGTATTCAGCTCTAACGTATAGTATTTTTAACTACTATAGTGGAGAAAATATATGTAGCTGTTACAACTGCTGAGTGTTGTACAATTAACAAATTTTGGCGTTTGCGCATGCGGTGCAAACAACATAACCAATAATTTTGACAAATGAATGCAAGTGTCAAAAGTTCAACTACATGTTTACTAGTTCGTGTTGTTAATAATACTAAAGTTTTTTAATTACACTTGACTGGTAAACGTTACCACACGTGGTGTCATCCTATATAATACTAGTTAATGTAGTAAAATTAACAAGGCATGTTGTTAAAACTACAACACATTTTTTTCCGTGCACGGTTCCTCTAAGATACCTTTTGTGCCAATCAATTAAAATCAGTAAAATCGAATTTAGTATTAAGATATACCTACTAGATTTTCAATAAAGGATATAAACAGTTTCATCCCAGAAAAATGGTTCCTGGAAGAAGTTTCAAATTTAACATTTCTTGCATGCAGAAATGGAGCATCAAGGCAACGTTATTTTTATAAAGAAATAGTTTTAAGTAATGGGGATCATAAAATACTTAACCTAAAAAAAGTTCTTATGGGAGAAGCAACTTTTTCTACTATAAATTAAATTAAACTTTTGATATCAGCAATTCTAGGATTAGATTTTTAACACTTTTTATCCAGATAAAAGGATCAGCTCCAATAGTAAGATACCAATCTATTGTAATAAAGTTTTCAAAATTTAATTCAATTTTTAACCTAAATTTGGTTATATTACGCTGAGCAAAGCGGGCAGGGATTAGCATTTATATTTTAAAAAAATACTAATACTGTACCTACTTGAATCGCTTATCAAAGTGATCCTTGAAAACTGTAACATGTCAACCAATAAAACTTCTTGAATTTTCTTATCAACCAATAAACGTAGACTTATCCAAAGATTACTTGATCTACTTTCACGTGTCAATTTCTTCTAACTAAAATAGTTGATAAAATGCTCTCTCACCGAAAAGCTCTGAAAATGTGTCGGGTAGTTTTAAAACAAACCATTGAATCAATAAATAGGTCAAGGACTTGAAAAAAAACTAATCCAGGAGATTATTCCTGGAGTGAAGAGAGGTTGAATAAAAATCGATCGAATGGTACTTTGTATGTGGAGGAAATTGAGAAAACTGATGAAACTAGAGATGAAACTAGAGATGAAAGCGAACAAATATTATTAAAAAATTTCTTGTACCATTTAAATTTCAACATTTTCTTGACGATTTAACTCTAATTTTTCACTTTAAAATTTCATTTATTTAATTTTTTTGCTTATCTTATTCGTGCCATTTCCTTATCATTAATTTGCCTAATGATTAGATAAATTACTTTTCCTACTCGTTTGATTCGAGCCAATTTTCCTCCATATTCAAATAAGACATTTGAGACGCGAAGAAAATGGTCTTGCACTGTTGCAATGTCACTGGGAAAGATCAATACTGAGACTGGAATTACAGTCTGAGTCTAAGAATGAGACGATTTAATTTTCAATTTGTAATGGAATTTTTCTTAAAATTAATTTTAGCTTAAAAATTCAACTTTGTTTTTCTTTTTATCTGTTTTCCTTGTAAATTTTTAATTTGTTCCATTATTTTATTATAGTTACCTTGTTTTAAAGACTTAAATGCGGTAAAGTTCTTATCAAAGACCTGTTGTTACATTTTAATAACTTATTTGCAACATTTACTGATAATTTGCGCGACTACTTCAATGCCTTTAGTTGAAAATATTTATGGTCGTGAAACAAGGCAAGGTTGAGACTTTTTTTTCCCCGAATCTTTTTAAATTTTTTTTCTTTTTGAAGTTATAATTCTTTAGGCGCGTTATGAAAAAATAATGAGAGTATAATTTTTAGATGAGTGGACCATCTTGAGACAAAAATTAACAAAATGAGGTTGGCCGCATAACCACTCGGTTTCTTGGCGTGCGTAATTTGAATTTTTGTTTTATTTATTTACTTATTCATTTATTTTTATATTTAAATTAAAAATAATTATATATACAAATGACACATATTATTAATAAATAAGTTATTACTTTTATCGAATTTTGCAGTAGCTGTTATAGGTACTATTTGAAATTTAATGATGAAAATGACGTCTGCATCGCGGCGCGGTTTTAGAAGCATTAGTAGCGTTCTGTTTTATCATCACAAATTAACAAGATGAAGTTGCCCGCAAAACCTCTCGGTTTTTTTTAACTAGGCACGCGTAATTTGAATTTTTGTTTTATTTATTTATTTATTTATTTTTATATTTAAAATTTAAAATATTTATATATACAAATGACACATATTATTAAAAAAGTTATTACTTTTCTCGAATTTTGCAGTAGCTGTTATCATACTATTTGAAGTATAATGATGAAAGTGACATCTGCATTCCATGCATATTCTTAGTTATCACGAAATCTGGGATTCTGAAATGATTCAACCATCTTAGAATAATAATTTAGTAACACAAGATATGAATAAGAATTAGACATTTACTTTGAAAAGTAGCTACGTACTTTACTTCGCCATTTCTATGGAGCTTCGTTTTCATGGCATGCATGAATTGTTAACCAGAAAAATGATCCTGACAAATTTTATAAACGTCTTACAGCTTTCTTTGGATATTATTTATTGATACAAATTAAAATATTATTCTCTTAATTTTATTTTTAATAATTATATCTTTAAATATATATATATATATATATATATATATATATATATATATATATATAATTATTATTAAATATTAAATTACAGTTTTTGAAAATTGATTATTTGAATAAAATTAATAAAAACTAATTTTTAATGATGCCAAAGAAGTATAACTTTTCACGCGCGTACCTAAGTACACGCAACCACTTTTTTTGTAACCCTAAAAGTTTGTTTTGAAACTATCCAGAATTTAATAGGTATTGCTTGGTTTTTTTAATATTATTTCTCTTTTGTAATGGTCTAAAACCAAAATACTGGGAGATTCTTAATCGTTTTCTTCCTAAGCTTTATGCTTTATATGCTATATATTCAGACGGGTGTTTTTTTTTTTATATTTCTGTCTATGCTGAAGCTTGAATGCTAAAACACCATCTGTTTCTAATACCATGGTCAGCAATTTTTCTAAATTTTAGTCCCATCAAAAACATATGGGGATTTATAAAAATGTAAGTAAAAAGATCAGAACTATGAAGTAAAGATTTGATTCGGTTAGTTTTGTAAATATGAAGCCACCATCATCCAAAACTATGCCAAAGACTTAGTTTTTGATGTACCATGATGTTATATGTTTGAGCTTTAAGTTAAACAACTAAATGAAATGAGTTGACGGACTTTCTATATGAACTTTATATTCGTAAAAAGAAAAACGTTCAGCTTTTATCGTATCGAGTCTCATTTCTTTCCGAATTCCTAAATTCTTTTATTTTTAGCCATAAAGATATATTGGTTAACCAAAAAAGAAAAGCATTTGGCTTTTATAGTTTGAGATTAAGGCATCGGTCTTTCATCGTCTGTCTATCGTAGTGCTCATGGAAGGGATCGAAGGGATGATGAGTTTTTGTTAAAAGTACAAAGTAGATTACCAAACCCTTGATCTCCATAGCGTAACACCGGTTGTAACAATAAATGTATTACCCCAGCAAGTACATTGAATGTGCGTCAGAACAACAAGCAGATATCGATTCCAGACGCTCGATGGGGGCGCATGCTCTAGCGGCACGACGCCTCCATTCGAAAACTAGGTCGAATCGAGAGACGACACCAGCACTGGGCTAATGCCACACATCACCCTCTTCCATCTACCCGACAATATTTATGTCTCACCTACATAATAATACCATCGAGTTCGAAATCCACCACACATGTGTTTGAAATCATTCAACTATATACCCCTATGTACCATCATCTTCACCACACTTCCCATTTTTTTTAAATTTCAATAGGTATTCTATAAATGCGGGTTGTTTTGACTCACTTTTTGAAAATTTCAGGTTATAAGAGACTTTTAAACGCTTTATTTCCAACTAATTAAAAAATTTTCCCTCAACAAAACCTATAATCCCCACCAGTACATTTTCTCCAAATAAAAATCCAATTTTCAATATGATTACTTCCCCTTGAATACTTTTATATCATACCCATCGAAATGAGTAGTCTGACCTAATTACCAGCCATAAAGTTTCCCACTAAGCTCCATCAAGTGCACTAAACACAAACCGACCCTTAAACAAATTCCGCACTTCCTTAATTACTTCAAAAATCAAATGATTAAATTCCAACATCCACCGGCAAAACTCGGCGAAAACACTTAACGATACACATTACGATAAATCTCTTGAAATTCACCCCTAAACGTTTCGATTCCTACATAAAACAGGGTTCGTTTCGCCTAGCTGTTATAGCTTAAGTGAATCAACAGCAGTTATTAAGTTTTCAAGTGGGTAAAGACAGGTAATAGGGTCAGTGAAAGATAAAATTTCTGGAAATAAACTTGGAAGTGTTCGAATTTATTCAATTTTGAACGTTCTAGAAACCGTTGCATTGTAAGTCATACAAAACTAAAGCCCTAATACTCATTACTTAATTTATTTATAAATTATATATCAAGACTTGCAAGTCTATATTCAATTGTAAAAGCTTTAATTAATTAAATTTTATATAATTTAAATCCTCATACTTCGAATGCAGCTTTGTTTTAATGGCTAAGAACATTAAATATATTTTCTTGATTGATTCACAACTTAAATAGGTATCGTTAAGACACAAAGTTTAGGGTAGATTTATGTTATTTAAGATTTGTTCAAATTAAAGTTCATACTTAGAAATTTTACATTTACCTAGGAAATTTAAGCTAGGAAATGAACAATTTTCTTCTTTTAATTTAGTTATACTTGTTATGGATATTATGCTGAATGAGATATTTTTCATTTGAAATGAGAAGCTTTAAGAGTTACTCACTAAAAGAATTTTTTAAATGGCATAATTCATTTCATTATTTCTCGTCTATGAAATTAATGACGTTTTAAAAAATGACCACTAAGCATAATTAAAATTATTTTGGTGCTTACTGTCATTACACTGCCTTTAGGTACTGTGACTGAAGACCTTTATACTGGAGATCACCACGAACTGAATAGCTTTGTAAGAAATTCCAAAATATGATTTAAATGAACCTAAAATAGGTATTGAGTATTGACTTAAGTCGGTTTATAGCAAATACTTGTAAAATTCAAACTTTATTGTAAAATAGCAGTGAAATATTGAAATTGCGTTTATGTAATCGTTGAAATTAACTTAAATTATTCTTAAATAATTGCTCAAATATAAAAAAAAAAACTTAATATCAATATCCCTTTGTATAAGAACTTTTAATGACCACTGTATATTTGGGTAAAATTAAGTATAAAGTTATAGAAGATATTACTGATAGTCTTAGAAAAACTTGACTTAAAATACCTATATATTTGAGTATTTTTTGTACTGCAAGACTTTTAAATCTTTAATTTACGAGAAAAATTTGTTATTCACGTATTCTCTATAAGGATAATGGCGACTTCTTCAAAAGTTGTTCATGTCGAAAAATGCATAAATACCAATTAGAAAGATTAGCAATATTTATGATTTTCTTTATAAGCTATTCAACTTACATTTAGTTAAAAGACAAGTAAAGAGTATTTATAATTTTACCATTTTATCAGGTCAAGCCAAACATTGTATTTGCAAACGCTTGCATTTCAAAATTAAAATTTCAAGCTTAACTCATTGCAAAAAATATCCTATTATTTGATTTGATGGATTCATATTAATGGAGATAAACGAACCATTTAAAACGATAAAAAAAATTTAAGATTTTCCGAAAAAATTTACTCTAATAATATGTGAAAATGAGTATTTGAAACTGTCTTTTAAAAGTTGATGCTAAAAAGATTCGAAAATCGGCTTTCAGTAGCTTCAAGTTCTCGATTCGTCATAGTCTCCTTATGAAATTTGTCTGTTTATGAAATAATGTCTGTTAAAAGGTTATTTGTGTAAAGAAAAAAATATTGCGTTAAATTACGATTTTCCAATTTATATAAAACTTAATTACCTCATATAAAGGAATTGCTTAAGAGAAATTTCTATAACAAGCGTTCTTTTACTGTTTATCCTATATTCATCAAAGCTTTACTCTACTTCATCTTTCACAACAAGACGAATTTTATGAAACTAGAAAAACTTTAATAGAATCATATGGTTACAAGTTAAACATAACCTCGGCAAATTTAAGTCTAGTAAGTTTAAGGGGGTCATCCCATGTGACGGCCTGTTTTTTAGGGATTTTTAAGGATTTTTTTTTCTACGACCAGTAAATACATAGAGCTTAAGTTTATTATCATTTATTAACATATATTGTGTAGAACATGAGTTACAGCGTTCTGAACACCCCCGCCTAGAAAAAAGAGCTTCCACTTCCTCCACGATTCCGGCTGATTGGCTTATCCCAAGCAAACAAAAAAATCGGCGTTTTTCAATCTGTAAGCCTGAATGCACGGACTGAACTATTATCAAATGAATATACAAAAAGTTGGACTTTTGGTAGACATTTGAAATAAAAGTTGCAAATTTTGCGTTTTTTTGTTTTGTTTTTTGCTATAAAAAAACCAAAATTTTGGAAATTTATGATTGATAATAGTTCATTCTATGCGTTTACATCTGCTAAGTGTACCCTATAAATTTCAAGTCTTTCGGTCAAGCCGTTTTTGAGATACAATGGAGGAAAGTTTGAAAAACACGGTTTTGAGAAAAACGCGTTTAAAGTTTCAACTGCCAATTCAGCGCTCCGAGCAGCTCTTTCTTCTACCTGCTGTATCTTTAAAATGACTTTGAATTTTCAAAAATCACTTGACTACCGTATTATATACATGTTAAGAAAGTAATTTATGAAAAAAAAAAAAATCGATTTTTTGAGCCCCTCATATGGGATGACCCCCTTAAAGATTGTTACCAGTTCATTGTAACTAATATTAGGTCTACCAGGAAGCACTGTCCGTTCTTAGAATAAAACAAAATAATATACGTTTTACCCCTTTAATAATATTTATTGTACAATATAATTTCCATTATTACTTAGAACCTCTTGCCAGCGTGATGACAATTTGTAAACACCATTTTTGAAAAATTACTTACTGTCCCTTAGAGGCAAAAAAGTCAAGCAGTACTTGTCTAACATCTGTTTCGTTTTTGATTTATTTTCCTTTCAAACAATGTTGTAATGCCAAAAACAATTGATAATCAGTGGGTCAGGGGAGTATGGTGGTTGCGGCAGAATTTCCCAGTCTAGCTATGAAATTTTCTGATGATTCCCCAAAGCAGCATGTGGTCTGGTAATATCATATATTGAACATCGCCAGCCTCTTTTTAAGTGCTTTAATTGAATCATCCAATTGTTAACAGTACTTCTCCAAATTGGGCCTTTCCTTAGGTTTCACAAGCTCATAAGGTCCTCGAATATCCCACCATGTACACAATATTCTATCATTCAGGCTTAAGCTCGGCTTAGAAGTGGAAAGGGATGGTGGTCCGGGTTCATAGTATGCTTTTTTTCTTACGATGTTTTTGTAGGTAACCCACTTTTAATCCCCACTTATCACCCGGTTCAAGAAAGGTTTGATGTTATATAAAAATATTTCGGTAACAAATCTTCCCTTTATATATTTGTGGCAACTGGAAATGGAATTGGAACATGCAGCGATACCTCTCGCAACTGCCCTGACGAAACGATTTAAATACCTTAATCAATTCAATTTATACGGGGCCAGTTCTGGCCACTGTAATTGTATATGTTATTGTGAATAAATGTGGGTAACCACTCCCACTTAGATATTTCTTGAACATTTTGTTCTGCCTTGTTTAAGCTGTTTGCTTTGCTTTCACTGCTAATGGCCATTAGCACTTGTATGATTTATTTTGTTAAATTAATTTGATTTTTAAATTAAGGGTTAATTGTTGGTATTGTTCCACGACTTTGGCTCCTTCTTGAATATTATCAAATCTCAACTCTTTTCCATCGTTCACAATACGACAAATTTAGTATTTTTATGAAACCAGGCTATAATAGAGGTACGTCGATGCAAAACTTTATGTCACCACAAAAAAAAATTAAAAACCCTTTTCTTTACATTTATAACCTGAAAATAAAAAGTTGGTAACCTCACACAATCCCGAAAAACAAGCCCCTAATTTTCAATAAAAACAAATTGAGTTTGTTTGTAATAATTTTATCTTTCACAAACATAAGTTCGTATAAAACGACGGATTATATTTAGGTTTACGAGGGCACTTTTTTCCAGAGACTCGTAAAAGCTGTAAATTTTTTGTTCAGTTTTATAAGTGTCGAGGAAGTTTTGTATAGCGTCGATGTATGTAAGTCGCTTATAAAAATTACAATGTTCAGTATTTATAAAAAGAGAGAGAGAGAGAGAAAAAGGAAAATGTTTCGATAATTGTTGATTAAAACGTAATAATATATGAATTGTATTATTGGAATGTGGAGCTTATTGTTCTACAAGTAAAAAAAATTGGTTCGAATATGCGTGGGAGATTGGATGAATAATTGAGTTTTATGTCTTTGACTTGCTTTTGTGGTCGCTTTTTCTTCAGATGAATACTTTTTAGGGGAAATTAATTTGATTTAATGAAACTTAAAGAAAATTCGTGATCTTTGACGAGATAAAACAGGTAAAAAAAATATTTTCTTTATCTTTAAGTTAACGTTGGGAATAAAATTATTTTTATGTAGAAATTATTTTTCTTATACTTAACATCAACAGACAGTTTATTTAATGAAAATAACACTAGAAATTCCCACCAGCTTATTCATTTGATATATTAAGCAACCAACAAACTTTTTGTTTCGTTTGTTCAAACTTAAGTTTATTGTTTCGACCAAAATTAAACGTGAAACATCAACGACAAAAGCAACATTTCCAAAAGCAAGTTTATTTTGACTCTTAATTTTTCGCTTTATAAATTTAAATGTCGAGAGATTTTAATACAAAAAATTCAAGTGCATCAAACGCGTCATTGACGTTGCACCTTAATTTAAATTTAGTGAAAAAGTAACCAGGATAGGAGAGAAGGAATTTTTTCATGACGCAAGTAGAGGATGTCGTCAATCGGGTAAATTGGAACGTGGGTGGTACATTTTTACAGGCATTCAGTCGGAATGTTTACGCATCTTGTTATAATTTATTTTTTTCTCTCTTATATAAAGCTTATTTACTAACGAGCTTTCGTTATCTTGAAATGAAACTAACAATTAGATAGCTTTTAAAGTTGTTCAAAACAGGTTTGTTACCGCGTACAAACCACCTACTTCCACTAATTAAATTTTTTGAAATAAAATTAAAGAAATTTATCTTTCAAACAATACACAAAGCGTTGAATAAGAAAGAATCGTATAGTTTTCTTTCAAAAGAAAGTTCAAAGGTTAATTAAAATCGTTCCAATCAACAAGCTGAAAAAATGTCAAAGCTCAAATTTTATGTAACTCGTTTTAATTCTTCCATTTTATCAGAGAATCGAAACGACTCAATTTTCCATTTTTCTCATATCAGAGAAAACTATTTCCGTGTAACATTTTTCACAGCTTTTCTTTGGTACGTCTCACATTATATTATTTATACGATAACTGTTGATTCATGAATGTATGGATGTGTTTGTCTTGTTCGTATTTCTTCAGCGTCTTTGTTAGTCGTCTGCGTCAAGAGAGATTGTATTTTAAATTCAAATATCTGAAAGTGATTGTGTCGTTCGAAATAAACTCTCTTGTTACGGCCCGAAATAATACTTGAGACGAATTTGGATGAATAATTTTTTCGTCAATTGCTAGTTAAGTGGAAGAGGCTCCTTCAAGTTTCCTTTGAAATATTGAATTTTGTCGAGTTCAAAAATAAACCATTCAAGTCAACCTCATTTAGGGTAGTTTGATAAGGATTTGGTGCGAGAGATGTTCCCTCATTTTTAAAAGCCAATGCCATGGTAACTAGACTAATCTTAAACGAAGGGTAGTATTGGGTCTTTATATCATTTTTTTATCTTTTTTTCATTCTATTCCTTTTACGTGTTCTCGCGATATTGGCGACGTTCTTTTATAATAAATGTTGTGTTAGTACTAATTTCAATTTCTAAATAATGTAACGTTTTCTACGGTTTCGAAAATTTGTGTTTAATGTCAACAATTTATTTTTAAACAATTTTTTGTTGATTTATCTTACACTATTGTTACTTATAAACTACACGTTAACAATAAGTTAATTTTCACAGTCACTTATTCACTAATTATTGTCACTCACGATTTCACTGTTTCACTTTATTAACAATGTTCACAATTTATATAACATTGTTCACTTTCACTATGTATCTAAGCACTGATCACTTTTCACTGTTTACACTTTAACACTGGTCGAAGATTTATATCACACTGTTGAAGATTACTCTCAAAGATTTATTTGAATACTGCCTCGCCTTATGCTTGTCCGGGCTTATATAGGATTTCGGAATCCTTCTCGAATGTTTGGCTCTATTATTCCTTTGCCAGGCGCCACAACTTTTTAATTTTCTTAGAAACTATTTGTCGGCACCATTTTCTAGTGTTTCTGGAACGGTAGAATTTGCGAGAAAGATTCCCTTAATTACCCTATAATGCTTCATTGGCTGGCATGTTAGCTTATTAAAGACCTCAAAGTATGAACCTGATGTAAGACAATTCAATAATGATCTACAAATTTTTTTTACACCATCATACTTACAGTTTTTGGGAATATTTAAAAAAATTATTTAAGGAAAAATGGCTCCTTACTTAAAATAAATTGCCAACCCCTGCCTTACACTATTAATTTCCAAACTTTTTGGTATACTCAAAAGGTTATACATATATACATTCAGGAGATCCAGAAAAAAAACAGATTTTAGAATTTTTCTGAGAAAAATTCTAAAAATTAATTCGTTCTACTGGTCTTAGGATTTTCCTTCCCTTTATCTCCACGACCAATAAAGTCTGTTTTGATGTGACACTCTGTTAACTAGGGAAGTATCTGACTTTTTAAAAAAGCCAGCGCCTGCCTAGGGGCTGCCATTGTTATCTCGCTAGCCGTCATGTCCGTCTTTCCTAGATGCTACGGTCTTCTTTTGAAAGCTGCCTCACCTAAACATAAAATGGGTTTTGTCGTTTCTTCCCCTCTACAGCAAAGACGACATTTGTTGGTATCGGCTTTACCGATCTTGTGAAGATGGTAATTTAGGGTACAGTGGCCCGTATAGAGGTTTGTTAGGAGCCTTACGTCCCTTTTGCCGAGTGACAATATGTCATGCGGTCTCTTATTGGAGTACTTGAGGAATATAGCTTATCTATGCTCCGGAGTATTCCTCCAGTACGAGACCTAAATTTTGGCCTCCAAAGCCAGAAAAAGCGTGAGAATACTTGAATTTATTAATTTATTAATTAATTTTTTTTAAATAGTACCTATCTACCTAAATTAATATCTTTAACCGACTTCAAAAAAAGTAGAAGGTTCTCAATTCGACTGTATTTTTTTTATGTTTGTTACCTCAGCATTTCCGACTGGGTAAAGCGATTTTGATGATTCTTTTTTCATTTGAAAGCTGGTTCTGCCCGAATGGTCCTATTTTAGTTTGAAGGAAATCGTTCACTTCTAAGGGGTTGAAAACTAAGGGATGAAATACTAACTTCTTATTGAATAGCTCGATTATGAAAATTATTTTTTATATGTGTAATTTATTTGAATGATTTTGTTAAAAGAATAAAGTATGAATTATTTCTACGTTATATAATAATCAAGAAACACCTGATGAAGACTAAATAAAATGGTTGAAACGTTGTGTATTTGAAGTTATACGTATATTATTTTTTTATCCAAGTTCCTGATAATTTAATCTTTTAAATATTAAACAATATGGATGCTAATAACAACAATAATTATTAATATTACAATTTGTACTCATAATATGGTAACTTCAAGCTGTATTTTGACATTTTTGTATTTGTTAGATGAATACCTATGAAAGCTCCTATAGCTGATCTACAAAAGCTCCTCTCAAAAAAGGCATCTTTTGATGATCACGATATCTCTGGACTGAATCATTTAAAATGTAAAACTAAACGAATTTTGTTAAAGCATTGGGTAATTTTGATATTTATCGAAGAAATTAGTATAATAAAATGTTTTGGCTTTAAAAAAATCGATTTTTGGTTTAAATTTTGCCCTTAAATAGTTTGTAATATTTATACTTAATGTACATTAGTTTGTAATATGTATTAACTACTAAAAAATAAACTTAAGAAGCTTGTGTAAAAATTTTAGACTGATCGGTTCAACCGTTTCTGAGAAATCTTGGCTCCGACATTTTTGAGAAAAACTCGTTGAAAATTACAAAGGCACTTTAACATACATAGAGTGAAAAATGTCTTTAGAAATTTGCGTATAACTTTCAAAATAATCGCCGGATTTAGCTGAAATTTTCTAAATGTATACTAAAATATTTTTACATTACAAGAATGATATTGAGAAAATTGATTTTTGAAAATTCTATCTGTATAAAACCCTTTAACATACCGACTAGAATATTTCAGTGAAGAAAATACATAAATTTAAAATTTCTATATTATACCTATATTATTTATATCAAGGTATTTTTTCAAAATTTTTTAAAACTAACCCACTATAGTATTTTAAAGAAAATGAAGGTGTGAAAATGCCCCATATTGCATCTAATAGATAACAGCAACCTGTTGCCTAATTTTATTATTTTGGTTCAAATTTTTTCGTCTATTCTTCACTTATGATTTTCCTAACCATTTATAGTAGGTACTAATAAAAGTTTTTAAACCTTAAATGATCAGTTTTTAAGTGCACATTTTTCAAATTAGAACTATTAATTACATCTGAAAGCTCCATAAGTTATTTGTGTGAATACCACTTGAGAAACCAAGTTTTTAGATTGATATACCATCATTACCATATAAGTTTCTGTTCAGTATCCACGTTATCCCATTAAATATTTTAGCGAAGAGAAAATGATAAAGATAAGACCATTCCCTATTAAAAAGATTAACAGAGAAATAACGATCAGTTCATTCGACCAAAGTTGAAATGTTTCCCCTGATTAGGGTTTTATAAATTTACTTAAGAAGGCTCAAAACCTTTTAGGTTGAATCCACCAACTTTTGTTAAACATCATCAGCTTCTAAATATTCATCCACCTCAAACATTTCACAATAGAACTAGACATTTTCATCGTCTTTTCAATTTAATTTTCTTTTCAAACCCGTTATTATATCGCGTCTGAAATCAGTTCGACCTAATTAATTTGAGGTCTTCGTGAACAACCAGCTTTAATTGCCTCGTTTTTCCTTCCAAATGACTGCACCGATTGTTCTATTTTATTTAATCGGCGGTCGGTGGGAATAAATTTAACGGCGGGAATTCACGAGCGAGATAATCTGGAATTTCAACTGAAAAAATTTATCATTTCTTTTTTATTTCGGTTTTGTGTTTTGTCGAGAAATGATGTTAGTTAAATTAAAATGGAGATGCGGTGCAACATGTGGTTTATATTGTTTTTCGTCGCTCGCAAAACTATAATGTATAATATCTAGTTTGGGTCGTATGATTTGATAAGATAATTTGGACGAGTAAAAAATGGGCGTAATAAATCAAATTTTATCGAATTTGTCATTGTTTTGTGATAAGTTTAATTTATTGGTTCGAGTTTTTTTGGTTTCAATGAAACTCTGAATTTTGAGATAATATTTTTTTTTAAATAATCTAGCGAGTTTATTCTAATCTTTAGATAAGATTAGAAAGAATATGAAAATTCAATATAATCAAGGGTTACTTAGGTATACTTAGAATTTTCAAAAAAATAATTTTTAAATATCATTTTTGTAATGTTTACTTAAATTTAAGAATACACTGCCAGAAAATTTCAAATCAATCCGGCGAATATTTTCAAAGTTACGCGAAAATTTGTAAAGACAGTTTTCACGTCATGTAAAGTGCTTATGAAACTTTACACAGGTATTTCTTAAAATTTTCTGTGTCCAAGATTTCTCAGAAATGGCTGAACCGATCAGTTTCAAATTTTAACCCAAGCTTCTTAAAAATATTTTTTAGTAATTAATTGATTTTTTATCTCATCGTTAAATACTTTTCTTTAAAATAAATAAATTAAGGCCAAAATTTTGATCAAACCAATTTTTCTTTTTGAAGAACCGCTATTTTATCAAAAATTTTGTTTTTTTTTTTTGGGTGTTTATTGTCGCTTTAACATCTATGGTCGTATCACGACTGTCTTACACACAGAAATAATCTGTGGTCTTGAATCTTAATTTTTAATCTTATATCTAGGGATTCGATGGGGATCGAACCCAGAACCCCTGCGCATGTAGCAGAGAGAGCAGTTGCTCTAACCACTGCGCCATCAAGTGGGTTAAAAAAAATTTTATTGAGGTTGTTCCTTTGATTAATTATTACAATACCATACATTACTCTTAGGAATCGGTTTGGTTTTTTTTTCATTTTAAATGATCCAGTTCTTAGTTAGCGTGGTCAACACAAGATGTCTTTTTGAGAGGACCTATTGGAAATTAGCAATAGCAGCTTTCAAAGTTATTGTTTTTACAAATACAAAAATGATAAAATACAGTTTAAAGTTACTTTAATATTTATGTGTACAAATTTTTAAATAAACAAATTTAAAAGTCTTCTCAGGAAAAATTCTTTAAATCGTTTTGTTTTTGGACCTCCTGACTAAGGTTTGCAAAAAACCGTAATTTTGTTAAAACCGGTTTTTCGGTTTTTTTCCTATCTTAAACCCGGTTAAGCGGTTAAAAACCGGGTTTTTAAGAAAATTAAATCTATAATAAAATCACCCACCACTATTTTATTTATTTACAAATAAAACAACATTAATTAATGATTTTTTCTATTTTTAATTCAACTTCAGTTATAGAAATTCAATTGCGAATTTCAAAATTTAATAAAACTGATAAAAGCATGTTTAAAGAGTAATTTTACTCTAACTTAATTCTAATTTTGTTGCCAAAATTTCCCGACACAGAAAATGTTCTTTCTGAATCCGTCAAAAGTTGGTTTAACTGTGATTAAGGCATTGGAAGTAATTCTAAGTTGCTCGTTCTTTTCCCGGTTGTTTCAAATAACTGACTTTCTTTTCTAAACGTTCATCATTTAGTGGCATTTCTACTTCATTCACTTTTATTTTGTATTTGAATCTCACTATCCTCATCTACAAACTCTCTGGTTTTGATTCAATTTGAATCATTTTTTCAGTAATGGTGGGGAAGGTTACCCACATTTATTTACATATATATTATATACAATTGCATAGGCCAGCACTGGCCCCGAACAAATCGAATTGCTTAAGGCAATAATGGATTTCCGTCAGGACACCTGCGAGAGACAATAACTGAAAGTCGGAATTTCTAGTCGCGATTGTCGTTGGGCCGTGAGACTCTGGGCCGCTGAAACCCTCGTGGAGCAGGGGCCGCTGGGACGAGCTGCTGGGCTCGAGTCCGAAAACGACGCGAGACGAGTATGGAGTAGCTCAACCGAAGGCCAGGATGCCGCTACTCTATAGTTAAGTTCTCTGGTGAGGGGACCCAATGTATGTGGCGACTGGCGGCGTCCAAAATATGAGGCGAACTTGCAGGTCCAGGCAGAATGGATGGTTCTCACTGTTGCTTGCGTACTACAATTCGGGGTCACCAGAATGTAATGGTGCGAGTGGTTACCCACATTTATTTACATATATATTATATACAATTGCATAGGCCAGCACTGGCCCTGAACAAATCGAATTGCTTAAGCGTATAATGGATTTCCGTCAGGACACATGCGAGAGACAATAACTGCAAGTCGGAATTTCCAGTCGCCACATTTCTAATAATCGCCTGCCAAAATTTAACACAACTGATTTGGACGAATATGGCAGAGCAACTCCCGGTTGAATAATTGATTTGATTTTTGCATAATTTGAGTCTTTTAAATACTTCGTCAAAGTTCTTTTGTAGCATTCATTTTTAATAATATTAAATACAGTTTAAAAACAAATCCTTTTGTTTTTATTGAATAACCGGATTTTCGGTTTTTGATTTTTACTAAAAAAAACTGGTTTTAACGGTTTTTACCGGTTTTGACCGGTTTTCAAACCTTACGCCTGACCAAAGGTAAGGTAAACCCTTAAAGTAGTCGCCAAGGAAATTGAATTGACAAGAAATTTTTGAGAAGTATAGTAAATATTGATTCACCATTATGAAAAATGTAATTCCAATTTTTTAATTTTATATTATTACAGTAGGTGTCATTTCTTATTTTAATACCGTAAGTTAATAACAAGGTACAGATAGAAGCTAACGTTTATGAAGACTGCTTTTCTTTTGCAGTTAGGAATCAGAAGAATAATTCCTTTTAAAGAAGATTTTCAAGCTTACAACTTCTTTGAAATAAGAAACTCCTTTTATATAAATGAGCTTTTAACAAGATAATACATCTATTGTTGCCATAATGCATCTCATCTTGTATATATACTCGTAATTGAATTCAATTTCAAACAGTTTAGTTGCCTCGTACATTATATCCGGAACGAGGGGCGGTGGTAAAGTTTGAGAAGCGCCGACAAAACACGATACGAATAATTTCCATATTGTTTCTGCAAAAAATCAATATAGAGAGACTCGTGTAAGAAGTGTTTTGTGCCTCCACTAACAGTACCAGTAAGTTCCAATTGAAATTCATAGCTTTACATTGGATTCGATAGTCGCGAATAAGAAAAATGGATTATAGTGGAGTGAATTTAAGCGAGGCACTTATCCTTAAAATGTCGCTGAGCGACACTGGGTGTGTAGAGGACGAGTCTGGAATTTATTTAAGATGAGCTTTATGATCCATATGGTATAGATATTAGATGGCGATCATGTGTGAATGTAGCCATGTGTTATCATTTAAAACAAACGTCATGTACCGTGAGCTTGTAATAAAGTGAATGCACAAACTGCAAGTGCAAAGGTCAAAGGTTGTCTCTAAGCTCGGGGAAACTGGTCCAATGCGGACACCAGCCATACATACATACAGTATGTACAATACTCATTTACGTATGTATATACCCGTAACCCGTTACATGCAATTCCCATTCGCAATTCGCAAATCCCTCGTGTGCATTTACTCTCTCGTATTACAACTTGTAAAGCACTCAACACTAACAACATTTCGCTAGTTCGGCGAACATTTCGCCTCGATTCTCGGGCGAAAACGCCAGAAAAACGCAAATAAACCCGCGCCTCCACCCACACACGACCAGATTCAATTGTTCAAATTATTTATCTCGATTCCACACCACCAATAACTACTATCATACTATCTATCACACCTATTGATTTTTCTCTCATTTTTTTTTTGTTTTGTTTTCAGAATTGTAATATCGCACCAGTTTTTCCTCCTTTCACATTTCAACGGTGAGTAATTTTTTTTTTCGTTTTTCTCTCGTTTCATTTCTCTAATATTTGTTTGCTTCAATAAATCGACAAGTTCATTCAACCTCAACCTCATGATATAAAACAAACAAAACGAAAAATTGTCACCCACTACTTATATAAATTCATAGAAATATTACAAAACATCATCAATTTCCATAAAGCTTTTATTATGATAAACAATAAAATAATTTAGCATATTCAACAAACTGCACTTCTCAAATATACAGTGACATGCAGTCGTAAAGTTAAAGACCTTAAAGCCACTCGGTTTGTTTTTCACGAGTGCATATTAATTTCGATGTTTCATACAACGAGTATAATATCTATAGTTTAATACTGCACATTTTCTTCCAAAGTTTATTGCAGTTTCTATGTTTAAAAAAAAATTGAGTACCTTTATTTATAGCAAAGAATTTTTTCAATCTGAGGTTTGCTATTTTTATTTTATCGGGGTTTAAACACTTTAAAGAGTTGAAATATACTTTTAAAGTTACCCCTTAAAATTGCATTCGGTAACGCAGTTTTTGTATACTAGTTTTTTTTTTTAAATAGGGTTGTTTGAGAACTAGTTTAGATCAAATATAATGCAAAATTGGGGCTGTCTTTGTCGATCGTATTGAAGGGGAAAAAGTTGTAAAGATTGATTCTTCATAACAATAACGGCACCACATGTGACAGAAAAAGTTTAAAAATATAGTAAGTGAGATATTTAATAACACGAAAGAACAGAGAAAGAGAGTGAGAGAATAATACAAAATTTGAAACAAATATTCTGCTCATTCAAAACCTATACTCATCTTTTTCTATCGCTATGTATATGTCATTTTTTTTTCTCGTTATAAGTCGTATCTTTCTTCTCTCTCGTGTAACGAAAAGAATAAATAAAGCCCAGTTATCAATTATGTCTATCTAAGAAGTTTAACTTCATTAAAAAAACGATTTTGTCAAATTTAAACCCAACTAAAGCCTAAAATTTAAAAAAAAAATAAATGAGAGAAATTAAGAATTTTTGAAAAACCTTTTCTTTCTATGCACTGAAAAACCAGCAATTTATGAACATGCAGTCAAACACTTACTACATAGTATGATCTATCTCAAAAATAGTTAATTGTATGGGCATTGGTATAGGCTATTATATGGACATTAGATAAGAACTGAATTTTTAGGTAGTATTTTTGCTTTCTTTTCCCGAGTCGAAATTTTAGACCTATTTTAGACCTTAAAATCTAGGCTATTCAGAGGTTCAAATAGGTTGAAACATGACCATTTGCATTTGAATTTTAAACCTCTTTTGAACCTACAAATGTTTAGGCTTGAATGAGGTCTACAGCAAAACCTTCAAATGAACCTCTCTCTTTCTCTCTCTACTCTTTCTTTGTCACTCTCTTTTATTGTTTTATTGGTAGGGCTTGTTTCAAAAAGAATAACATTTTCAATCCACAATATACCCAACCATGTGCATTTCTTTAGAAATGTTATTTAATTCTATAACATCTCTCGGATTACTTTCAAGATAATAAATTAAAGCAAATTTCTCCACGATTTTCTTTTAAACTCGGTTTTTTCACCTTTAATTTTTTTACATTTACACTTCTAGGCCTTTTGATATATACAATATTGAAAAATAATCAAATAATGAAATAAGTTTATTCAATTGTTGTATAATAACTCGCGTAGCACTCGAACGGTTAACAGGAGACTGAGTAAAAATTAACAAGAGTGAACAGGATTAAGGATCAAACCAGTAATGGATACCAAAATACACAATATTATATTAAGCATCTAAGTATAGGAAAGAGAGAGATCAAAAATTTGGGTTATTAGTAAATAATATTTGCAATATTGTAACAAAAAGCAGGTTTACAACAAAGTTTTATGTTTTATGATGATAAAACTTTTTTTAGGACGAAATGATGTTCACAAAATATAATAAAAATTTCATGTAGGAAAAAATGAAGACGATGGAATATCGTTTAGGTCCAGATGAGGTTCATTTTACTCTTTGTAGGTTTAAAAAAGGCTAAAAGATCAATTTTAGGGCCATAAGAGGTCTAAAATTTCAACTCGGGTTACTACTATATAGTAAAGGAAGTATTGTAATCGGGTCGAATTTTCGAAATCGAGTTTTTGCCAGAAATACATGTTTTGAGGTCCCCTGAGTCCAAAAGAGTGGTTTTTAGCAACATGTCTCTGTGTGTGTGACAGCCATATCGTATCGAAAGCTTTATCCGAATTTTGCCTAACTTGAAATTTAGCCTGCATTTTACATCTAGTTGTGCCGCGAAGCTTTTGGTTGAAATCGGTTAACCGGAAGTTCCACTTTATTCTAGGAGGTTTGGAGCTTTTTCCATTTTTTTTTCGAAAACGGCTCCAATGATTTTCTTTAAACTTTCTATAGTTCTTAGACTCATTGATGCCTTCAACTTTTATTTGAAACTTTTTTCATATACAATAGTTCTGTTTTATATGTATAGTTATAAAGTACTTATAGTTTTTTAACCAACCGTGAGTTTCATAATTGAAAGTAAAAGAAAGTACTGTGACGCCTCGCAGCAGATATTTTTTATACTGCAACGTTCCATATAATCAAAAGTTCATCTAAAGTTCAGATTTGAGACAATAGAACTGAATCTATTCTACAACTACATACCGTATAGTTTTAAATCTCCTGAAACACATGCGATTTTATGAAAATTTTAAGGCAACTTAGTCCAAAGCTAGATACTTTTACAGCTTCCAGCTCGTTCACCTATGCAAACTAATTCTACCATCTTAGATCAGTGTTTCCTTAACTTTTGACATGTTCTGTACCCCTTCTTTGATTTTTGAAG
The DNA here is from genome assembly GCA_958496155.1 of Sisyra nigra. Taxonomy (NCBI): domain Eukaryota; kingdom Metazoa; phylum Arthropoda; class Insecta; order Neuroptera; family Sisyridae; genus Sisyra; species Sisyra nigra. The sequence goes on along the minus strand of OY292314.1, from coordinate 7,450,574 downwards.
GTGCTGAGTACCCCTTCCTAAAAAATCAATATCCCATAACGACCACCACTCTCATCAACAAGTATAATGCAACAATTATCCTCTCTAAACTCCTGTGCAAAGCATACCCCCATCAAACTCTTGTTGTACCTCTGGGGGTATGCGTACCACACTTTAGCAGTCACTTTACACGATCTTAGATTATTAGATCACTATTAGAATACATCCACTGTTGCGCGTTACGAGGGTATATATCAACAAAAAAAAAATGGAAATTATAAAAAAATGTTTCCCCTTCTATTAATTTTATTGGTAAAGGACCGCTATTTTTATTATTTAACATTTAGATTAATTCTTTAAAATATCATTTTGATAGCAAAGCTTCAAAATAGGTAAGAATTTCAATAATGCAGTTTTTAAGCATAACTTCGACCTAACCTCTAAAAGTCTTTTTTCACATTTTTCCACTTTTAGATTTAAATGAAAAATAACATATCCCAAAACAAACGAAATTCTAGAACACCTGACATACACCTTCCTTGTTAGACAACAGTCGAAAAAATCAATAAAACTCCAACTGGCAAAATTCCAAAAGGTCAAAATCAAATCGTTAAAATTTTCGTTTCTCATTTTCACATTCAGTGTAAATGGAGCTTATTGTTCGTTTAGAACTAAGGAAATTGTTAAGGCGTTCGTGTCTTTTTTTTCTTTCCTTTTTTTTAGACAATGAAAAGATAGAAATATGGAAATGGATACAGTTACAAGGAAAATCCTTTGAGAAATTTCACACCAAGTTAACACAAACAAAAAGAAATGGAATTTTCTGTTTTATTATGAAAAATAAATTAGAATGATATTAAATTTTAACGATACCAGTTCTTATATAATCACCATGAATATCTATAGTTCTTGATAAGGTTTTGTTATCAACGTTATTATTTAGTTATTAATGTGCTTTTAATGCTTTTGTCGGTGTTTTCAACGAAGTTACTTCATGTCACGTTTTTGTCTTCTTCCTCCTATCATTCAACCACAAGTAAACCAATTGCTTTTCATAAAAGTTTTTTTTTTAAATATAAAAACTTTAACATAAAAATTCTTTGTTATTTATACGAAAACTGATTTTTAAAAATTGAAATAATTCACGTTCAAATAAGCACACATAAATTTATGTTAACTCTATCTATTATATAATATATTCGCGTGAAAATGGATATTCATGAAGTTAAACGCTGATAAGGCGGCGTATAAATTTTATTTATCATTCCGTTTTCCCAACCCTCCGGCCCCGCGTAAACATTGTATTCTATATAGCACACATTCTTCTACAATAATTTCACTCGGGGAAAACTTCAGTGACATTGTTTACAGTCTATGTGTCGTCACTGAAAATGATTAAGTTACGCGAGGGAAATTCGGGGAAGGTTTTTGAAATTTATGAGTTTCTCAGGTGTTAATCTAAATCCGATCGCGATTTATAAATAGATTTTTAGGGAATTTTCAGTGAAAAATGTGGGGCTATGTTAACGATGAAGTGAAGAGGAAAGCTAAAGGCTTTATTTTAATTGAGAAAATGATAAGTAATAAAATAACTATTGAGATGATATGGGATAATAAAGACGTTATTTGATTGACCTATTTTTGGTTTACTCTTAAAATAGGAAAAATTAATTTTTATCTTTTAAGCTTGGATATAAATAAATTCAAATTTTAATGTCTTCTTCATTGATTGTTCTAGTTGCGAATTTTTTTTTGTATGCTTCAATAATTTTACTTTTTATGGAAAGTTCTTTCAACTTCATCAAGTGTAAAAAAAATCGTTAAAAATGTATTCACAAAATGTTTTGATTTCTTCTCTACTCTAGAGGTAGTGAAATTTATAGTCGTAGAGATTTACGAGCAGAATTTACTCTGTAATTGTAATTGAAACTAAATTTTGGCAAAATGTCCCTGTTTATTGTTTATTTGAATGGCGGCGACTCTAAAAGCTCGTTTGTAAAACTAATTTGAGAGATTTTATTGTATTTTGCTTGGCTTTTTGTCAGGTTTATGCAGGAAAAATTTAAGTCAAAAAATGTAGATGAGAGAAGTTTATAGGACTGTAAAAATTAATTTTAAATCAAGTTTTTATTTACATAGTTAAAAAGAGCTTAAAAGTTTAAAATAGATTGTAGAGGGAAATCTTTTCCTTATTTAAACTTCTTCACAACACGTTTCTGAGTATGTAAGTTTTTCATTGATAATGAGTAATTAAATAATAGTCACTTAATAAGCTAAACGATAGTGGTTAAGAACTTTTAAAAAACATTTAAAAGTTCTCAACTATCGAACTTAATAATTAAGGATATTTTTCTGGATTTGAGGGTACCCTGAACCTAACTGTTAAAGATAGCCCTCATTAAAAGCTCTTTTACCTAGTTTAGTTTAGTCGAAATAATGTGACCCACCGTCAAGGTTATTAGATACATAAGGTATGCTCACTTGACTAGGCGGCGTTTCTTTGATCTCTAAAAATGACGTCATTGGTTTGTTGTTTCTAACAGAAGCCAGTAGAGGCATTAAAAGCCGTTAGCTATCGTTGGTTTGTAGGGGATTCCACCTGGTGACTACATTTGGTTAGCACTACTTAATTTTAAAAAATATGCCAAATATGCTTTTAATTTAGGTTATTAAATCGATTAAATCCCTATAACAAAAAATTTAAAGTTTTATTATGTTAATAATTAACTTTTATGAACATAATAAATGTTAATTTGATTTTTTTTTTTTTGTTATTTTATTTGAATTGAATAATGAAGATATATTTCTTCTAGAATCTATACCTTACTAAATATTTTGAACTCCCGCGTTAGTCAACAAACCAGTGTTTTGATATATTATCATTATTCAATTAAAATCATAAGAACGATAATTCATTGATTAAGGATAAGTACGATAGTAATGATAAGAACCAACGATAGCAGATAGCTAATGGCTTCTAACGCCTCTACTGGCTTCTGTCAGAAACAACAAACCAGTGACGTCAGAGCAAGGTAATAACCTTGAATGTGAGCACCCCTTGACCCACCGTGTGGTCATATCCAAATGATTAAAATGTTCGAATTAAAATAATTTTTTTCAATTAAATTTTGTCCAAGCAACAATGTGACCACACGATGTGTCACACTGTACCATTGAAGCCAATGTTACCATTTACCATGTTTCTATGTTACCAATGTACATAATCATGATTGTTCGGTCGCAACTGAAACGTCCTATTCGTATCCTCAAGTTCTGAACACTCCCCAATTATATATGAAACTACAATTGTCGCATTGCTCTTTGGGTAGCGTTGAAGGACGCATAAAGTAGATATCCATGGGAGAAGAAAGTATGACCGATTCTTAATTTGTTAAGTCATTCCTCAAGTTCAGATGTAAAGCTTCTCCCAATATGATGTCGGCATTTGATCTAGTTTCGAGTTGCTTAATGACCAAATATCATTGCATTTGTTAAGGATATGATTTTTATGATGTGAAGGGTCTTGTTGAAAGTCCTTCTTCATCTATTGTAGCTATAGTTCATTTCATTAATGAAAATAATTGCTCTAATTTCACCAATTTCCTTATTCTACCTTATAAATTTTGCAGAACAATTCAAGAACTAAGTCTTAATTTGTTAAGAATATCACTCCTTGAGTTTAGATGTAAAGCTAAATATCCTTTCTAAATATAATTTCGAGTTGCTTAATGACCAACTATCATTTCATTTGTTAAGGATGTGATTCTTTAGTTTTTTTAGGTCTATGAGGGATGTGAATTGAAATTGAAAGCCCTTCTCCTTCTATTGTAGCTAGTTTATTTAATTTATGAAAATAATGGCCCTAATTCTACCAATTGCCATATTCTTCTTTATAAATTTGCAGAACAATTCAAGAAATACCTTTCTTAAGAGCCAGCCTAATTTTAGTACTGTAATTGGGTTACAATAGATTATTTTATGGCTAAAAATACAAGTGAAAAATTCTTCGTTGCTCAATTCGGATTTGAAGCAATACACAAAAATTACATTCATAAACTTTAAATAATAAATAAAATTTTTCAGTAATGGAAAGATGTAATAAATATCCTAGGAAAAATGGAATTATAAATGAGTTACATTTGCTTTAAAAAAGGTATCAATGTATACTATTAGACAAGGGAAAATAATTTTTGAAGAGAAAAAAAATTATAGTAGGATGAAACCCATTGGAAAAGGAAAAGAATATAACAAAAATGAAAGGAAAAATAAATTAAGGTTGATCTGAGGTAGGGAAGTGGAGAGAGGGGGGGGGGGGGGTTAATGTACAAACGGTTTATCTCGATTTCCGACAAAACTACAAGTCCTATGGAAAAAAGTTAAAAAGCAACGTTGTAGATGACAAATAGATATACACTTTTTATGCTAACACCTTTTTCACATAACCTCAAAATTTATGTGAAAAATTCCAATAACCAAGTTTTTAGTTTCTTATTTTTATCTTTTAGAAAAAAAAATTTTCATGAAATTTGGCAAAAACTTAAAATATTAATTTTTTCACCTTATAATGACTTAATATCGAAAAAGCACCCTAATTTTCAATCGAAAATTCTCACGTCAAAACATCTAATTTTTTAAAAGAGTCGGTGAGCTTTTTGTTCTTTCAAACCTCTTCTTTCTGATGGTGCAAAAAATATAATATAAATATATACATTAAAATAATAAAATAATTTTTGCATCATCAGAAAATAGAGGTTTCGACAAACAAAAAGCTATACTGTAATTTGTGTTCCCTTTTTACCAATTTTAAAGGCTAAAAGCACTGGTCTGTATGACAAGAACTACATTTGATTTTGGAATTCACTCTTTACGACTTTCATACAAATAGATAAAAGCTCTTAGTAGATCGCGTTCATTATCATCATTAACTCATTTCTTGTTGAAAATTGACTTAAAACGACTTATAGTATATAAATTCGTTCTGAAGAGTTACTAATAATTTTAATGCAATTCTCTTCAGTCTCTCCAGTCTCAACTCTATCTTTTGATTAAGCGTAAATACACTTTACCTCCTACATTTTCTTTTGTAATGAATTAAAGTCTCCCGAAGGAATTTGTCTGAAGAATTTCAAATATTATGATACCTCGACTCGTTGCTACGTTTCGGCGATAAGAGACGTAAAGTTTCGCATTTGGAAACAAAACGAGAAGATTCTTCATTAGAGCGCAGAAGGTGTAACATACGTATGAAGTTTTCCATGCATTATTACTATATAAGTTTTTTTTTTTTTTTGTTAGTTTGTTTTAGCTAACTGCACGTTATTTTAATAGATAGTTGTAAAGTGCATTATAACATAGACAAACATTTACTTTTTCGTTTCGAACCGTAACGACTTTTCGCTCACTTCCCTCGAGAGTTAAATTTAAATTAAAACGTCATTGTGACTTGGTAAAAATAGCCCGGTTTTTAAAATGAAATAAATCGATATGCCGTTTGTTGTTATCTTCGGGGAAAATAAAAATTGCATCAAAATTTTTGCCTCAATAGGCACAAAGCTTTTAATTTCAAAAGCACAAATTCACTGGGGGGGGGAAACAAAATAAAAAAGTGGGTGCGTGTACTTCTGTACGCGCGTGAGAAGTTATACTTCTTTGACATCATTAAAAATTAGTTTTTATTAATTGCATATAAATAGTATTTAGAGAATTATATTTAATTAATATCAATAAATAATACATACGGATACTTAACCTCAATTATATTGGAGCACTTGAAAAAGTATATAATCACAATTTTTTTTGCTAATACTTACAAAAAGTAAATAATTTTAATCTAAATATGCAATTTAAATCACTACTGAATATAATTTTTTCGTGGAGCAGACACTATTACCAGATGTGCGGTTTTTTTCAATTTTAGTACGGTGCGTTGAACAGAGATGGCGGGGCCATGTCCAAAATGCATTTAAGCTTTACGTACTTGCGCTGTGAGGATAAAATAGACCTGGACTAACGCCTCTAAGAACAACGCGCCGTACTAATACCTAAAAGTAATCTGACGTTTAACACGTTTTTTCCGAGTCTCCGTTTGTGCAGTAAATTTGTATTTTTATGACTATTTAATGGCTGAAATACTGTGAAAAACTATGGTTTACAATGAAAATAAAATTCAAAGAAAGCTGCAAGACGTTTATAAAATTTGTGAGGATCATTTTTCTGGTTAAAAATTCATGCATGCCATGAAAACGAAGCTCCATAAAAATTGCAAAATAACGTAAATAGCTACTTTTTAACGTAAATGTCATAATCTTATTCATGCCTTGTTTTACTAAATTATTATTCTAAGATGGTTGAAAATTTTCAAAATCCTAGATTTTGTAATAACCAAGAATATACATGGAATGCATTACTATAATCATTACTAAACTTCAAATAGTATGATAACAGCTACTGCAAAATTATAGAAAAGTAAAAACTTAGTTATATATAAATGATTTCTAAATAAAATATTAAAAATATATTTAAAGAATTAATTTTCTTTTTGTTTGGTGTATTAAGTCGCTTTAACAGCTAAAGTCATATCACGACTGTCTAAACACAGAAAATTTCTGTTGGTCGATTTTATTCTTAGGTCTAAGATCCTAAGTCTAAGATTCAATGGGAATGGAACCCGTACCACTTGACGCATGAAGCGGAGAGAACTACTGCCTCTAACCACTGCGCCAATAGGTGGTAATTATTTTTAATTTAAATATAAAAATAAATAAATAAGGAAAAAAAATAAAACATAAATTCAAATTACGCGCGCCTAGGTAAAAAAAACGAGCGGTTTTGCGGCCAACTTCATCTTGTTAATTTTTCGTCACCCTGATGCGCGCGCATCTTAAAATTTCACTTTCCTTATTTTTTTATAACGCCCATAAAGAAGTATAACTTCAAAAAAATACTTTTTTTAACCGTATTCGATAAGATGTTTTCGTCAAAGCTGTTGTCGTTAATGAATTATTCACAAATTGTCTCTGTGTCTCGGTTTTGGTCCATTTATTGAATTTAAATGATCAGATGTAATATATTACGTGTGTCTCGGTCCTGGTTGATTTTACAGGAAAAATCAATGGTATACGGTCAGATCAAAGTATCGTTTCCGGGAGTGATTCCCATAGGAATCACTCGTTTCAATTGTGGCTTGTCGCAGAACTTAATTAGATTCTAAGGCTTTCTTTCGGCTACGCCTCGTGAATCTGAAAGCCTTATACAGAGTGTAGAGTGTAGTTATCGTGGAAAATATGAAAATTCAACGTTACATCTGTAATTTATACTGCGTAGCCGAGCTTTATGCTGTAGTTGGCTATGTCTTCAGGTAGGTTTGATTCGTTATCGCTTGATTCAGTGGATAAAGAGCTAAGTTCGCCTAAAGATCTATCTCCCTCTATGTTTCATACACAGTGTTATTAATCAAACCTATTTTGGGGGAATTTTAAGAAGAACCAAAAAAGGCAAATAAAATTAGGTAGTGCCATTTAAAAAAATTGAAATTTTGCACAATTAAGCACGTGTTACTTTACGATGCACTTGGAGATGCTTAGTAACAAAATTTGATTGTTTTTGATATTCTCGAGTGTAACAGCATCTTTGAGCTCTCAAACGAGCCTATGTCGAGCTTCCAACACAAATTATTGTGGGAGTTATGGACTTTTTAGAAGATGTCCGTTTGCTGCGAAATTTTCAAAAAAAGTATTTTTTCTCGAAAACCTTAAGGATTAGATGAGATCTTGTTATTATGAAAGATGCTCAGAATTATTAAGTCAATCGAGTTATGTAAAGAAAAATAGGGCATGCCATTTGAAATAACGATTTTAGTGTCGACTTCCGGTATAACCGGAAGTGCCAGAAAACTAAAAATATTTTAGGAAGGTAGCTCCAATGCAGTTAGGTTTTAATCCCAATTTTTAGATTTCTATTATTTCAGGTTCTCCGGAAACTTCTAATGGCCGGTCTAGCTGGTACACCCTGTATATCATATATCATAAAGTTTTTGTTTTTTGTTCGAAAATCACTCAGGTAATCCGGGAAATTTGAGAAAATCAATATTTATTTTTTATGTTTTCAAAAAAGTAACGCTTGATTTGAATGGATTTGTTTAACGATTTTAATTGTCATATTAATATTTTTTTTTTATGTGCGTTTAAATCAAACTTTTGACGTGTGTTTGTTGGAAATTGAATTTATTGAATTTGGAACAATAAACATTGCGTTTATTTGTGTCAGTTTTTTGTTGAAATCCACAAGCACATATATAATATGCGTTATAAAATATGCCCTCCCCCCAATAAAAATGACGGTGGAAATTATGAAAGATGAAAATATCCGACTGATTCATCATTGAGTAATTTAATGAAATAACAAAAATAACGAACGTGTGTTTGTATGAATTATATATCTACGTATTTTCGCTGTCTTTCTGCGTGTATATTTTGGACAGATTAAAAATACACTTTACCATATGACGTGACATACATAGGCAAGCAAGTGCTTGGTGGTGGCGCAACTTATAAATAGAAGCTGCAAACATTTTGGCGAGCATCGCCTTGTTTTCGTATATATTCAAAATTTCCACCCAATACAAATGAAGTTGCAGTGAACTCTCGATAAGACGAATAGTTTTCCGGTTCTAAGACATTGCTCTATGAACGCAATGCATTTTCATCTATGTAAGTGGAACATTTTTTTGAGACGTAGAATCGAATTAGTGTACTTGTGGACCACACACTAGAAGTATAACTTCTTTCGCTATCTAAATATATGTGTATATATAGCATGGGTTTTCACATATTAATCAATTTTTTTTAATTTTTATTCATGGTTTTCATTATTGGTTGCATCAGTAATTATTGTAGTAGATTGTAAGACTGAAACATCAGGCTTATGATAAGAACAACGATCAATGGGAGAAAGAGAGAAAGAAAATGTACGGGCTTGCTTACTCCTACAGTGCATCTAGATCTATGTAAACTCTCGATTCTAGACGTTAAAATCAATGTAAGCGTAGGGACACACGAAGATCCGCACAAAAGGGAATCGGAGAATAAGCCTGCACTGTGTATTATGGCGCGTTCACACGAGTCAACTTTAGTTGAACGACAAAACTTGAATGTGACTTGAATGAGTTTTCGTTCAGACGTGTCAACTAAAATCACTTATAGTTGAATTTTATTCGTTAGAAGCAACATCAAAGATATAATTTCTTAGAATAAATAACTAGAGCAAATCGTTTTACTTATAAAGGTGATACTGGTTAGGGGTTCGACTAATCAAGGTTATTTTAAAATAACGTAGACTGATTCATTTGATAAAATGTGCTTTATTTAGAAGTTACATGTCTTGGTTTCTTCTTCTATTCTTTTTCTTCTGTGGTCTTCTTCAGCATCTTTGTAGCATTTGAATTAATCTAAGAATTCATCTAAAATTAACAAAGATTTTTGGAGTCATACGAAGCAAAATTAGTTTAAAAATGAGTGAGGGAAGAAAAATAATGATTGAATAGGTTTGTTCCAATCGTCATGGCTTGGTGGTGCACGAACATTAACGAGAGAGTGTGAAAGAACTGAGTGCAATTACTTTGTGCACAAGTTTACCACCAGGTTAGCACGTGTTTAGATCCGACCGCCATAAAGTGACAAGTTCGCTTGAGTTACAGACTCGCCCACTCAAGGCAAGTGCAGAAGCAAGGAACCAGAAATGGAATTTTAACATTCGTACACGGAAATGGTCGTGTTGTGAATCGTTTGAAACGAACCTAATATTACTAGAAAATCATCGTCAATGAGTTTCATTCGTCAGAATAAATTCTGAAAATTCGGATGGCATTACAAGACTAAATCAAACAGCTAGATAAACAGTTCGACTTAAAGAGGTAATGCTCGTTAGAGAGTTGACTAAAAACTAAACTAAAAAAAACTTATTTAAAAAAATGTACTTTACTTATAAGTTACATTGTTAACATTACAATAATAGATTCTTACAGTGTATTTACTTTTAGAAATACTCCTTGAATCCCTGAAACGTTTCTTTTGTAATGTCCCTTGTCGCATTTTTCTTAATCTCATTAATCATGTCTCAAATTTGTTTCTTTTCAAAGGTTTTTGGAGTTGGAAGAACAAAAAAAATTACAAAAAGTGAGGACTATATAAATCGACTGAAAGATTATCGTGATGAACACTTCAATTTTAGTCTGTTTAGCCCTCAGAACTCAAGAACTTTTAGCTAAACATTTTATCACTGTTCACCACAGTCACTTTTTCACTTTTACCTGATCTTGCTCTTTGTAATTACTTCTTGATCTTTAAGAAAAAAAAGCTCTTAATTCCCAAGATAAAATGTAAATGTAACAAAAAGCTGAAAGGCATCACAAGAGAAGCACTCCTGCTGCTAAAAGTGGAAACACCATTAGGATAACTGTGTGTATGTGTGTTATAAATAGGTAACCAAAACATAGAATTATTTTAAAAAGTCAAACTTTTTGATTTGGGTATTTATTTTGACTAGTGTCAACTGAAGTTTTAATGTTTTTTCTAAGCATTTTTCTCTGCAGCATCTCGGAAAGACGGACATGACCCCTGGCGAGATAGCGACAGCAGCCCCTAGGTAGGTGCTGGCTATCTTCCTGGAGCTCTCCTAGTGAACACAGAGGATCACATCACAATAGACCTCTTTGGTCGCAGTGATAAAAGGAAGAAATATCCTGGGAACTGCAAAACGGAAAAAAAAAATGTTTCTTCTAACGAATGAAATTCACATCAATGACTTTCTGATGGCTCAAACTCTTAACCTCAATAAATTGCGTTGTCTCCTCGATAACCTTCTAAACATTTCGATGGTTTCTCTAACGTATATAAATACCTTATGCAAGTCAGTTACAATGTTAAGTGGTATATCAGCTCTAACAGAAAATACTATTACGTATTTAAGCACCATTAAGTACTTAAACAGTTCGATGAACGCTCTTAAAGAGGTACAGAAATGCCTAATTTAAGTTAATTACTCTGTCAAGACGTGTTGATAACATCAAAATAACGTACTAAAAGAAGAGAACCATATCTACATTTATCTGATTTGAACGTTGAACGATAAAAAAAAATAGTTTTTGTAACGTTACAAACATTTAATAAGCCTATAAAATAAGTCGAATCCTTTTTGAAGTTATACTTCTTTAGGCGCGTTGTGAAAAAATGATGAGAGTGAAATTTTTAGATGGGCGGCCATCTTGAGACAAAAATTAACAAAACGAAGTTGGTCGCAAAAACATTCGGTTTCTTGTCGCGCGTAATTTGAATTTTTGTTTTATTTATTTTTTTATTTTTATATTAAAATTAAAAATAATTATATATCCAAATGACACATATTATTAAAAAATAAGTTGTTATTACTTTTCTCGAATTTTGCAGTAGCTGTGATGAAAATGACGTCTACGTTTCATGCATATTCTTAGTTATCACGAAATCTGGGATTCTGAAATGATTCAACCATCTTAGAATAATAATTTAGTAACACAAGATATGAATAAGATTAAGACATTTACTTTGACAAATAGCTACTTACTTTATTTTGCAATTTCTATGAAGCGTCGTTTTCATGACATGCATGAATTGTTAACCAGAAAAATGATCCTAACAAATTTTATAAACGTCTGGCAGCTTCCTTTGGATATTATTTATTGATATAAATTAAAATATTATTCTCTTAATTTTATTTTTAATAATTATATCTTTAAATATATATATATTATTATTATTATTAAATATTAATTTACAGTTTTTAAAATTGATAATTTGAATGCAATTAATAAAATTTAATTTTTAATGATGCCAAAGAAGTATAACTTCTCACGCGCGTACATAAGTACACGCAACCACTTTTTTTGTAGCTCCTGGAAGTTCCGCTTATCGAGAATTCACTGTATTTTGCATATTACGAGATGCTTTCTATAGATGTCTATTTGAACGCATCACATTCAGTTATATTTGTGTTGGTTTTGTTCAGAAAATATTTGTGTTATTATTATTAAGATGTGCAAAATGAAATGATTTAACCCGGCAAACGAGAAACTTATTCACCGAATTTATTAGACGAATCAAAGCCATACGGGCGGCTCATTGTACAAACATCAACCTCTGTATTTACTTGTTGACAACGGCGTAGCACGGCGGCTAAATATAATTATTTCTGCTTTACAATGCGGGTGAATTATGGTAATAATTTACTATTTATATATAAGTGCGCTCTTTACTCACATGCTAATTTGTCTTTTTGATTTTAACTCTTTTTTTGTTTATCCTCTCCATTGCACGTTTAAATCGCACGCTGTGCTTACGGCCACTTTTCCGCTGCACCGCAAATGAGTTTATGTCACATTACCGTTAGCTATGCGAGTGGCAATTATCTTTTCTCGTAAATGTGCCACTGATTGCAAATAAAATGGATAGTAAAAACGTATCATACTTGTAGCTACGACCGACGTGGTTTCTTACATAAAATACTATATATACAATGTTTTTCGGTGGCTGTTTGTCCGCTAATAACTTGACGGTCGTTAAACGGATCTTGATCCAGTTTTAATTTTGGATGGCGACGACAAATGTTGATTGAGAGATTAAAACAATTAAAATTTCGAATATTTCAATGGGAAATTGTGGGAACAAAGGGAAATTATTAAAGCTTTATTACTAAACGTTAATAAAGGCCAAGATCGTATCAGAAATATTGGTTGAATTGAGTTTAAGAATCTTAATTCGTCTGTTTCCAACGAGAAAAAGAATCGGTATTCGGTATTACCTAAAAAAATTAAAATCAGAAGCTTTCTCATGTATTCTCTTAAAAGAGAGTTTCTATGAAGAACTACATACATTATATTATACCAAAAGAAAATTATAGCTATTTAAGATCTTGTTTATTTTTTTCGATTTAAAGTTGTTCTATACGTAAATTTTACATTTAATACAATTTTTTAAGCAATTATCATGTGAAAAGACCATTTTCTTTTTTTAAATTTATTTTCTTTTTACACTACGTTTTGTTGGTGTTATTCCGACTTCATTAGGTATCTTGAAGATTGTTATACCAAATATAACAAAAATATAATTTTAATATAAATTTAACAACACAAAATTTCAGGTGTCAAATATACAAATAGGGAATTTTTTTTTTCAAAAAACATGATGAAGTCGGAATAACACCGACGAAACGTAGTGTAAAAAGAAAATAAATTTAAAAAAAATGGTTTTTTCACATGATAGTTGCTTAAAATATTAAACTATTAAAACCTGAAAATTAGTATTATTAAATACAACTCAAGGTACCATTTGGTACCACTGCGACGATCAGAGGTCTTCAATTTTTCATTCTTGTACACTATAAAATAAGCTCATTGAAGCTCTTTTTTGTTGAAGGAATCTATCATTAAAACTAAAACAAACCAAACACTGTATATTTTTGGAACCCTTGTCAAAATGTTAAAGTTGAAAAGTTTTTTTACAAATTTTATTTTTTATTTCATAAAGATAGTTTTTTAAGGAACTGCGTTTAAGTAGATCTTATGAACCCTGTTTTGTCCATCTGTTTCCAATTATTTTCTAAAATGGCCATCATAATATGGCAAACGAGGTATCGTTAAAAGCGCCTTAATTTTCTTCTTGGTATAGGCTCTGAGGCATTCCATTAAGTTCAATATTATGCCTTTTAGAGAATCAAATGTCCTCTGTCAAAATTGTAAGGTTAAAAACTTGCTGAAAACATCTTTAGTGGTTTCATTTTTTAGTTCTTAAAGATCTCACTTATCTATCGAGAACAAACTCTTGATATGCCAAGCAGTTTTAAAGCCAATTTGGACTTACGGGATCCAACTATAGGGAACAGCTTCCAACTCCATTATTGAAATCCTCCAAAGATTCCAGGCGAAAATTTTATGACAAATTAATAATACTCCCTGCTATGTAAACAGCATCAAAATGCACCAAGACACAAAAATTTCAACAGTAACGGAGGGACTAGTAATAGGGACTTCTCCTTTCACGAGCTAATCATTAGAAGAAAAAAATGCTAGTTTTGTCAGTCGATGATGCAATAAGATAGTGTAGGGAAGTAACTAGGGGGCTGTGGGACGGTTTTTGGCGGTCCTAACCACAAAAACTCAATAAAATTACAGTATCCACGTTAGAAAAACTACCTGTGCAAGAACTGTCAAGAAACCTTGAGGTAAGCCTTTGTATACAAGACTGACCTACAGCCACCTGTTCAGCAGGACAGCTGTGCGATGCAGCAGTACGATATTTCCGTAAAACACCTTCTGCTGAAATGTCTAGAAACGGAGACTCAGACGAAAGTGATCAGTGCCACAAAGCTTGACGGACTGCTTGAATGCTGAGAAGGAGATTGCAGCTTGCCTAAACTTCCTGATAGAGGTCAACCTCCTAACTAAACTATAAAATTTTGTGAGTGAAATGTTACTCGTGGGATCAATCATTTCAATATGAAGGAGTGAGTGAAAGAAGTAAGAATATATAGAACTAGATCAGTCGCTGATGATCTTGGACGTTCTAAGCGTCAATAATTAACCACACAAAAATGCTAGCGGTGCTGATTATTAGAATTTTCAAAAATGCATTTTTCTTCCATTTAAAATTACATCGTTCTGAGGAATTGTACAATAATATTACACGGAAAAAAATAGTGGTGTAAAATTTACAACACTAAACTAGTAATATTTTTACTGCTCTTTGTGTTCACTATAACCACAAATGTAACATTAGATAACACACTGTGTTGTATTCAGCTCTAACGTATAGTATTTTTTACTACCATAGTGTCGTAAAAATATGTAGCTGTTACAACTACTGAGTGTTGTACAATTAACAAATTTTGGCGTTTGCGCATGCGCCGGCAAAAATTCAACTACATTTTTACTAGTTCGTGTTGTTAATAATACTACAGTTTTTTAATTACACTTGACTGGTAAACATTACCACACGTGGTGTCATCCTACATAATACTAGTTAATGTAGTACAATTAACAAGGAATGTTGTTAAATCTACAACACATTTTTTTCCGTGTACTACATGAATAAGGGAACATAATTACATCCAAAGTAGTTTAATTCTTCTAAAAATGAGTTTTTTTAATCCCAAACTATTAATCCTCTTGAGTATATCTCTTGAAAAGTTTCACTTTCACATCTCTTTAAACAAATTTTGTTTTTAGTCTATTCTTACCAACAAACTCTCAAAAACAATGTTAAACTGTACACTATTGTCTGCATTTAAGAGTCATAAAAGTAAAAGCTACAAGTGAAACAAATTGAATAGAAGCGAAAAAACAATAAACACCCCCCATTGAGCTTCCACTAACATCCCACGACATGAGCAAATGAAGTTGGTGGCAAGTTGCAAGAAAAGAAAACGTCCAGAAGTTTGAAATTTCGTTAAACAATAGCGACTATTTGGTCATTGACACGCCGTGAAAAATTTATTACAAAACTCATTATGACTCGAGTCCCGCGGGATGAAATTAACGAGAAACCCGCCATGTTACACTCGACTTTTGGAAACGTTAATGCATAAATAAACGAGTCTTAACTGATTTTTTTTTTCGGGGAATATTAAACGAAAAATTTAATCTTGTTCGTACTTATATTAAAATGGTTTTGGAGAGAGAATAAAAAAAAAACGTTTGTTTGAATTCAATTTATTTTTTTTTTGTCGTCGTTTGGAAATGATTACACAAATATTTATGTATGTTCTAGTAACTTGTATCGTACAATATAATACACAGCCTTTTTTCTTCCATCTCAATTGGATTCAATTTATGCAAATCTACATGAGCATGACCGTGAAAATAAAAAGAAAATTGAATTAGTTCGTGCACAAATTGTCATTTCAAACGTTTGAAAAACTATTTAATGTATAAAAAATGGCCATTTCCGCGATGTTCCATATGAGAAAATCTATAGACGAGCGAAAAACGTTCACCAACAGAGACGATAATATTATGATAATATACAGTATATGGAACACGTGAGATTCATTGATCGGCCTTCGGTTTGATATTTGTTATACCTTCATCAACTCCCTGTCATTTTTTTATTTATTTTAGATGATGAGTTTTGAATTGTATTTGTCACGAAAATCCAACGCACGTTCGTTGCGTGAATTACGCCATGTTCCATATATGCAAATTGCCACCCGAAGCTCTTTTACATTAATATACATAGAGTTTCCAGTTTGATCAATAGATTAATTTCAACTGAAATTAATTTCTTATTCGCACATACAATTAAATGTTTCCTTCATTTTAATTCGCAATTGTAACGAGATAATTTACGCGTGTGTTTGTGTTGAGATTCGCCGACAGCTGGTGGATGGTATCGTAATGGTACGATTACGAATAAACCTGAAACAAACAAACTAATCGGATATTTCATTGTTTATATAACGTGAGCTATTTGTTTGATATCCACACTTTGGTAGTTTTTGATCCCATTTAATATTTACGGCACGCAGATTAAACGATGGATATTAAATAAAATATTCGATTTAACAAAAAAAAAATTTCTTTTGGTTAAAAACTATAAAATGACCATTGGAATGATAAAATAACTTTCAGGATCGTTTCTAATTAATCAATTTTTATTTAAAGAACCGATTGTTATGATTTATCTTTAATTAAAAGATATTTGAAATTTAATTTGATTGAAAATGTCCGAAGTAGAGGTTTCCAATTTTTTCCCTCATCGACTCCCTAAGTTTTTACTTTCTTTTACTACTATATAGTAAAGAAAGTATTGTAATTGGGTTAGGGATGTGAAAAAATAATCGATTAAATTCGATTTATTTTAAAGTAAAAATCGATTTTAAAACGTACTTTTAATAATACAAATAATCGATTAATAACCAATGTTTTTATAATCTAAAATCAGCTCTGTGACGTTGGCACCGCCATCTTGGAATTTGAAAAAAGAAATATCTCATTCGTTTGCCCAGGAAAAATTTTTGTTTGCCCACTCTTGGGAAAAAAATTACTTTAAAAAGAAAAAAAAAAAGTGTGAAGTTGGCATCCCCAACAGCCACCTAGCGAACTGTAGCACAAAATTGGAAAAAAAATACACCAATCGATTGTCCACCGCGAGTTCACGTTTGCCCAGGAAAAATTATTGTTTTTCCTCCCACCAAAATTAAATAAAAGAAATTATTTTTATACAGGGTGTCACAAAATGTTGAAAATTTGGGAATGTTGAGAAAAAGCCTCAAAACTGCAAATATTTCCAAAAAAAATTATTCAGTCGATTGCCCAGTAATAGTCTACGTTTGGCCAAGAAAAATTTTCGTTTGCCCACCCTCGATTTTCTTTGAATTAAAAAAAAAATAATAATGTTTTCTATATCTTAAGTTAACATATACCAAGTGTAGATAATTGTTAAAATTTTCACCTCCAACAACAAATTTTTTCATCTTTCAAATCAATCGATTTTTTATCTGCCACCTCCCAACATTATGTGTGGTCTTCTATAGTCCGGAGCGCGAATAGGGATGTGAAAAAATAATCGATTGTGGAAATAATCGATTAAAATCAATTTTTTTTAAGTAAAAAACGATTTTAATACGTATTTTTAATATTAAAAATGATCGATTGTTTATTAATCTATTTGATTTTTCTTGCTAAAAATACAATCGACTAATTAAAAATTGATTTTTTATGTAGAAAGTCACATCCCTAAATTGGGTCGTATTTTCGAAATCGAGCTTTCACCGGAAATACATGTGTTGGGGTCTCCTGAGTCCAAAAAAATTGTTTTTAGAAACATGTCTGTGTGTGACAGCCATATCGTATCGAAAGCTTTATCCGAATTACACCATACTAGAAATTTGGCCTCCATATTATACCTAGTTGTGGCGCGAAGCTATTGCTCCAAGTGTATAGTTATTAGTTAATTAAAAATTCATTTTTCAAAAATTTGTAAGTGTGTTTTTTTTTCAACAAATTGTTCCTTAAATGCTCTTTCTAGATCCGCAATTGCTCCAGGTGTATAGTTAATTAGTAATTCAATTTTAAACTGTTCATGTTTATAAGATCCAAGGTTAGTTTATGACGTCATTATTAAAAATATTGCAAAAGTTTGATCAATTATTTGCGTAATGAAAAGAGCAGATAGGAAACTTTAAAAAAAATAATTTAATTTTTTTTTTTAGTTTTATAGCGATTTTAATTCTTGAGTTTGAAAATTTTTTAAAAATTTAATCACCAATAAACTATCAACTATACACCTGGAGCAATTGCGGATCCGGAAAGAGCATTTATGGAGCAATTTAAAAAAAGAAACTTTAAAAAGGTGGCTTTTTTGTATTTTACAGCAATTTTAAATTTTTAGTATGCGAATTTTTGAAACGTTAATTATTAATCAATGTTAATCACGTTTTATCCTAATCACTAAGAACCTGCACTAACCATTTAAACTCGCACTAATCAAAGTGTAAATGGGGCTATAAGTGTAGTTGAAATATCAAGTAGAGTATAATTAAATTCTAAATTTTCAGCTCTTTCAAATTTTAAGCGGTTAAAATTAAACGTTTTACATAAAAATTAAACTAACACCAAAAAAGGAACCAAAAAGTGTTGAATAAAATAAGCGTTCAAGATCTTGACTTAATAACTAAGCAGGTTTCAATAACCAAACAATATTTTGTTCAATGTAGGTTTTGTTTAAATTCAAGTTAAATGAATATTTTAAATGCTTATTTATCTTTTTTAAAGGTAGGCTGATTTTTTGGTAAAAAAATGTTTTATTTAAATTTAGTAAAATATAAAATTTTAATTAAAATTTAAGAGCAAAAGTGTGAGGTTCATCAACCTCGCCGCTTTCTATCGTATATGTAAAACTCCTCAAAGGATTATTGAATTCCCAACAAGCCTGTATTTACTCGTATTTACGGAGCATAATTTTAAATTTCGTCAAAATAAATTTTCCGTGTCACAAACTTTTATTATAAACGTCCGGATTAAGAGACTCAATTAATAACCAGTGAAATTATAAAATTAATATCAAATGTGAACTTATGAAAAAGATAAATTGACGAAGATTAAACGTATATCTTATGGAAAGCAATTGTAATATATTAACCCTTAGAAAATTTGATGTTTATACTTGTTTTCGTGCACGTAAATATTGGAAGTCATAAATTAAATTAGGTGTATACATACAGATTTTCTTCCTATTCATATACCTATACAATTTTAAAACAGAGATATACAAGTTATCGTTAAATCAATTGAATTCCGTAACAAAGAGACAACCTTCTCATATTTAAATTATGGTATAATGTGATTTTCCATGGTCCTCTTTGTACTTGTACAATATTATGTTTCAATCCATTATTCATTTAATTCAAAAAGTTTTTCCAACAAATTCAATTTTGTGTTTGTACATTTAATATTCAGAGTTCATTTAAAAAAAATAGTTATTATCTCATTATTATAAGTATCTCAAAAACTGATACAAAATGAGAGTTACTTTTAGTATACCTAATATCTATCTATACTAATATATAAAATTGAAGAGTTTGTTTGTTTGATTGTTTGGTTAAACGGGCTAATCTCAGGAACTACTGCTTCGAATTTAAAAATTCTTTTAGTGTTGGGTAGCCTAACTATCGGGGGAGGCTTTAGGCTATATGACATCACGCTACGACCAATAAGAGCAGAGCATCGACGGAAAATGTTGTAAAAATCAGGACATTTTTTCTTTTTGAGAGCGTTCGTGGTCTGCCCTGCGTAAACGGTTAAAGTTACCCAAAAATCATGTATGGCAAAATTGTTCCTCTTAAAAAGTTCTACAAAAAAGTCCGCGACGACATATGTTTATTTTTTAAGCTTAGCCCGCTGTAACCTTTTTAATGGTTATAAAGGTTGTTTCAAAAATAATTCATTATTCGCGAAATTGTTTTTAGAAACTAATTATTAATTCTTACCCAAAAAAATAAGGTTTTTAATTAAATTTGGTATGATGATAAATGACAATCTCAGTCATTTAATACGGGAAAATGTCTCATTTACTCGGGAAATTGAAAAACGGTTTGGAGAAAAAAATTATACATAAACTCTAATTTTAGTTAAAAAGGGATTTTGGTGATATTTAAGTAAGATGATAGCTAACTATGTGAATCATTATCTAGGATACGTTTTATTTCGGAAAAATTTCTCATTTTATCGGGAAAATAGAGAAAAACTGATTCGAAGAAAAATCATGCTGAAACTAAACATTTTTATCTGATTACAATATATTTATAGTAATAACTCATAAGGTCCTCAAGGTAAAATCATATTTTTTCTTTTCATACAGTCCACTTTTTATCCAGGAAAAATGTATGTTCCCGTAGGATAGATACGTTTTTGTTTTTCACAGAACAAAAGATTACCATAATTTCTTGCAATATGGTGGTTTAAGAGTCAGTGAATAAAATGGGCTACTTTTTATGTTAAAATATTGTACCCCTCCCGTAGGATAGGCTAAAAATAGTATCCTTCAGAAACTGAGTATTTCAAAGTAGTTTTCTAAAAGTTCATGAAAAAGAGTTTTAACGAATTTTCCTCAGGAAGGCTTGATCTCTTTTTTATCCAGGAAAAATGTTCTACTCCCGTGGGAAGATATGTTTTTGTTTTTCACAGAGTAAAAGATGGACATGATATTTCGAATATGTTAGTTGAGGAATCAGATAATAATATAGATTATTTCTTATGCTAGAATAATGCACGGTGCTTAAAGGATAGCATGACAATTGTATCCTGCAGGAACCGTGTGTTAAAAAAAAGTTCGTGAAATCGATCTTTAAAGTTCGTGGAATAGCGTTTTAACATATTTTCTCTTTAGGATTAAAATAAAAATTACAATTTTCACTTGAAGATGATTTTTAATTTAACATCCGAAAAATAATAATGAAAATTTTTGAAACGTTGAAATTTCTTTCATTGTTAATTTGTGAATGTCTATAATGTTTAGAAATAAGCGTGTTAAATTATATTCAAACAGTCAACAATTACTCTACTTACTCAACTTTTTCACTATCGAAAAACTCAGTTAAATATAAGTATAATGCATTCAACATTTTCGAATTGTATTGTTACTTAAGGAACACAAGTACTTAAAGGTATTTTATAATATTCATAAAAATGTATAGAACCAATAAAATAGCTCTTCTAGATAGCTATATGGAATATCTTCCTTGAAAAGTAGTTTATTGGATTTTCATGAACTTTCTATGAATCAAAGATCTAAAAATATCTATCTGTCTTTTTTTGTTGATCGGATGGAAGTTTCTATTATTCAATCAGTATAATTTAGATACGCTCAGCGAAGCGGGCGAGGACCAGCTAGTATAATATATATACAATTACAGTGGCAATCACTGGTCCCATATAAATTGAATTTCTTAAGGTATATAACGTCGTTTCGTCTGGGTTGTTGCGAGAGGTATCACTGCATGTTCCAATTCCATTACCAGTGGCCATAGATCGTTCGGGTCCGAATCCATTTTGACAAACGTGTAGAAAATGATATTTTTCGATTATTTAAATGTAGTCTTCTGTTGATAATTCTTTCTGGGGTTTTGCTAATGGCGTTAGTTAGCGATATTGGACGGTAAAAATTTGCGCTCAACTTTCTTAAATACTTGTTTAAGTTTGCGTCTATTGAAAAATATTTTAACACAGTGGTTATTGTGAATACAAGAAATTTTTATTTCTCTTTCCTTCAATATCTCATTGATTTAATTTAACCTGAAATGCATTAACACACATCTCTCATTCACCACAAACAAATGTTGAAAAGCCCACAAAAAAGCGTGACCCACAACATTTGTCCGATACAAAACTTAATATTTACAAACTATTTTTTTTTAATTTTTCAACAGTTTCATTATCGTACAATAACACACAATAACAGAACAACCTTTTCATCTAATAAATAATTCATTTCGTTTCCTTCCCGTGACTTGAACGTGTCGGAAAAGGTTTCTCGTCCAATTATTTAACCATAATTTAAAAGAGTTTGTTTATTTTATTTTTCGTTTCACTTTGACCGGCCATTTGTCTCTATTAAACTTTCACAATGATTTCATCAGCTTGAATGTTTGTTCTGTGTATTTTTCATGCTTTAAGGCTAACAAATAAAAGTGAAGCTTTTTACAGTTGTAAAGAAATAAATTGGTTTTTAATTCTTTTTTGGTTCAATAACAATGTGGTAAATAATAAGTAAACAAACGGTGGCATACCTCAAGTTTTTCAAATAGATGCTAAATGAAATTGTTACCATTTAGTACGAAGTGTAACAATTAACACGTTGTCTATAGATAAAAATGGGGATTATGTGGCTGCAAAATTAAAGTAGGACAATTACCTAGGGCATAAAATTGAAGTCGATTTTTCTGTTCTTTTCCCTTCATATGCAAATCATTCATTTACATTATCTGTATAGGTAGCATATTACACAATTTCGTTTCAAGGCTCAACAACATGAATTGTTGTGACTATTTGCCTGTTAATTAAATTAACTCGGTCATCTTAACTTGTCGGAAATTCGTAAATTAATATTAATTTGTTTATGGTTCAGATTATATGCTGCGTCAATTTATTTAGCTAGACACAAATAATTGTGAATGTCGTAACATTTAACGCTTGTAATAAACCCCGTTTTTCTGATCGCACTAAAGCCATATAAAATATAGGGGAAGCCCGGGCAAGACGAATATGTTAAGAGAAATGGTAAAAAAAGCACAGAAGTTTCTGATCAACAACCGTCTTTTTAATATTAATTTGTATTTTGGTTAATCATCATTGGAAAATATTAGGAAAAACTTTGAAATTTAAACAATTTCTAAATAAAATTTTGATAACAAAAAAAAATGCTTAGATAAGTAAGGCAATTGGTGATTTAATCTTCGCAATCATCACAATAGTAGCTTCCTACCCCTGAATAAGAAGTACAGTTCTCGCATGCCCACCTCTTGCATTGGTTGCACTCTATCCAATCTTCGATAGGCGGTTAACTTGTCTTATCCTTACGATTTTTATTGCTAAACTGCTTCATTATTTTATACTTACTAGAACCGGTCAAATTGGATATATTAGTCTTTTTTATATGAGCAGCTTTACTGAGGCCTGCTAATTCAGCTATTTTTGTATTTTTCTAGCTATCCGTTTTGCCTATATCCCTATTTCCCATAGCACTAGCATTTAAAAGTTGTTGCCTACTGTAAAATTTATACCGACGAATGAAAAGTTACAAATATCAAACTTCAAAAAACACGCAATCGATTAAACATAGTCTATTCGTTAACAATTAATATATCTATATCAATAATAAGATTGAAGATTTCTGCTTTTTGAATACCTGTGTAATGAAAACGTAACGTATCACCTGCGCGAGGGTACATAAACAAAATTATTTTTCTCAGCTGAGATTTTTATCTAATCTAAAAAATGTAAGGTGTTTTGTTGTATACTCTTGCCATTTTCATTGCACTTTTACTCAAAAAAAAAAAAAAAACATTGTTTGTCCAGGGTAAACTTGAAAACGGCTGCACTGATTTCAATGAAATTTTCATAAAAATTTTTTAAATATTCCAACTTACATTATAGGCTACTTTAAATTTCTAATAGTATTCCCTGTCTATTTGTTTGTTCTTGGCAAACTTGAAAACGGCTGGTCCGATTTGGATAAAATTTTCACAACAAGTAGTAAATATTACAAAAAGTGCTATAAAATACTTTTTATTCCGAAAAATGTTGGTTTTCTGAGCAAAAAAATAAAAAACTATAAAAACTGTGCAACGAAAAACATACATCGGCAGGCCGTTGTGATACAATGTACATATACATATCATATCGCAGAGATGACATGATTTTAAACTATGTAATTTGTTATTCTATTTTTAATTAATGTTCGCAAATTTGAAAATTATAACCATGATAGAAGTATAGCGATAGGTTAAATTCCTAGAAACCATAACTCCATTGTGAATTAACGAGTAGTTAATATATTATTCATAGTTCGGCTGAAAAACGTTCGAATTGTCGAGGAAGGAAAAGGAATTCCTCTGCAGTAAATATGATTTCGTTCATAAAAATAACTATCTTTTTTCAAAAATGAGACCCGTAAGAAAAAATAACAAAAATAGACAGTTCGACTTAAGTGATCCCAATTAGGAGTTTGATTAAGAGAGGTGAAGCCGTTAAGCAGAGCCCCCAGAACAAAAATAAATCCAGCCCAACTTATTTTTCAAGAGAAAATAGCAAGTTAGATGTGACCATCGCGTTGTTTTTTTTACCAAAAAACTATATTCTTAATTTTCAATTTAATTTAGCAAGATCTATAAGAATTCGTTGTCTAATCTTGCACCCCGGGAAACAGCAGACTTGCCGATAAGACATAATGTACTTAATACTATATCCTAGAATTATGAATCTAAGGCAACCAAACGTAATACCTCAGATCTTAAGATAACACATTAAATATTATTGACCCTAAAAAAGGTACACTTCCTAAAGGATAGCTACTAATCCATTCTACTAAAATTAAAAAATGATTTCATATGACATTTGGTGTGAAAGGTTCTCAAGGCTTAAAATTTTCTTAATATTTTACAATATTCAAAAAAACGTAAAGATCCTACCTATACGATAGCTTATATCTGTTCCTGGAAAAGTAGTTTAACGGATTTTCATGAACTTTCTATGAAATAAGGGTCTAGAAATATCTAATTATCTTTTTTTGTAAAAATAGCTTAATTTCTTATTTTCGGTAAAATCTTCTATTAGTCAATCAGATTAATTTAGATACGCTCAGCGAAGCGGGTGGGTATCAGCTAGTAATACATAAAATCAATATAAAAATCTAGCCAAAAATCGTAACAAAACGTTTATTTTTATTTTTACAAAAAAATCCAATAATTTTTGTATTGATTGAACT
This sequence comes from Sisyra nigra, assembly GCA_958496155.1. Taxonomy (NCBI): domain Eukaryota; kingdom Metazoa; phylum Arthropoda; class Insecta; order Neuroptera; family Sisyridae; genus Sisyra; species Sisyra nigra. Next base: position 7,425,591 of record OY292314.1, on the reverse strand, counting down.
GAGTTTTACCTGAGCTTAGATTAACTGAGCTCGTCCAGTAGTACTATCTATTGTAGGTTTTTATTAAAATTGAGTCAATATTAAAATTATTTGTCTTGCATCTTGCCCGGGCTTCCCCTACTTGAAACATTTTTCTTGATATATAGGTGATATTGATAATGTTTTAGTTAAGTTTCAACGATCATTTATCGAATATTTGCACAAATAGTTTGTTTTTTTTTTTGATTAGATAAAATAGGCGTTGACCGATTAATTTATAGAAAAGTTTTTTTTTTAATTTCAGTCGATAAATTTCCATGAAACTCGCAATGCACGTGCGACACGAACACGTGAAAGCGTAGAGCCACGCTTTTCCATATCACTATATATATTAAACAATATTACCGCCATATTATGGGTAATATAATACAAAGAAACGCTTTTTGCTTGATTGAAAAATTAAAAAAAACAGTGCAAATAAAGAAAAACCTGTGTGCAATTTGAAAATTTCAAAATTGCTCTGATAAAATGCTCGTAATCTTTGTGTTATAATATGTGATATTGAAAATCGACGAGCAAGAAGTTTAATAACGAAAACTTCGGTTCGTTCGTGTTTTGTGCATTGGTGTGTAACGTTAATTTTATCTAGCTATTGTTGTAGTGGCTCTCAAACGTATAGCGCAGTGAAACGCAAAAAATTGATATTGGCGACGACAAGTGAAGGCAAATGTTTGGTGAGATAAATATTTGATTTGAGATCCGTTCGTGTGTTGAACGGTTTTATTTCGATATTAAATATTGTTTACCAAAGACGTAAACAGCCCTTGGTTGGAGGATTAGAGATGCCTTGGTATATAGTGAAATTAATTTTGCTTTTTTTTGGAGAAGAAAAAAAAACCATTCCCTTGACTTATGTCATAATTAATGAACTTGGACTTGACTGTGTTATGAATTTCACGTCAAATGTTTATACGTTTCGGAAATGAGGAAAAACTTCTTGGAACTCTTTTCCTGAAAAAAACTATATAATAAAACCAAAAAATTTTCATTGTCATTAATATATGATGAAAGTTAAAATTTCGGTCGAGTCTAATTTTTCCTGATATATTTTTTGAGGGTTTTAAGTATAAAATTTTCGTATGTTCACAACTAAACATTTGTAGGTTTAATTTTTATGGAGTAAAAATGTAATTAAAGAACAATACATAGGCCATGTTCATTTAAATACGTTTAATGAATATTGGAATAACATTTTCAATTTTATTGCTTTTATAATCACAATCTTATCAGTGTTCAGCCAATACAGTTGTCGAAATTATAAGTCAAATGCTCACAATTAGAATAATGGATCCAACTTTTCAAGATTTCGTTGTTAGTATTAATTTTTACGTAAAAATTCAGATCATTCAATTTGCCATTTAGAACAGTGCTTTTAGCCTTCGAAAATGGTAAAAAGGGAACAAAATTATAGTAGGATGAAACCCACTGGAAAAGAAAGAAAATATAACAAAAATGAAAGGAAAAATAAATTACGGTCGATCTGATGTGGAAAAAAAGGAGGAGGGGTATCTCAATTTCCGAAAAATTACAAGTCCTATGGAAAAAAGTTAAATGGCAACGTTGTAGTAGTTTTACACTTTTTGTGCTAACACCTTTTTCACATAACCTATAAAATAATAATTAAAGTGTACATTTTAATAAATTGCTCAAAATTGTACATAAAACCATTGTACTAATACAACTTTGAGCAATTTATTAAAATTTATACTTTAATTATTGTATTTTCGAAGAACATTTAACATTGTAACGTATACATTTTTGAACCATCAGAAATTAGAGGTTTTAACGAACAAAAAGCTCATCGACTTTTTAAAAAAATCAGATGTTTTGACGTGAGAATTTTCGATTGGAAATTAGGGTGCTTTTTCGATATTAAGTCATTATAAAGTGAAAAATTAAATATCTTGAATCAAAAAAATTACAGTATGTCTGGGACATTAAGAGGTAATTTTTTGCCAAATTTTATGAAATTTTTTTTTTGTAATAGATAAAAATAAGAAATTTAAAACTTGGTTATTGGAATTTTTCACATAAATTTTGAGGTTATGTGAAAAATGTGTTAGCACAAAAAGCGTAGATCTACTTATTATCTACAACGTTGCTATTTTATTTTTTCCATAGGACTTGTAGTTTTGTCGGAAATCGAAATAAACCGTTTCTACCCTCAAAAACACCCCCCTTTTTCACTTCCCCACCTCAGATCGACAGTAGTTTATTTTTCCTTCCATTTTTGTTATATTCTCTGGGTTTCATCCTTCTATAATTTTTTTTCTGTTCAAAAATTATTTTCCCTAGTCTAATTTAATTATGAGGATTTACATTCAAAAATAGCAAGTTTTGTACATAAGTTCATTATTTTTTCATTCTTTAAGCTTTATTATATAGCTTCTTCCGTCCCATCCAGTTTGCATCTGCATACCTTTATTGTATCTTCTCTTGTAAATTGTGCTTATGAAATCTTAGATAATGTCTTGAAACTTTGGTTTAAGGGGGTAAGTTGTAACGTCACATTTTTAAAGTCTGTCAGCTTTCCAATGTTTATACTAAGCATAGAAATATCAAATTTGAACAATTTTAAATGCACAGTCCAACTTGGTATAGGTTCTATTTAGAGGCGAAACATTTTGCTTGGTACTAGACTTTTAGGATACGACTCTCTTAGATAGTTCTTTAACCTGGTGATCCTCAGTAAACATCAACTAGGTAAAAGAGAAAAATAACAGAATTTCCTATTCCTGAAATTTTACTGAAAGAAGGTTCTACATTAAAACAAAAAGAGTTTCTCCTTCTCAGCACTTAGAGAACTAAGTTGAAATAAATTAAAATTTAACCTCAGGTATCTTTATACTGGGTGAAAAGAATCAAGTACTTATTAACTTGAAGTATAAAATAACTGAGGTTAAATTTTCATTTATTTTACTTCTATATGAACTTTAGTTTTTTTTTTATATTGATGGGTACTCTACTAGATCATCCAATGTAATAAAGGCTATACATGGTACGGATATCATTGAACTTTAGTATAAAGCAGTGCTTCATAATTATTTTATACAGCCAAGTCAGTTTATAATATGCCAAAGTACGATAATTTTCGTAGAAATAGATTTATAGTTTTCTCTTTATTTCTTTTGGGAAACATTACGTCCTGTTTGATATAAGTCCAAGGATGACATCACCCCCAGAGTCATAAAATGGCGGCACTCCTTTTAACATATGGCGGCACATTCTTAGACTTGTGACAATATATTGATTAAAATAACATCCGACTTAATTTTCTGAAAAAAACGGATTTTAAACCTTATAAAACGTACAAATACAAATTTTCAGAGAGGAATAAAATTTGCCTAAATAAAATTTACGAAGTCGTTTATAAATAAAATTTAATTTTAGCTTTATTAATGGATAATTAATATTTTAAATATAAAAAAAACTACAAACGGAAATTAGAGAAAAAAATAATAACCCAGTATAAGAATTGAATCCAAAATTTTCAATTATGAAACTCAACTTCTTCTTTACCAGGCTATTAATGCTGACTTATCCCCAGTTTCACAGTGAACGTTTAAACTCAACTTTTAGTTTAAACTTCAGTTCAACAAATAATTCGGTTTCACAGTTTCACTAAAACCTTGAGCTGAGTTTAATCCGTTGTTTAAATTAAACGATAGTATTCTTCCGTTTAAACTAAACAGCTCAACGTTCGACAACTGCATTTTTATATGTTACCAATTGGCTGAAGTTCATTTAGTAAAGTTGCAATGTAACCATAGAAACTATAAAAACTACATGCAGTGCTACCACATAATTCCAAAAATTATCAATTAAACGGCGTTTAATTGAACTGAGGTTTACTTTAAACTGAATGATTTAAACTTCAAATTTGAACTCCAGTTCAGGTTCAGCTGAACTTAAGTTTAAACGGCCACTGTGAAACTGGACATTAAAAATTTATATTTGAAATAATTTAAGTCGAATTATTCAGGAGACCGTATCATAGCAACGAAATATACAAAACAACATAATAACTCTTCTTATACAATATATTATACTGGTTAGATATAACGATCCTTTTGTACTATCCAGTACATTATGAGGTGTTTTTTACGTTTTACATTACCTCGATTTTTGGTTTTACCAAACAAACCTACACATAATGCAATGAACTGTATTCTATTGTGAAATTTAATGCCAATCCTTATAAGGAATTTAATTAAACAATAGTTTAAGGCATGTTCGTTGCATTATCCAAGTATTTCTAAATATTTCTTTTTGTTTATTTCATATTTTCAAAATATTACTCAATCAGATTCATGTTACAAATAATTATGTTATTTGTTTCATGTTTTTTGTGTCTAAAATTACCAATCTTGTGATATTTCGAGACAAAGTTCTTAAAGTTTTACTCTTCTTACTAAATAAAAATATTTATAGGTAGTTATTAGTTTTGTGGTGTGTTTCTCAATTTTGAAGACCCCCAAAACGCGTGTTTATTAGCTCTAAATTCCAAACGACAAAATTCCATCAAACCCCGAATGTCTTTTGATGAAGCTTCACAAACGCTTTCAACGATCGTGTGTCACACAATAAAATCTGCCATCGTCGCATTTCTCGCTAAAAATAACGACGTTTTTAGAACAGAACCATAATTTATCTCGAGAAAATAGCGAAAAAATACACACACACACAGTCATCATAACACTCCATTTTTCTATAAATATAAGACTAATAGTCTGTCATAAAGCCGGATAATTTTTCTTATTTCCTCCATCCACCTGTCTTCAATGTGCTATGTCTCTATGACAATTACTCGATGTCGTTGTCATTCAATGAACACTAAAAGTCTAACAACCGAACCGTGCTCTGATCGTAAAAACAGTTTTATTTTTAATCTTCCTTATTGCCTCGTCGTTATCGTATTCGTACTTTTTTCACATGATTTAATTTATTTTCATAAGTACGAGATTTTTATATGTTGTGCTATTTTTGTTGCAGATTCTATCGCGAATCAACCCCGCGACTTGTGATTGCATAGTAAGTAGAAAATTTTATAATGTCTCACATATAATGAAACTAGCTGATAACCGCTCGCTTTACTGAGAGTATCTAAATGTAATTGATTGATTAATTGATTCCCTACCTTCACCACGAAATTTAAAAATTAATCTATTTTGACAGAAAAAGATGATAGATATTTTCAGACTTTAGATCCAAAGTAAGTTCATCAAAAATCCTCAAAGCTACTTTTTAGGAAGAGATATTAGCTATCGTTCAGGTTCATTACAATTTTAAATATAAAATGTTCCTTTAGACTTGAAAATTTTTCGTTTCAAATGTAATTTATAACCGTTCAGTTATTTTAGTAGAATAAATTCATAGCTATCATACAGGAACCGTGCATTTTTTTAGGATAAATGGTATTCAATATGTTAAGATTTGAGGTATCTTTAACAAAACTTCATTAGTTGCGTTAAGTAATTGTTAGTTATTTAAAAATTTACACGGAAGAAAAATGTGTTGTAGATTTAACAACATTCTTTTTTAATTTTACAACATTAACTAGTATTATATAGAATGACACCACGTGTGGTAACGTTTACCTGTTAAATGTAATTAAAAAAAGTGTAGTATTATTTACAACACGAACTAGTAACAAGTTAATCGTAAAAAATACTTTTTACAGCATCTTAAGCCTTTAATTTAAGCTTCACATCTGTGCATCATCAATAAATAGAAGTCTATTGAAATCTATTGAAGTCTATATTGAAATATATAGAATCTATGGAAGGCTATGAAATTTGTGGCGACGACATACATACATTGCACATTACACATAGCGATCATTAAGTGTAGAAAAGGCTTTAGAAAATGATTGAAATTTTTGACACTTGTATTTATTTGTAAAAATTATTGGTTATGTTGTACGCGACGCATGCGCACCAGTAACAGAAACGCCAAAATGTGTTAATTGTACAACACTCAGCAGTTGTAACAGCTATGGTAGTAAAAAATACTATACGTTAGAGCTGAATACAACACAGTATGTTATCTAATGTTACATTTGTGGTTATAGTGAACACAAAATGCAGTAAAAATATTACTAGTTTAGTGTGGTAAATTTTACACCACTATTTTTTCCGTGTAGAATAGCTATTATTTTAATACGTTTATTTCTTATTAATATGTTTCACAATGAAGAATAAAGAAATTCAAATATTTTTAAAAAAATTTCATTATTAATTTTATCGGGTGCTAATTGAAATTTATAATATTTATTTTCCAGTAAACATTGTCAATTTTTTTAATTTAAACTTTGTAGAGATTTTCTCGTTACTGTGTAAAATTGGTCAGGCCTTCTTGAGGAAAATGCGTTTAAATACTATCTCACGAACTTAAAAAAATACTATGAAAACGCACGGTTCCTGTAGCATTCAATTGTTATACTATCCTCTGTTGGGTGACCTACCGTCCTCTTTTAAGAGTACATCTACCTTACATACCTAATTGGTGTAGAATTTTTCGAGTTTTTGTTCTAAATAAAGACCAACATAACATTTTTATATTTATATGAAAAAGATATCAACAAAACAGCCACTACGTACGCCGTACAAAATAGTCAGCCGTTCTGTCAACGCTTTTTAAATCTCTGATATCTTTTAAGATATTCATTTTGATGATATGCTGTAAAGGGCAATTTTGATCTACATGAAATGCACAACGTATCTAATTCATTTAATTTGTTAAGGCATAATACTGTATTGTTTAAAATAGCATGGTAAATAACCAATCATTTTTTTGTAATATATAAAAGATAAAAATGGTTCCTGTGGGTTATCCTTAAGAGATAGACATATACCGTCGCGGACTTTTTTATCAATCTTTTTAAGATACACAATATTGCCGCATATAAGTTTGATCTAACTCGTAAGGTTTAGCCAGCGTTTGCAATGTAAGTGCACAAAAATATGTTTGTTATGACATCTTATTACAAATCTTTGAATTTCCCGACTTTACTCTACAAAAATATGCATGAATTATATCTGCAAACCGTCCTCTTGAATCATTTTATCAATTGCTGAAAACTTCATTAAAATCCGTTTTGTAGTTTAAAAGATCTAAGGGAACAGACAGCGGGAGCGACATTTTTTTATACTATGTAAAGAAGATGAATGGACCAAATTATTTCATCTAACAACAGATGGAAATATTAATGTTGAGTAAATAAATAAATACGACATAATTTAATCGCTCGTGTTTACACGGTATCTGTTAAATTTATATCATGCTAGTCAAGATGTTTGCAATCAGTTTTTTTTTTTCGTTGCATAACGATAATAAAGTGGAACACAAATTCAATTAAAAACAACGCAATTGTATCAAATGTTATCAAATCACTTGAGACATAATCAGAGGTTTTTTCCTGTAAAATTGTTTTAAATTATTGCTAGTTGGTGGCTTGTTTAAAAATTTTCGTATATATGTTTAGCCTAATAACCTAATTTTATGCTAGTAAACAGCGTAATCTGTAGATTTTTTCACATTATCTTCCATTTAATTTAAATTTTCGTTGATGGAAGCTTAGTTTAATAAATCTTAAATTTTTAAGATGGGTTCGTAGATAGATTACTTTTATACGTATTTTAATTAATAGTATTCAAGTTCAGCTTTATTGTAATTTTAATAAAATTTTTTAATCAATTTCTCAAATCATTGATAAGGTATATCAATGAAATGATATAGGAAAATTTAACAATAGAAATTTCTGTTTTTAATTGCACTGAAAATTGGTTTACACACGTGACCCGCTCACGGTGTGTGTCCTTGTGTCGGAAAATTGAAAAGCCGTGCAGAGGTTTCCTCGCCAAGGCTAATCATCGTGTGACCCACATATTAGATCAATTTAACAATTTAAGCTTAACATTGAAACGACAAATTTTGAAATGTTTCGACACAAAATCATTTTCTCGCTGCTGCAGCTGAAAATATACGACGCATTTTCTCGCTCGCAGCAAGTACTCGAAAAAATTTCAAGGTGATGTGATAAAAATTGCGCGAATTTCACGTATTTGATTGCTCGAGATAACAGAAAAAAAAATTTTCCTTTTAGTTTAGTATATAAATAACAAACTTAAAATATTTTTTTTATTATAGTTTTTTTTAGATCAAATATTTTTACGTTGTTTCAAAGGATTAAATGATAAGAAAAAGCTTAAAGAATAGTTTGAAAAATGTTTTGAAAGGCATTTTCTCGGTTTGTTTATGGCCTCGTTTATCACCATTACGACAGCCTAACCCAATATTTTTTTCGTTATGAATTTGGCAATCGAAACCACCATCGTCAATTAATTTTAAAAAAGCGGCCAGATAAAATTCCCCCAGTTCGATTATAGAGCGCCAAAAAATTTCATTTTTGAAAAATTGATTTTTCAAAGGTCTTCTTCAATGCTAGTATAATAATCAACTAGTTTTAATCCAAGCGGCGTTATAAGTACAAAAATAAGCTGACGGTATGACAGATTGTATTGATCATTTACCTTTAATGGATAATATAAGTTGGATATTTTTTTCTTTATTATTCATACAACGAGCAAATGGCTTACAAGATCTTAATTAAACACCTAATAATTAAAGTTCAGATAAATTATGAGTAGGTATGTTGATGAAAGCCACCAGCCAGCATTGGAAGTCTCTAAGAAATTGGGAGGTGGTCTCGTGGCCATTCCATTGTCGCTTCGAAAGAACCGACGTGGAGGATTTTTTAGGTGTTGGCTAGAGGAAAGAATTTGAACTTCTGGATTAGAATGGGAAAACAATTTGTCATGGAATTAAATGAATCTATCGGAAATAAGTTCGGAAATATAACGAACATTAAGATCTCTACGAATTACTTTATTACTTCATTTGTGGCATAATAAGGAGCGTTTAGGATTTAGAAGGATTTTTGACTGAAATGATTTGATGCCTTTGATATTAAAGGGTTTAGTGGAGCCCCACAATTCTATTCCATATGTCAAAATAGATCTAATAAGGGATTTATATGAAGTCAATTTAGTTGGAAAGTCTATGGGAGATTGTGGTCCTAAAAGTCTTCTTAAGAGTCCAAAGCAAAAAACAATAATCAAACTTTTAAAAAAAGAAGCTCTTAATTTATAAGACCTTTATTCACAATAAGGCACCAAATGTATTTAAGATTGAATTTCAGTTAAAGATAGTGGAATTTTTGAACTCAAATAAACTATTTAAGAAAAATAACTACGAAAGGCTAAAAAGAAAATCTAAATAAATAAAATAACTAACCCTTAATATCTAAATTTAATTGATTGATTAATTGATTCCCTATCTTCACCACGAAATTTAAAAATTAATCTATTCTGACAGAAAAAGATGATAGATACTTTCAGACTTTAGATTCTAAGTAAGATCATCAAGATCCTTAAACGTCTTTTCTAGTAAGAGATGATAGCTATCTTACAGGTTCTATAAGATTTTTAGCATAAAAAATTCCTTTAAGAAAATTAGAAAATCTTTCAAACCAAATGTTATTTAAAACAGTACAGCTATTTTAGTAGAAAATAATAGGAGCTATCCTACAGGAACCGTCCTTCTTTTAGAATAAATGATATTCATTAATATGTTAAAATCTGAGGTATCTTTAACAGAACTTCATTAAAATTCGTTCCGTCCAGTAATTGTTAATTTTTTTAAAATTTAGTATATTATTTTAATACGTTAACTTATTTCTAATTAATTTCTTCGGCAATGAACAATACAGAAATTCAAATATTTAAAAATTTTTGTTATTAATTTTATCGGGTGTTAAATTGAAATTCTTATTTATTTTTCAGTAAAATTTTGTCAATTATTTAATTTAAACTTTGTAGAGATTCTTTTTGTTACTGTGTAAAATGTGTCAGGCCTTCTTGAGGAAAATGCGTTAAAATGCTTTTTCGCGAACTTTAACGAAACTATTTTTTAAATACACGGTTCCTGTAGGATACAATTGTTTTGCTATCCTATGGGATTCACTATGTATTACCGATGCAAAATATAGATAAAAACCATTCTGGAGCCCGATTGTATATTGTATCAAAATTTGAGCTCAATAGGTACAAAATAAGGATCAACATAACATTTTTATATAACATAGAAGAAGATACCAATAAAACAGACAATACGTACGTCGTACAATAGCCAGCCGCTATGCCAGCATAATTTTTTGTCATTTGTAATATATAAAAATGGTTCTTGTGAGTTATCCTTAGGAGATAGACATACACAGTTGCAGACTTTTTTATCAATCTTTTTAAGGTACACAATTTCGCCGCATATAAGTTTGATCTATCTCGTAAGGTTTAGCCAGCGTTTGCAATGTAAGTGCACAAAAATATGTTTGTTATGACACCACATTACAAATCTTTGATTTTCCCGACTTTTTTCTACTAAATTTTGTATATAAATTATAGCCATTATGCTACCGAGGACTAATAGCTACTTATATAATAAAAAAAAGTTTAATCAAAATCCGTTCAGTAGTTTTTGTGTGAAAGAGCCTCAACACAAACAAACAAACAAAAATCTTCTACAGTTTTATTATAGATATATATAGATTTTTATTCAAATGATCAAATGAGATAAGAAATCATAACAATTAAGCTTAGAATTTGTACATCAAAGAGTTTTTCAAATAAACGTAAACCAAGTGAAAATATTTTTAAGTCAATATTGAGCATTGGCCAAAAATTTCTGACTCATTTTCATCTACGGAAGACCAATCTTGTGACAATGATTTTCTAACGTTAAAAAGAAAATTAAAGGTCACATTCTATGATAATCTTAGTCTACAAGTAGGTAGTTTTTATTTTTGACCGTCACTTTTTTACGTCGTTAATATTTTTAAATGAAGAAAAAAATCCTAATGGAATGCAATATTTAGATTATAATATTTCTTAAGTAAATTTTCATGAACCTCTCAATCGAATTCTTCGTTGATTCAACATTAGCGTGCATATAAATGTCGAACAATCGCGATTTACTATCGACAGAAATAGAAAACATTATGAATAAATTTCCTTCTCGGAAAATGAACGCCCGGAAAAACTGAATTATTAGAATTTCAGGAAAAGCAGCATACATACATATAATACAACATTTTCAACAAAATGAAACCCATAATTACGAGCCTGATTATTTGAATACATAATATTTTCATTCAACAACAAATTTTTATGCATAAAAATAACAAAAGTCACAAGTCAAATAATTGTTACACGTTTTAAGAAAATTTCAACGAATAAATCAAAATGTGCCCACGCATAATTAAGAGATTACCAAATAAGACGTCGCTTTGCAACGAATAAATTTTGTTGTGAGATTAAAGCAAAAGCCAACACATTGCAAAGATTAAAACGAAAAGTGGGAAATAAATTTTGGAAAGTTACTCTCTTGAACATGTCGTTCCAGATTAGATTATCTCGAAAACATACACGGAAAATTAATTAGTCTGAGAAACTTAAAGCCAACATGTTTGTCGTTAAAAATTCAACAAATTTAGAAATTTTTATTGATTCATTTTATAGCAATTGAAATCGATTGTGACATCGAGCTTAGCGACAGCTCGATTACAATATAAGTGGTAGAGATTAGAGTTAATGGCCAATAAAATTTTCGATAAGAAAAATTTTATATTCATTTAGCACGAGGAATTATTTGATAGTTGCAGTATTTTGCAATCGATTTAAAAATGTTTCAAAAATGCAACTCAAGTCGTAAATGGTTTAATTATTATATTTACTATCGAGATTTTGAAATTTAACTAACTATTAGGTTTGTTTGCGGATCTTATACTGAACCGATAACGAAGTGGATTTAGGATATTTACCCAACGCATACATGCTTATGAACTGACTAGCTGATACCCGCCCGCTTCGCAGAGCGTATCTAAATTAATCTAATTGAATAATAGAAAACTTTACCCAAAATAAGAAATTCAACTATTTAAACAAAAAAAGATAATTAGGCATTTCTAGACCTTTATTTCATAGAAAGTTCATGAAAATCCGTTAAACTAGTTTTCCAGGAACAGATATAAATTATCTTATAGGTAGGATCTTTACGTTTTTTTGAATAGTGTAAAATATTAAGAAAATTTTAAGCCTTGAGAACCTTTCACACCAAATGTCATATGAAATCATTTATTAATTTTAGTAGAATGGATTAATAGCTATCTCTTAGGAAGTGTACCTTTTTTAGGATCAATAATATTTAATGTGTTATCTTAAGATCTGAGGTATCAGGTTTGGTTGCCTTTGGTTCATTATTCTAGGATATAGTATAGAGTCCATTATGTCTTACCGGCAAGTCTGCTATTTCCCGAGGTCCAAGATTGGACAACGAATTCTTATAGATCTTGCTAAAATAAATTTAAAATTAAGAATATAGTTTTTTGGTAAAAAAACAACGCGATGGTCACATCTAAGTTGCTATTTTCTGTTGAAAAATAAGTTGGGCTGGATTTCTTTTTGTTCTGGGGGCTTTGCCTAACGGCTTCACCTCTCTTAGTCAAACTCCTAATTGGGATCACTTAAGTCGAACTGTCTGTGTTTGTTATTTATTTTTACGGGTCTCATTTTTGAACAAAGATATTTATTTTTATGAATGAAATCATATTTACTGCAGAGGATTTCCTTCTCCTCCCTCGACAATTCGACATTTACTCAGCCAAACTATTAATAATATATTAACTACCCGTAAATTCACAATGGATTTATGGTTTCTAGGAATTTAACCTATCGCTATACTTCTATCATGGGTATATTTTCAAATTTGCGAACATTAATTTATAAGAATAACAAATTACATAGTTTAAAATCATGTCGTCTCCACGATATATAAGTATATGTAAATTGTATCACAACTTCCTGCCGATGTATGTTTTTCGTTGCGCAGTTTTTATAGTTTTTATTTTTTTGCTCAGATAATCAACATTTTTTTGGAATAAAAAGTATGTTAATGCACTTTTTGAAATATTTACTACTTGTAGTGAAAATCTCGTCCAAATCGGACCAGCCGTTTTCAAGTTTGCCAAGAACAAACAAACAGACATGGAAAACTATTCGAATTAAAAAGTTGCCTATAATGTAAGTTACAATATTTAATAACTTTTTGTGAAAATTCCATTGAAATCAGCTCAGCTGTTTTCAAGTTTACCCTGGACAAACCCTGTTATTACCCTGTTTTTTTTTTGGGGAAAATTACAATGTAAATGGCATTTATATTTTTGTATTAAATATACGAAAATGTAGGTAATAAAGAGTATTCAACAAAACACCTTAAATTTTTTAGAATAGATAAAAATCCTAGCTGGGAAAAATGATTCTGTTTTTCGTTCTCTCGCGCAGGAGAGATGAAACGTTTTTATTATATAGGTATTCAAGTAGTAACAACTTTCAATTCTATTATTGGTATAGATTAACGGTTATTTTTCCGTGAACGAGTTTGAAAATGTTCAGAAGTAACACGAGGATTAATGAAAATTGTTAATTGTATTTAACGTTACGAGCGAAGGAAAGAAAATCTAGCCACATTTTATCAAACTGCGCATGAATAAGATAACCGAATTTTTCGTCCTAAAAAAAACCCGACAATCGCTAGAAGCAGAGTCCCGTTCCACTTCCCTTTTCTATCAATGTTAAATTCAATTAACAATCTTCCTGGGTTCCCGTTAATCCTCGTCTTACTTCTGAACATTTTCAAACTCGTTCACCGAAAAATAACCCTTAATCAGCTCAAAAGCTTGTTTGGGCTTGGCGATATTCCTAAATCCACTTCGTTATCGGTTCAGTATTAGATCCGCGAACAAACTAATAACTTCCTAGTTACTCTGGAACTATAACTTCATAAATTTTCGTTTAAAAACTGGGCTTAGAATTTACTCTCTTACTGATTAGATAGGAAAAATTTTCTAGTCTTATTTCCATTAGTAAACTTGAAGTTTTTGCGTTGTTGACACAAATTTGCGTTAATCTCATGAGTCAACAATAAACATGCCATTGAACAATCACTTGATTCGATAATTGGGGAAATAAACTAATTGTTACAATGCGTCTAATTGAAATGGCACTGAATCGCTGGGCTGGATTTGGAGCGAAAATATTACGAGAAGCACATTCGCTCCCGTCTTCCCGTCTGCCTCCTCGCCGACAACGTAATGCTGTTTGTTGATGACGTCTTGCGAATTGTGTGTTAAATATAGCGTCAATGACGCGTGTGTTAATGGGCTTTGGCTAAAACGAGAGTGAGATGTGCTTTTTTCGTCATATGTATATATACACTCGCCTTATGACTTCATTATTGACTGTTATGGATATCGTAAGTGGCATTCGTTCCGCGTTATGTATAGCTGAAATATCGATCGAGACCTTTATTTTGTGTAAACTAACGAGGCTTGTTTGTTTTGCTTGGAAACCAAATAGTTTTATATTTATTCTATTATATAAAGCTGAAATTCGTATTCTTTGAACGTGCTAATTTCAGAATTTGAGACTTTACAAATATAATTTTTCTTCATATTGTGTCTGGCTTTACCTTAGGCTACTTAAAAATGTTCATCTTAGGCTTCAAGAAAAAACGATGCACTTCCGACTTGGCTGTTATTAAATTACATAATTATTATATTTTTATATTTATGTTAAACTATTCAGTTTTTACAGTCACACGGAAAAAAATGTGTTGTAGATTTAACAACATTTCTTGTTAATTTTACTACATTAATAAGTATTATATAGGATGACACCACGTGTGGTAACGTTTACCAGTCAAGTGTAATTAAAAAACTAGTATTATTTACAACACGAACTAGTAAAAATGTAGTTGAATTTTTGACACTTGAATTTATTTGTCAAAATTATTGGTTATGTTGTACGCGACGCATGCGCAAACGCCAAAATTAGTTAATTGTACAACACTCAGCAGTTGTAACAGCTACATATATTTTCTACACTATGGTAGTTAAAAATACTATACGTTAGAGCTGAGTACAACACAGTGTGTTATCTAATGTTACATTTGTGGTTATAGTGAACACAAAGTGCAGTAAAAATATTACAAGTTTAGTGTTCTAAATCTTACACCACTATTTTTTTCCGTGAACTTATTCACTCATTATTGTCACTCACTATTGCACTAGAAACTGTTTCACTTTATTTCACAATGTTTACAATTTATTTAACACGGTTCACTTACACTATTTATTTTAACACTGGTTGAAGATTTGTTTCACACTGACTCGCCTATGTTTGTCCGCGGCTTACATAGGATTTTGGAATATAGAATATTCGGTTCCATTATTCCTTGGTAGAAATTTGGTAGAAGCTAGGTGGTCTTGAAGACAAAGCTCTTTGAGAGAGAATATTCTAGAATTTCATAAGATTTCTCCCATCCTGCGATAACGGTGCTCCTTCTTTGGCTGGTGATTGGTTCGGCCCAACCATGACTGAGAGCAGGTGGCACCACCCCAGAGTCATAAAATGGCGGCACTCTCGTAGACACATGGCGGCACATTCTTAGACTTGTGACAGTTTTTATAAAAGTGATTGGACCTACCCGCTTTAGTCTATTCTAATTAATTTTAATTATTATACTCTAAAATAGAAAAGAAATGACAAGGAATAAACCTAAAGTAAACTTTTTTGATTTTAATTTAGTTTTTTCCTTTTGCCCACCATTCTAATACTAGATTAAATAAAGTCTCGAACTCAGAAATTCTCTTTGTTTCAAACCCCTTTGCAACCTCTTTTTAAAAGTTTATTTGACTGAAGTGCATTTGTTAAGGTATTGTAAGAATTTTAAGAAGATCCAAAGAAGATGTGATTTTATTATTGGGTTACAATTTGGTTGATCTTCCATGGTTTATCGAGTTTAACTATTTTTTTAATTGACACTTTTATAAATAAAAAAAAGCCTATTTATAAGAAGTAACCTCTAGGACTAATGAACGAATTTAAGAAACTATTTTATCCAATAAAAGCTATACTATCCCAAACAAGAAAGAGTCACTCTAATACATAAAAAAATGTCGGTTCTCAATCTGAAATGAAGTAAAAAAAGTGGTTGCGTGTACTTATGTACGCGCGTGAAAAGTTATACTTCTTTGGCATCATTAAAAATTAGTTTTTATTAATTGCATTCAAAAAATTAATTTTAAAAATTGTAAATTAATATTTAATAATAATAATAATAATATATATATTTAAACATATTATTATTAAAAATAAAATTAAGAGATTAATATTTTAATTTATATCAATAAATAATATCCAAAGAAAGCTGCAAGACGTTTATAAAATTTGTCTGGATCATTTTTCTGGTTAACAATTCATGCATGCCATGAAAACGAAGCTTCATAGAAATTGCGAAATAAAGTTTAAGTAGCTACTTGTCAAAGTAAATGTCTTAATCTTATTCATATCTTGTGTTACTAAATTATTATTCTAAGATGGTTGAATCATTTCAGAATCCCAGATTTTGTGATAACCAAGAATATGCATGGAATGCAGACGTCATTTTCATCATTAAATTTCAAATTATTTAACAGCTACTGCAAAATTCCGAAAAAGTTATAACTTTTTTATTAATCATATGTATCATTTGTATATATAATTATTTTTAATTTAAATATAAAAATAAATAAGTAAATAAATAAAACAAAAATTCAAATTACGCGCCCCAAGTTAAAAGAAACCGAGTGGTTTTGCGGCCAACTTCATTTTGTTAGTTTTTGTCTCAAGATGGCCGCCCATCTAAAAATTTCACTCTCATCATTTTTTCATAACGCGCCTAAAGAAGTATATCTTCAAAAAAAATGTTGTGGTATAAATATAAAGATAATTTAAAGATTGAAAAATTTCCACTACAGTGACCACTTATTAACCTGGAAAAAGCACTATAGCTCAAATTTTAAGCATGGGTTCTTTGGCTCAAACCTTAAATTCGATAAAGTGAGGTTATTAAAAATTTTCAAAGCCTCGAGTCAGCAAAACTTGGGGAATCACCATATAGAGAGATAGCTTTTTAACGTCGATGTAACTAAAAATATGCAACCGTACCGAAAAAAAATTAATTTCTATGAAACCCTCAAAATCATTGCGTCTAACTGTTTATTTTTAAAAATTTACGATCGACTACACCAATACACAAATTCCCAATAGAAAATATTTGCTCAAAATAAATCAAACTCTACGTAGGCTTTTCCCAATTAAACCTCGACACCGGGGGAATTTTCTCGACGGAAATTTTTAAGTTGTATAATTTCATGGCCGATGATTTCTATTATATTTGTGAAAATATCGTGCATTAAATAATATATAAAACTTTATTATTATGCTCCAATAAAAATAAAATTAGTGTAAATATTTGAAATATAGTTATATGCGGCTATATAGGCAAATAAAACAGATGGAAATTCGTTACGACTAAAATGGTTTTATGTCGAAAATAAAATTAATCAATCAACAAAGTTGCTCATATAGTGTTATAATAAAATGTATGTAGGTAGCCAGGTACATTGGCGTACATGTGAAAATAATTAAAAATAACGATTGAAATTATGAAACTTAATATATGAATAAATACTAATGTTGAGTGTAACGCATTAGGAAATTTGCATTGAAACGACGAGATGACGAGATGGAGAGACGTTTTAGCATGAAGAAATTTGATGCTAACGCGAATACAATTACATAGAATAGCAAAATGGCATTATGGATGCATTATGGATGGCTGGCCATTATTTCGTCCATCGTTGCATTTAAACATATATAGTATGTACAATACAAGTGTACGTATGCTTGATGTGATAATTGTTGTACTAATTACTTTGTCCTTCGCATTGTTACCATGTTTTCTCGACGGCCAAATCACAGTGTACCCGAAACGTTTTCCATCTGGCGTAATCTTGCTCATATATTTGGATAGTTTTAATTGTTTAATCAAATTGTAGCACGAACAAAGTCATTATGGCCAATCAACGAAGGATTTACGGCTTTATTGCCTCGATTGTCAACGCTTATTGTTTAATTATTACATCCATTTATCGCACTGACCTAATTTTTAACATATTTCAATATTTATCTGCTATTTTAGTTTAATGTGCGATGAAACTTGAACGTTGTTAGATTTTCTTAAACTAGAAAGGTATTTCAACGGTGATCTTTTGATTTTATTCATTTAAAGATGCTATTTAAAATACGAGAAATTGCATTGTAAAAAGAACTTTAAAGCAAAATTAGACCATAATAATAATTCTAGTTGGTGTTATTTTGAACTTTGAAGCGATTGATTTGAGAACCTTCTTCGTAGAGCGTAAAATTTCCTTTTTTCAGATTGTTGTTGCAATGAACTGTTCAAAGTTATGAAAATTGTTAAAAAAGTTTTTTTAATGGATATTTTATTCTTTATTTGATGTTTTTTTTTTAATTTTTGTACTATGCATTTCGCTACTTTCGTAGCTTCTTCAGGTATTTAACTATAAACACCAACTTTTTTATTAATAATTTTACTATAAATTTTGAATATGCGTTGATAGTCTCTTAATAATTAAAGTATGTAAAATTATCAATCACTCAAAAAAATTTAAATTTTTTAATTTTTTTATAATTATTTTTAAAAAAAATTTTTGAGTGATTATTTTACATATTTTAATTATTGAGAGACTATCAACACATATTCAAAATTTATACTGAAATTATTAATAAAAAAATTGGTGTTTATAATTAAGTACCTGAAGAAGCTACGAAAGTAGCAAAATGCATAGTAAAAAAATTTAAAAAAAACATCAAATAAAGAAAAAAAGAACTTTTAACTGTTTATTAACTATGGATAAGAACTGGATTAATGTTATGAAAATTTAAAAATAAAAATTTTCTATGTTATTAAATGGAAAATGAAAAATGGATTGGGACAAAGCGTAATATTGATAAATAAAGAACTCGTTTGGCGCCAAATTTTTTTTTTAATATATAGGTACTGTCACGTTTTTACGGGTTCTTAAATTCGTGTTTGATTGACGACAAATTTATTTTTAACAAAATCTTATTTATTTACACTATTCACACTTTAACAATGATTAAGTTCACTGTTACAATAATCACTAATTGCCACTGTTTATTTTTCACTTTATACACTGCGCTGTTACACGTTATATAACAATGTTTACAATTTATTTAACACTGTTTACGATTTATTTATCACTCCCGATTTATGTTTTATTCACGATGTCGATTTATTTATGACTGCTCACGTTTATGATTTATTTTAGACTGAACTCTTCGTTCAAACGAACCTCTTTTTTCAGTTTCGAGAATGTTCTCTCCTATTATTCGTTTGCTAGAATTTTCTGTTCCTTTTGTGGTTTTGTTCTTTTCTGATTCATAAGGTATTACGGGTAGAAAATACTAGAATATTGTCCTCTCTCTCATACACCGAGTAATTTTTTTGGTCAAACCCTTCGCGCCATGGGGGTCCGAAAGTTCTAGAAAACGTCTACTCACGTCGCTCCCATTGGCTGGTTGACTGGCTTGGCCCACCCACGGCTGAGATAGTTTAAAGAGCAGGTGCTACTCCTAAACTCACAAAATGTCGACACTCCTCCATACTTAGACTGTGACAGTACTATCACTTTTTGGGCATCATAAGCAAAAAGAAATTCGAGGTAACTGTTATATAAAAAAAGCGTGTTAAAAAGCGGCATCTCTTTTGAAAATGATGGAACTAATTTTAATAAAATTTCTAATGTAAAAATAGTACCAAAATTGGCATATAGTTGGTGATTAAGCCACTGAAGGAAAAAGCATTTTGAAAGCGCTATTCTTAAAAACTTGTCAGCGACTTCTACTAAGGAAAGATTTTCCAACATTTCACCCCTAAGTGGTTCAAAGAGAAGATCAAAATCTTGCATTTTTTGAATTCTATTTCTATATTATCACGTATCTGAAATACTCATTTTACTGAATTTATATCTCAAAAAATCTAATGGTAATATCTAGTAAATGTTTTCGAAAACTTCTTCTTCTTCTTATCCAATGCCCACGCTTGACATTTCTGCCATTCAGTGCCGCACCGTCAAGTAGAGATTGGAGAGCAGTTGGGTCTGGTTGTTTTCGTTTTTCTTCCAGACGTCTGCAAGTGCAGGACAGTTGCCAAGATGTATGGCGTTCATAGGTTCCTCATACTCACATAGGTAGTCCTTGATCCCGTAGTACTTCGGAAAACTGCGACTGAGAAGGGGGAGAAGTCGTAAGATAGGAGATTCCAGTAAGGATTCCTATTTTTTCCTTGTGCTTATTTTTTTTTTGAATATTGTGGGAATATTAGTTGATAGTGCTTGCGATGTCGCTTTGAGCTGAGCCAGACTTAGCAAGGACGTCTGTTTTTTCATTTCCCAAGATACCAACATGCCTGGGAATCCAGTAGTGACAGATGCCAACCTGTTTTAGCGAAATTGTCCAAGGCGACTCGACATTTGTTGGTACATCCGCAATCGGTGGGATTGGGGAATAGTGCTGCTATCGCGGCTCGAGAATCAATAAAGAGCTTTTCCTGGGATCCTGGGATTGATGAATAAAAAATTCAAAAACGGCGCCAAACATTTTCTTTTAACTTCCTAAAGTTCTTAGACTCATTAAGGCTTACAACTTTTATTTAAAATTTTTTCCTGGGGAAATTCAAATAAGGAAGATTCTAGGGTTAAAGAGGCTCTAAAAATACTGTTTATATAAATATTTATAAATTATGCAATTGAAAAATTTTTTTTGTCAATTGTTGGCTTTATTTATCTTCTTTTAAGCGAGTTTCATTTTTAGGAAAGTACTGTGAAATTTGATCAACAAAACGTCTAAATGGAAAAATTTTAATTTAATTCCTCAGTTTGTTGTACAATACATTGGTTGGAGGTTTCAGTTCGAACTTTGACTTGTATCATTTATACGGTAAAATTAAATTACCTGATCCGATTCCATTTGATTTACAACAAAGTCGAAACTATTTAGGTGAGTTATACACCGTCACAATTAAAATTGGCAGCCAACTAATTTATATTAGGGTCCCACCTAATTTGATATATATATTAAATTGAACGCATTCCGTCCCGCTTCGAACCCACAATAAATCAAAGGTCACATTATCAAAAGTGGAGCTTTTAATTGGAAATATATTAACTAATTTTTTTCCGAGATAAATCGCTAAAATATTGAATCGGAACGGATGAAGCGCGAAACTCATTCATTTAATTGTTTCTTCAATGAAATGTGTAATTAACGGGAGTTTTAGCCAAGGCTAAACTCCCGGGTGTAAAAATAGAAAATTCCGTAGGTACCTTGCGTCATAAATTTAACGATGGATTTATCTCAATCGTAAGATATATATGTAATATGTGTATATACATATTCGTTATTTGTGTCTTCAGCTGAGAATATTTTACGTTTTCTTTTTCGTCCACCTATTTTTATTTTACGTCTGTAACTGTGATTACAACAACAACAGAAAATAACGCGATTATAAATCTCGAAACGAAACAAATATTTGATTTTATTTTTAAAGAAAATATCACACACATATTCGGATCGAAACACGGTGAAAAGGGAAAGGAAAAATTATATTTCAGTACCAATCTGCTTATATAATAACGATGGTAAACAATATCGATGGTGCAATCAGTTTTGGCAAGGCAAACATTTTTTTTTTAATTTTCCATTTGGAGTGTTTTCAATTTTTGACAATATTTTGATTTCCCAATTCGTCTTTTATATTATGTTAATATTCCACCTTGCGATGTTTTAAGCGAACTGTGTTTCGAGGGAATTTATTTAGGGTTAATATTGCATGAACCTTCTTCAACCAAATGTCTTTAGCATGGTATAATATATCGAAGTATATAATTAGAGTTTTGATTCTACATGATAAAGCAATCAATTTCTTCGTCGAGATTAGGCTCCTCCGGGGAAAATCCTATTTTGATATCGGAAACGAAATAATTGCCTAATGGATATTGTGTTTAATATCCATCTGCTTTAATAGGATCGAGAACGAAATAAGAACTGGGAAAATATTTACCTTTGCAAGTTAAGGGGTCTTCCTGGTTAATTAACTAGGAAGGTTTTTATGCACCCCCCCCATTGATTTTAATTCATTTTGAGATGCTTGCCTTCATTGAAATGTTAGCGATACATTTTTATGAGTGAAAAAATATTTTTAGAAACTCAATGCATTTCCTAGTTTTTGACGTGATAACGTTTTATAAATTGATGAACTTCGACAACAAGTCTGAAAAAGCTCGGCTATTTTGTCACGTTACCTACATTTGAACCTGTGCGTGCAAGCGAGAATGCGATACAAGTGATAGAGAGGCACGATATTATTGTTGAATCCTAGGCAACGTAGGGATGGGCAAATGTATAAAATATATCGGTATATATCGTATTGATATTTACAAGCAATATCGATAGATGCAGAGTAAAAAATATCGATACTTCGATATATCGATATTTTCATCTCAAAACTCGATTACTTGAAAAATTGTCAATAACTATAAGTGGAATAAATTATAATTATTATAAAATATAATAAAGCTTTTAAAAAAATATCGAAATTGATATTTGGAAATAAATATCAACTATCGATATTTTGATATATCGATAGTTGGTGCCCTTATCTAAGACAACGTGTTTTGTGTTTTTCTTTTACAATTTACTTAATAAAATTTAATTGATTTTTTCCTTTATAATTTTCAGTCTGATTTCATTTTGAAAAAATTGCTAATTTTCAATTAACTCCTTTGTATTGTACAAAGTAATGATAATTCAGTGATAATAATTCAATTCATAAAAGTACGCAATTTTTCATCAATTAGGTGTTCTTTATGACGTTATCACGTAAAACTATCGTCCGTAAACCGACTTTACAGACAACCATTTTTTTTTTAAGTTTTTTCCAATGGGACATTTCCAGAGGATATCTACAATACATCAAAAATGATGGAAAATAATGAAAATATTTTATATAAATTAGATTTAGGGGAAAATTGTTTTACGTAAGAGTTGAAAAGCACAAAACTTGCTCTCATTTCATATCGTCTTTGATACTTTACATTTTTGCTAATGGGTACATTCAGTACGGTGTTCCAAAAAAGATTCAGAAAGGCGTTCAAACAATAATTTGTTTCTAACAAATATTTTTCTCTACAATATTAAATTTTAATAATCAACAAACAGGAAAAATCAAATCTCTTCGAAAATTTTTTGTATAAAAAGCAAGAAGATAACAAAATCGTTCAGTGATTAATGGAAAATCAGGTTTCCCAATATTTTCATACAGTAACACTATCAAAGAAATAATGCCGGATAGATCCTTCATTATCACCTGTGAGGTCAAAGCGATCCTGAGATGCCTAGAAATAGTAGAAAAAGACCTGGTGGAGGTAACGTAGCCATCCTCTCTGACTCGAACTTTTGCCTAAAGGCCATAATGTGTAAGAAAAATAGGAACTTGATGGCTCAGATAAGAGAAGTCCACACTAGGGATTTAGAAATAATGTGGATCATAGCGTAATGTCATAGCGGACTTGGCAGCAAATAGGCCACTAATGAAGAGCTTGGACAAGAGTAGGGCACTGAATATCGAGGATACTCTTAGGCAATGAAAGGAAGGAACAATGAAGCTGTGGGACGGCTTTTGGGATGGCAATCACAACCACGGAAGCAAGTTAACATCAGAGTATCCATCTTAGAAAATCCACCTGAGCAAGAACAGACAAGGAACCTGAGGGTAAGCCATTGTCTTTGCAGGTTGAGGGTAGGTACAAGGTTGACCCACAGCCACCTGTTTAGTGGGACGACAGCGAGATACAGCAGATTTGGACACATGATTTCAGTAAAGCGTTTGCTGCTGGAATGCCAGGAACCTGAGACAAAAGTGGTCGGTGCCACAAAATTTGAAAGAATGTCTAAATACAGAGCAAGGGGTGACAACAAGCCTGAACTTCCTCAAGAAGGTCAACCTTCTCACCGAATTATGACACAGTAGGTTTGTTCCAATCGTCCAACTATGGCGATGCACATACATTGACCAACAAAGAGAAAGACACATTGACCAAGAGAGAAGAGTGGGTGAAGAACTGTTCCAGCTTAGGTTGCATTAGGCCGAGGGTCGTCCATTTTCGTGCGAGGGCTCGACGAACGCTTATATCAACCCTGTTTCGGCGATGCTTATGCACTGTCAACTGTTAACCCTCGGCCTAATACGGCCTAAGCTGAAACATTTCTTCACCCACTCTTGTTTCTTCCTGGCAGAGACATATCTTTGCCAAGAGCGACCAACTAAAGAAAGCTGTCGAAGACTGCAATGGTCGATAGGCTGGAGATCTCAACTGTCCTTGGACTGCAAACTCCTGTTGTACAAGTCCATTCTGAAGCCAATCTGGACGTATGGCGTCCAACTATGGGGAGCGGCAAGTGACTCAAACAATCGAAAACACTAAGACTCATCACAAGAGCTCCGTGGTTCGTCACCAATCGGGATATCCACGAGGACTTAAAGATGGCCTATGTCAGGGAGGAGATCGCCAGGCATAGTACGAAATACCAACATACATTAAGCGACCACGTCAATTGTCTGGCGGTTAACCTCCTGGACAATAGCAACGAGTCAATGAGATTGAAATGCGTTCCGTTCCTCGAATTGCCATACCGAAAGTAAAAACATCAAGCTCACTATTCTAAGATAGTGAGCAGGCAAGACTTATCGTACAGCGGATTTGCTTATTGTCCAAGGACAGATCGCAAATGGTCACCAAAATTAAAAAAAAAAAAAGAAAAGAAACTCTTGTTTCTTGGTCAATATGACTTTCTCTTTGTCTGTTGGTCAATGTTTATGCATTGCCATAGCCGGATGATTGGCACAAACCTCATGAATGCAAAAATGATTCGGAAGTGTGTGAATGTGAATATGATAGTCATAATTAAATTGAAAAATTGTGAAAAGACAGGAAAAATATAAGAAAAAAACAACGCGAAACAAGTGGCAAGATCTTTAGAACTTGATCAGTCACTGATGACCTTAGATGTTCCAAGCGACTTTAAATAACCTAAAGGAAAAAAATAACAAAATATTTTTTTTTGGTCCTAACAAAACATTTTAAATGGTATTTTCTTAAAAGATAACCAATTTTTTTCTTGACCAAGGACAACATGATTTTATTGAATCAATCTCGTCCCAATCTTTGCGTCGTATCGAATTTCTTTTGGCAATTACGTGCACTCAATCAAAATCAATTTATCGCATCCTCTCCCCTCCCATATATTTCTCATCTAACCGAGCACGTTAAATTGATCACACCTTCATCATTTTGCTCTTAATCTGCCTGCATTTGATTCATTCGAATGTGCTAGTCGGTCGTAATAAGTACACCTTGACCCGATAAATTGAACGTTCAACAAACACCCGCCAAGTATTTACTTTACTATTGATTTGGGTTCAATTCTTCTGACATTCAACACAATTATCCACGACGTGTGTTCGGTTCAAATCCAATTCTCTATATCATCAACTATAGGCTGCCACCCAACAATTGATAACAATAATATAAAATACTTAATCAAATATTAATATAATCCGGTTTATATTTAGCTCATAATTTACTCAATGTAAATGTATTTTCTTATCTTAGTTCAAACAATGCTTTATAGGTATAGATTTTTTTTTTAATTCGTTACGTTGCAGGTTTTATTTTTTAATATTCTAAACATTTTGTGAATATTTTCAATGAGTTAATTAATTAATAACGTAATATGAGACGATAAGCACGAGGCATATTGAGGATAAACTTGGGGGTGTTATAAATTATTGTCGTTAAAACACCTTGAAAAAATCGATTAAGAGCCATTTTTTTTTTAATTTGTTATTTACGTGATTGACAATTTATAGAACTCGAAGGCGAATATTAGCCAAGTAAAAATTACAAAAAAAAAAAATTTATGCTTCGCATCACAAAGGTCATATTTTTCGCCAATTGGTTTGTCCAATGGTTCAAATCAATCTATGATTGATCGAATTGCGATGGTCAAAACGAAAATTTCTGTTTTCAACAGATAATAAAATGAAACGGTTTTCAGTGATCGATTGTCCAGTCAGAGTTTTTGCTCGATTCACTGAGTGAAATCGGTGGAAAACCAAGCCAAAAGTGGATTATTGTGTTAGGCGAGTCATAGTCTTGGAAACTTGAACAAGGTTATGGCATTCAGGTGATAAAAACAGACCACAAATAAAAAACGATCCAGGTGATTTTTTTTTCGTCGTCAGTGACGAATTTTTTTCTATGTATTGCAAGCGTTAAAATGCACGTTATTGTTAGAAGGGCACGTCTCTGGTCTGTAATTAATGCAACGCAATTGCAACATCGAGCAAAATTTTGCAAAACGAAACGTTTACTTTAATCATTCTCTGCTTTATTTGCGGCTCTAAATTAATGTTTCTTGAATAAATTGAAATTTTTCTCGTAACATTTTATTTTAATCGGATCGAGAGTTTTTCTTCTTTCCTTTGAACTCAGGATTTTAAGGATTATATCTACATTTATAACTTGGTTTAGGTAGGTTTTTTTAAGCTGGAAGCTTTAGACTGTAGCAAGTTTCAACCAGCCGTTAATAGTATCAACCAGTGATTCTCAAACGTTTCACGCTTTGAATATGTGGTCGATCGAAAAGAAAGCATTACTACAGAGTGGGTCCCATCTTCGTCCTACGATAGGACTCTCCAGTTATTACATTTCCATGAGTCTCTCCTTCAGAAGTGCACGTTAGGTGAGGGGGGGGCATCCATAAATCACGTGAGCTTAAAATAAGGAAAGGGGCCGAGTAAAATCTCATCTAAGTCGGGAATGGTTATTGAAAATCCCACGTCAACTTTTAAATCTAAAGAAAATGTTAAATTATTTAGGTTAGAAGAAAGCTTAAAATATTTTTTTAATTTATTGAATTAACCTCACGTTAAGAATAGGGGGGGTGGATATAACAAATTTCACAAAGGCAGAGGTTCAAATTAGCAAAAAAAAAATACCTCGTTTAATTAATGGATGTCCTCTTGTCATCTCTGATGCTGAATTCTATTTTCGATTATAAGCTTCATCTGCACGGAAAAAAATAGTGGTGTAAAATTTACAACACAAAACTTGTAATATTTTTACTGCACTTTGTGTTTACTATAACCACAAATGTAACATTAGATAACACACTGTGTTGTATTCAGCTCTAACGTATAGTATTTTTAACTACCATAGTGTAGAAAATATATGTAGCTGTTACAACTGCTGAATGTTGTACAATTAACAAATTTTGGCGTTTGCGCATGCGCCGCGTACAACATAACCAATAATTTTGACAAATAAATGCAAGTGTCAAAAATTCAACTACATTTTTACTAGTTTGTGTTGTTAATAATACTACAGTTTTTTAATTGCACTTAACTGGTAAACGTTACCACAGGTGGTGTCATCCTATATAATACTAGTTAATGTAGTAAAATTTACAAGGAATGTTGTTAAATCTACAACACATTTTTTTCCGTGTGGTCTCATTTGTCCCCGGACCTAAACATCGCAGGTACCTTACAATGTTTAACTCATTTATTCGGGCTTGTGTGCAAGGTATCAGTTATTCTCAAACTTTGTGCAGTATCTGTGTTACAAGGGTACCAAAATATTATCTTAAGGGATTAAATACAGTCAAGGGATCAAAAAAAAAAAAAGAAAGTAAGAAAGAAAGAACGATTTTTCAAGACATTTTCCAGAGAAAACTTTTGAAACTATTCGGATAAAATTTTTTACATAACATATGTTATAAAAATATAAATTTTGAAAGCTGTTAAGTATTGCTAATTTTCAAAAGCCCCTTTCAATGGCCACGATAACTTTGTACTGGGTCATTTAAAATGACAAAACCAAACGGATTTTGTTAAATTAATGTATAATCTTGTAGTTAATCAAAGGAATAAGCTAAATAAATTTTATTTCAAAATGGCGGCTTCTCTAAAAAAATTAATTTTTTATCAAAATGTTGGCCTTTTTTCTTGGGAGTATTTTAAGTCGCTTTAACATCTAAAGTCATATCACGACTGTAAAAGCACAGAGAATTTCTGTTGGTCAAGTTTTACTTAGGTCTAGGAATCAACGGGGATCAAACCCAGAACCACTTGACGCATGAAGCTGACCTTAAACTATTTATAAAAAGAAAACTATTTATCGGTGAACAACCCTTCTAATAATTACTTAAAAAATTAACTTAAGGAGCTTATGTTAAAATTAAAAGCTCATCGGTTTTATGGAAAGCTTGGTCACCGATTTTAAAAACAAAATTATGATAAAAATGCGTTTAAAATTTCAAAAGCGCTTTGCATTGAGTGAAAACAATCTTTATAAATTTGCGTGTAGCTTTTAACGTAATCGCTTTTAAAGTAATTAACTTGAAATTTTCCGGGTATGTACTTTAAATATCATATATTCATTACAAAAATGGTTCGATGTTTTGAAAATTCTATTTATATATAACTCCTTTAGGTCAACTTAAAGTTGTCTTTCCAAACGAAACAAATTTCAAACGATTGAGAATTTTTTTTATTTACAAGATAAAATAGCTTTAATTGCTACTTCAATGCTTTAAGAGTATTTATTTGGATATGAAAAATATTGTCATAACACTCGCCCTGACTAGGTCAATATTTTTACTCGGAATACTGAGTAAATTGGCTCTTAGGTAGACGGAAAAAAATGTGCTGTAGTTTTAACAACATTCCTTGTTAATTTTACTGCATTAAATAGTATTATTTAGGATGACATCACGTGTGGTAATATTAACCAGTCAAGTGTAATTAAAAAACGGTATTATTATTTACAACACGAACTAGTAAAAATGTAGTTGAATTTTTGACACTTGCATTTATTTGTCAAAATTATTGGTTATGTTGTACGCGCCGCATGCGCAAACGCGAAAATTTGTTAATTGTACAACACTCAGCAGTTGTAACAGCTACATATATTTACTACGTTATGGTAGTTAAAAATACTACCACGTTAGAGCTGAATACATCACAGTGTGTTATTTAATGTTACATTTGTGGTTATAGTGAACACAAAGTGCAGTAAAAATATTACAAGTTTTGTATTGTAAATCTTACACCACTATTTTTTTCCGTATATATTAAGGGCGCCGAAAATCAAAAATATTTGGACACCACTATTATTCTACAAATAATTATGTATTATCTTTATATAATTATGTCGTTATTTTGACCATTATAACGATAAGACGGCAAAATGTCGTAACCCAATTTTTGTAGGGAAATAAGAATCAAATGACACAAAACAGGAATTAAGTATGGTATTTGAGGGATACGACCAGAATAAGTTCGTGTCTTAATTCATATTTAATAATTTTTATGACCTAATTAACAAATTAGTTAATCTGTTAATGATTTATGTAATTTGATCAAGAATAAGAATATGTGTAAAATTCTAAATGGAATATCGGGAAAAGTTAATTAACCATAGTAATATTAACGAAGCCCAAATTTACATTCAAAACAACAAAACCAATCAAATCATTAGATTTAATAAAGCTGGATTTAATCCAAGAAAAATATTTGAGAAACTCAACAATCGATGATTTCTTGGTCCAAATGAGAGATAAGGTCAAGCTATAATCCATTTATTATCGATATACACTTACGTAAAGAAATGCAATATTTTCCCAATGAGCCAACTTTTATGCAAATCAACAGCGGAACATTATTTGTATCTTTCTGTCATTTTGTCATAATGACGATATTTATTAAAATTTTTTTAAAAAATGTGAGACAATACGTGACAAATTTAAAATTGTTAAATCGATTGATGGAATGTTACATAAAAAGAACGAACGAATTGTCAATAGAGATTTGCATTAAAAATGCATTGCAACTGCATGGAAACATTCAATTGCAACCACAATAAAACGGTTCTTAGAAAATATAGGTTAATCGTTAATTCCGAGCACAAATGTTTAAATATTCAAATCTATTTACTATGTTTTAACTATATGAGATCCATTTATATAGGACATGATATGTAATATATTTTCGTTATATATAGTAGATAGAGGTATTTGTTACGCAATTTATTGTGACAGTTTTATCAAATTAGAGATGATTTTTATCGTTGAATCGAATTTCTATATCGCTTCGGCTGTGTTGAATTTCTGTCTTTTCTGCAGCATTCCGTCTTTGCCAAAATATTAAACCAGCGTTTCTATTGGCACCGCGACAGATAATTCGAGCGATTTTGGTCACACGAATTTTTTCAATCTTGCGACTTGTTTATTTCAATCTAAATCGCCTTGGTACGAACGAACCATCGTTCTATTTTTGATCGAACCCACTACAAAAGTACATAAATCAGATTCGAAAACCTTCTCTAAATCGCAGTGAAAAAAATTGCATTTTAATTTTAGTATAAAAAGTTTTGGAAAACTAAAAGAAAATATTAAATAATTAAAAATGAGGTTTCTGATAAAGAAAATGTGTTCATGTTTAGTTTGTATTATGGTAAGGTTGTTCTCAAAAAAAAAAGATCAAAGTCAAACATAAAATTGTCTGACAAAGGTAAGAATATTTTTATTATGACTTTAAATCATTTTTGAAGTTATTACTCCATAATTTCGTCAGTGCAGACAGACAATCAAGGTTACCCTAAAAAAAACTGAGCGACAACTTACATTTTTACATAAAACTCAATATTTATGATTTTTTTTTTTTTTATAATGAGTGAATAAAATGATTTAAGTATCAATGGGCTTCAAAAGGAGTTGACGGTGTTTTTCAAAATGCAAATATTTTCATCGAAATTTTAAGTTCAAAAATAAATTGTCCCAATTTTCTGGGAGGTTGTAAATATTTACATAAATAAGCCTAAGAGCGCTATTTGTCATCACCTTTGGTAGATGTGACATTCTTAAAAAAGTTAACGTTTGCAAAATAAATATTAAAAAATGGTAGCAAATAAAAAATGATAAAATGATATGTTATTTCATATATCTATAAGGTTCTAAAAGGGCCAATTCCCATTTTTACCATTCCCAAAAAATGCCAAATTAAATGCACATTGCCTTTTTGTGCACCAAGGTTATAATGAGATTGGTCACCGTTAGGTTTATGTTTCTCGTAATGTATTTATTCCAGGACATTGACCCATTGACCCTTTTTGTACTAACAGTAGGTACTTCATATATAAAGATCATTTGTTTACATTGACCCGTTAAGAACCAAAGTACAGGTATATAATATGAAAAAAAAATCCATTCTGTGTTCATCGATATAAGCCAGACCTTCGAGAAAGTATGGCACGATGGCTTACTATATAAAATAAAAATAAACCTATCACACCTATAGAAACTTTTACAATTATACCTGAAAGACCGAAAATTTAAAGCACTAAATCAATACATCACACTCTGATATTTATGATAAAATACTGGAATACCTTAAGGGAGTGTGTTGGGGCTCCTCTTGTATCTGTATCGAATTTGCCTACAAGAGACGACACTCTGGCCAGGACTTTCGCGGACGATACGGTGATCATGGCAACTCATACTGATGCTTCCATTACCTCTCAGCAGATCTGCTGACCACGTAGGCGAACAGATAAAAAAGTCACTATAAATGAAGTCAAATCAGTTCAGATCATCTTCGCACTCAGAAGGGTGTATGCCTACTTCCGGTCACCCTAACTTCTGTCGAGATTCCCTCATCAGACAGTGTTAAGTATCTTGGAATCTATCTGAGCCGAAGGTTTACTTGGAAACATTACATTCTCCAAAAAAGGAAAACGATGTGCAACAGGCTTAAGAATCTGCACTGGCTTTTGGGAAAACGCTCCAAACTTTTCCTTTAGAACAAAATATTTTTATACAAAACAATACTAGTACCAATCTAGACGTACGGAATTAAGTCTGGCAGCAAGTTCAACATTAAGATATTAGAAAGAGCTCAATCAAAAATGTTCAGAGAGCTGGCAGATGCTCCAGGTTATATGTTCCATGAAGCCCTTGGTACGGACTTAACAATTATATGAATAGCCATAGTATGATTGAGACTAGTGTCATAAATTACTTCGAATACCTCCACCAACACCCGAACCCCCTAATGTTACCAGCCCTGGAGCTTTAAAATAGTAGGCGATTAAATAGGTAGGTCCCCGTGACCTGGTTATGGTACAAAGAGATACTCCATTGAGAATATTCTCTATCAAGCCCGACCCAGACCGCCAGAGGATGGCCAAAAAAAATATTTTAAAAAATATTAAACATTTCATGCAATTTCTTAGGCCATCCATACAGTATGAGAAAACTACATACAACCCCTCTTCAATTGAAATGCATCTCTATGAAAAAACAAGAAAAAATCAGAAGAAATTGCCAGCCATAAAATTGAATAACTTTAGTTTTAGTAGGCCATACGTAGTCTGATAATAAGGTTGCCCTTCAAAAACGTAACAAGTTTAGTGGTTTCTATGGAAACAATGTTCATATTAAAATTTTCATAGTTACATTTTCAGTGTTGCCAAATTAAAACAAAGCTTAAACAGGGTTTTTATTGAAAAACTTCCACGCGTAGAAAATTAAGTCAAGTAGTTAAACGTTTTTGAAATTAATTGTAGGTAATATTTGTCATATTTTATATCTATGTTTGGCTCGACTTGACATTTAACTTTTAATTATTGATATTTGACTCGAGTGACTTGAGTGACTTGATTTCAAGTTATATTTAGGCCATGTAGCTTGAAAATGATGTCAAGTACTCGTAAGTTAAAATGGATGCAAATGAAATTTGTACATTATTTAAATGATTGTTGTAAAATTTGTGGGTACAACAAATTGATTTTACTTTAAATCATATACTTTACAAGCATTCACAAAATTTTGAAGGTAAACTTACTACATTTAAATGTACTTAAACCAAAAAAAAAAAATTCTTAAACAATTTTTTTGGCCATTTTAATATAAGAGTGCATTTCACAAAAATTCTTGTAATATTTTGCTTGCTATTTAGTCGAGTAAAAAAGTCTCAGTGACACAAAAATATTTTTTACGACTCGTTTTAATTGTCGCATTGTTCTCATAGTCCGTAATGAGAGACTTGAATGGGTCATTGTTGTCACAGTTAGCTTTAATATGAGATTGATCTAATGGTAAAATATGGGACGATAGATCGTTGAAACTAAATCATTTCCTCTACTAACTGTGTTACGTTATTGTTACGTATCTCATCCAACCATTTACAAGTGGGAACATTTAATGAATGGTGAAATATTAGAATCAGGATCACTTAAAAATAGTAAAAAAAAATTGACGAACGTTAAAACTTGATTAGATTATTTGATTAAATCACGGTTTTATGTGCGAAAATGTGAGAGTAAGTTCGTGACGTTTTATTGTTTGAAATAAAAAAAATATTAGTTGAACTTAGTTGGGAAATAAAATTGCAAGAAAAGTCATGAAAATGTCTTGAGCTGATATTTCATATTGCCAATTATCTTTGCATAATTTAAGTCGGTTGAATTTCAAAATTTACGTACAATAAATGAAAAAATTATTGTGTGGTTTTACGAAATCACGATCAAGTGAAACTTTTTTTCGGATTTTACGCACTTAAGTAACTGAAAATTTTTGGAAAATTATACGATTTAGGGTATGAAAATAGAGTAGAAAGAAAGGGATGTGGCACGAATTCACTGTCTGACTTGACGCGCGCCGTTGCAAGTAATTTTGAATTTCCATTATTGATGTTAATACTCGAATGTTATTTTCATTATTGAGTTTGTTGATTATTGTTAAATCGATCATCTGCCTGTTGTTATCTATTGTAACATCACCGTCGGATATTTTTCACTATTCTCACTAGCTGTATCTTTGTCTATCATGATCAAGTGAACAATAACATGTATATCAATACACTGATCAAAATACAAATACCAATACAAATATGATTGACAATTAATGACAACTTATAAAGTAATAAAACGTTGTCATGGAGAGGAAAATAGCTCATTACATTCAGTAATAGCTTGCGCAACAGGCCTGGGAAAACGACATGGTATATAGCTAATAATGTGTATACGAGCTCTGCCGAACACTTGCCGATTCCCTGCCGAGAATGTGTTACATTTAGCGACATGCTAAAGACAAGCCCAAAAATTTGAGACGATGTATAAAAAATTACACTTTAAAAAATAGATATCACTTTAAATCAGTGTGGAAATGTATTTACTAATAGATTTTAATAATTTTTTTAAGTTTATTCTTTATATATCTTCGTACAACCCACAACTGATTAAAAGTGCTTTGCAAATCGAGAATGAAGAACTTCCCGAAAGAAAACACGATGCACAGGAAATGAAATGTCGGCATGATAAAGTCATCACTCACCGTATATTACATCTTTGATAATTTCATAATGCGGTTTTACTCGAATGCTATTTATTTCACAGTTCCGCTTCTTCTAATTTCGCGTCGCCGTTGCAATTACCACTAAAGAGCCAGCGAAAAAAAAAAGTCAGAAGACTTGCAAATTTCTAGAAGAAACGGGACTTGGTCATGCTTTTTAGTCAATCATCATCAAGTCGACGACGTGATTTTGTCATCTTAAATAATATCAACGGCGATTTCGCAATTCAATTGCCACCTCGACTCTAAAGGTACACGTTTTTAATTCACGACTTAATATTAATCGAGTGGTATATTTAAATCGATCGGAATATTTTTAAAGTAATAACGTTTCGAGAACAATTATTCCAAGTGATATAAATAGCCGTGCATAAGTTCAAGTTGTAAACACATTTGTGATAATCAAGTACATGTGAATTTAACGTAAGTCTTGTGCTATAAATCGAGCATTTGATGTAAGTTTCTATTATTCGAAAAAATCAAATTAATCGTTCGATTTTTCCGAAACACGTGCCACTCACATGTCCATTTTCCTATATGCACACATCAAACTATCGATAGTGAAGCAAAGTTTTTCTCTAATACACAATGATTTTCAAATGTAGCTAATTTATTTTTCCACTGTGTTTCCGAGTGACTTACAAGCAAAAAATTTGCATGGCTTTATGGGAAATTTTATTTAAATTAACGTATTGTGCTGTTTTGTGAACAAATTCAATAAGTAATAATTATTTTAACATTTGCAAGGTTAGTTCTTACATTTTTCTTTTTCAATTTTGACGAGCGTATTTTTTCAATTGTTATGTCAGTTTTTTCAAGGAAAAGCTTTGAAATGTTTATTTTTGTCGTCATAATTTTTTAGTTTAAGGTTACCAAATATTAGTTATTTTTGCTCCCATCGTTTTTCTATACACAACGCTAGCGACAATTAGGGGTCGAATAAAAACGTTAAAGCTGGCTTGTAATACTTTTTAATACCTTGTGAACATAACCCAATAGCACCAATAGTTGATTTGTGTTTACACCATATAGTTATTGTCGGCTAAAAATGTTAATTTATGAGCCAAATTCTCGTATTTTGTGAGAGGTATTAATATTTTTCTTTAATATTTGAAAAATTTGCGACCGAGGCTCACCGAATGCTCTCACAAAGCTTAAAATGAAGCTGCTATGAGTGAAAGAACATATAGTGAGTGATATCAACGCTTCAAGAACGCTGATTTTCATCTAGAAGACCGACATAATGGTGGAAGATCAAAAGTTTTTGAAAATGAAGAATTAGAACATTTGATCAATGAAGACTCGTGTCGAACTTAAGAGGAGTGGGCAAGGTTATTGGGAGTTAGTTAACAGGCAGTTTCAAAATGCCTAAAGAACCTGGGAATGATCCAGAAGAGTTGAAGCTGAGAGATGTTGAACTGCTTCTGTACTTGTGAACAGTTGCTCGAAAGACAAAAATGGAAAGAATTTTTGCATCGCATTGTGACAGGTGATAAATAGGTATATTACGATAACGCCAAACGCCGAAAATCATGGGGATATCGCGCCGACACGGCTAAAACGAATATCTACGGTTCTAAAGTCATGCTCTGTATTTGGTGGGACCAGCTCAGTTTATTATATTATGAGCTGTTAAAACCATCTGAGACCGTTCACAGAACTTGGTTGGGTGCCGGGGAATAAAGAAGTTGAGGGCAATGAAGAAGCTGATGCTTGCACAAAGACTGGTTTGATGACCTCACTCGTGGGCCCGGAGCTTGGAGTTGGGATCACCAAATCTGCTGTCAAAAGGGCGACGAAAAGTCGGATGAGACGGCAACAAAGCAAATATTGGCAAGAAATTCCTGGTCAGAAACTCAGCAAGAGAATGCTGGGGAAAATCTGCCTCTCGCTCACCGCTGAGGTTTTACGACTGGGAAGGAACCAACTCAGGACAGTAACGGGACTGATAATCGGACATTGTGGTCTGAGAAAACATCTGTAAACTATTGGATTGTCTCAATAGGACCCCAAATGCATATTGTGTGGGGATGGGGAGGAAAACGCGACCCATGTCATTTTTAACTGGAAAGTCCTTACAAATTGGCGACACCTAAATGGGATAAATGACGCCTAAACAGACACAATTCGTGCAAAAAGCTTAGTTCAGGGACTGCTTCTGCTAGGCAGAATGCAGAACTTGGAATAAGCAAGAATCCTTGTAAAACAGGGATATATGAGCAGAACAGGAGATCAATAAGCCTTAGGCTGCAGTGCGGAGGAAACGAATCCTAACCCTAAAAGCCAAGTGTTGAAAGAAAAACGGCCACAATACCTCGAAAAACACGAAGAAGTTATTTTCCAGCATGACACTGCTCGGCTTCGTGTTGCAAAAGTTGTGAAAACGTACTCAAAAACGTTGAAATGCACTCAAATGACCAGCACTTTTTGTCTAATGAAGAAGTTCAAACTTGGATTGATTCGTGGATCGTTTCAAAAGATGCCCAGTTCTTTGAACGTGGGATCCGATTGCTACTGGAAAGGTTGGAGAAAGTAGTAGCAAACAATGGCCAATGCCCTTAATGGCTGCCTTTCAAATACGTCATAAACATTGGTTTCCAAGGAAACATTGAAATTTTTATGAAAAATGTTTCAATGGTGCCACTTCAGAGTTTTAGGGTTATTTTATTAAAATTCCCACCTATACTTATGTTTACCTTCTATGCCAGTGATTCCAGGATCAAATTCCACAATATTTTTTAGATTTTCGGGGACACCTAAGAATTCATTGAGTCAAGTATCTGAATAAGTGTTATGCAAATAATTGAACTTAATATTTAAGCTTTGAAACAAAAATACTTTCGAGTTCAATGCTTGATTTGATATTTAAATTTCATCAGTTGACTTGATTTAAGTCAAGCAGCTTAAAATCTCTCGCTTTCACCTGTAGGCCGTTTAGAAAAAAACATGTCCAAGGAGGTTTGTTTCTTCCTCTCAGAATGTTCCGGAAATGAGTTAGGCAATGGTCATTAAAAAGATCAGATGCACGACCTGTTTTAACTTTTTCTGGGTGTTTCTTTTCCACGAACTGTGAAACTCTCTCCCACATTCCTAAGATCTCCTTTATCTCTCACTTGTAGAAATAACCTCCTCCTCCTTTGACTCCTCGAAATTTAATTCTACCGGCCGACCTGCTAAACCGAACTCGTATCTCGAATTCCGCTCGTAATTCAAAACAAAAAATCACTCGTTCGCCGACTCGTATCTCAAAAAACGCGTATGTTGGGGCACTCGTCTGTCGAGGTACCACTGTATAATCTTACGAACTTTATGCAAAATGAAAAATCAAAAATAATAACAGAACTAAGGAAAGTTAATAAAGGTTCTCTCTATTAGAGGATGAAAAATGTCATTGTAAAAGTGAAAAAATTTTAATCAATAATCGTAGAATTTTTGAAGAAATTTTCTTCGCTGTTCGATCACATATTTGCCATTTTTCAAACATTTTCTTCATTCCTTCAAAATTTTTTAACACTTAACGTAATTCTTCAATGTTTTCATTTAAAATCTTTCACATTTAGTTTGTAACGAGAGTACAAATTGTATATTTCTCTAAGTCTAACTAAACAGTAATGTCGAGAAAATCGATTTAACGACTAAGAAATGAGCATTAAAACGCCATAAAGTCATAAATGTGGCCATATTTTATTCTTATTTAAGGGTGTTAAGTTGTAAATAGTGTCAAGTTTTTTCCAACCGTTACTATTAATTAGTGAAAATTACAAAGTGAAAGAACACTTTTTATGTGGTGATATTAAATCTAATGTCAGATTTCCCTTAATGCATTGTAAAATTAAGATAACAACGATTTAAGAAGACACTTTATAGATCGTAAAACGGGGTCACAAAAATACTATATAAACATGTGTGTAAAACGTAAACGAAAAAGGGCATTTCAATGACGCTGACTGCAGACATATAATGAAGAAAATTAAAGGACTAGAGGATCCAATCGATTTTGACTCCTAGTAAAATCGTATTTTTATCCTGACGAAAACACGTTATTAATCTATTATCAAACTAGAGAAATACGGACAAATCAAAAAGGAAAGCAATACAGGTCACGGGTTAACATGAGATGGATGATGATTGGGGATGTGTGGTGTGTTGGGTTGGTTGTCTTCGTTGGACAGGTTGAGTCTGCTAGTAGAACATATTTTTATCCTTACGAAAATACGTCATTAATCTATTATCAAATACCAACTAGAAACACGGACAAATCAAAAAGGAAAACAATACAGGTCACCAGTTAACATGGGATGGATATATATGGGGTTGTCTCACTTGTGCATGCGGTGTTGATGTGTCTGTGCTCGTGACCTAGCTTTTACGCAACGGAGGGGTTTGCGCGTGTGCAGAGCGCGAGTGGAGCTTTTGGCGACCAGGCGTCGAGGACAAACGTCATGCTTATAGGCTGGGCGCATCCAAGCTCTTCGTGTGCCAACAATGCCGCTCTAAAATCAGTCTTACATTTGGCATGGAAGTGGTCACCGTTTCATTCGCGACTTGCAGATGATTGTCAATATTTCGGTCGAGAGCCACTCATTTACATATATATATACAGAGACAATCGAAATAAATAATCGCGATTCAGTGCTGGCTACCAATCGGTGTGACATATTTTATACACTCAGTGTTTGTGAATGAATGAGAATTATTTCGGCGACTCTCGACGTAAGTTACAATCAAAAAAAAAAAAAAAATATCTCAACAATTACCTGAATAATCGCAACATAAACCACAACATCTGCGCAGCTAACAACCCATTTATTATTACTGTTTTGCAACCGTAAAAATTTTATGATTTTTAAATTTTATTAGCTCATATTTCTCACTTATCAGCAAAATAATAACACAAATACACGTTCTAAAAATATCTCGACTCAATAAATCGATTTTTTACTTTTTTTAAATAAATCGACTATACAGTTTAAAGTGGAAATATTTCTTCTTAAAAACCCAAGAAATGGAGAGGACATTCATTTGGTGCTTTGCTTTTGAATTGAAAATATTTAAAAAAAAAAAAAGTTGTTTAAATGCGAGTTTATTTTTGGATTGAAAGTCTGAAAAGTGTTGTGTTGCGGTATGTGACATTCAGAAATACGATTTATTTACCCCGCGCACACCTTGCACTGGCATTCATTATGTGCCAATTTTTCTCGACATGTGCCAAAATCCATTTTTAGTGCTAAACTGCATCCAATTATTATTATTATTATTATTTTGGCTGTTTCAGTTTATTTTTACATTTACAAGCCTCTCAGCTGATATTTTAAGGTATACTACAATGTTTTAAAAAACTTAACGTGAACGTTAAGTCTTAACGTAAGCTCTGTTAACAAGTCGATAAGCTTTTCAAGTTTTTCTTAAACGAAAGAATCGTTGAAAACTTTTTTAACCGACTTCAAAAAAAGAAGGAGGTTCTCAATTCGACTGTATTTTTTTTTTTTAATATTTGTTACCTCAGCATTTCCGAATGGGTAAAGCGATTTTGATGATTCTTTTTTTATTTGAAAGCTAGTGCTTCTCGTGTGGTCCCATTTTAATTTGAAGGAAATCTTTCACTTTTAAAGGGTTGAAAACTAAGGAATGAAATATTAACTTCTTATTGGATAGCTCGATGTTGATAATTCTTTTTTTATTTGAAAGCTGGTGCTTTTCGTGGGGTCCAGTTTTAATTTGAGGGAAATCTTCCACTTCTAAGCTGTTGAAAACTAAAAGATTAAATTTTAACTTCTTATTGGATAGCTCGATTTTGATAATTCTTTTTTTATTTGTAGAACACAACTTTAAATTAATCTCCTATCCATTAAAAAAAAAACCACTGATAAGGGGTTAAAAATTAGAGATGAAATAATATTATAAATTTTTCCTGGCTAACCCGATTTTGATAATTTTGTTTCTATTACGTACAACGTACCTTTAAATTGTTCACATTTCAATTTGAAGAAAAAATCCACTCTTGAAGGATGAAAATAGGGGATGAAATAGTGACATTTAACCGAATTTTGATAATTTTTTTTCTGTTGGAAAGAGTAATTCACTTAGTTTTGTTATTACATTTAAAAGCAAAAAATTTCAACCCTTAAGGGCAAAAAGGGATGATGTAGTAACTTTTAATAATAAACGGCGCTGCCTTATATGAGCAGCGCGTTTGGAAGGTTAACCATTTACAAGAAAATAAAATCAGTTATCAAACGTCAGATCACTAAAACGCGAGATATAAATAAATATTATAAAAAAATGAAAACCCGACCTCAAAATATATAAAAATTCTTAAACAAAAAATGCACTAAAAAGTAACAAAATAATGGCGTGTCCTTGCAGTATCTACAACTTACAAATTATTAGGATGATACAATGTACAACTATTGTTATTTTTGGAGTTGGTGTCAGCCAATAAAATAAATATTAATGGTAATTTGTAAAAATTGTAAAAAGGTTTAGTTGGTAATTGGTATTTTGTAGTTTAAAGGTCGCTAGATATTGTTACAGTTTGAGTATATTGTTTAAAAGTTCATTTGAAAAATAATTTTCATAAGGTATTCTCGTTTTTTGCTAAGTACCAATATAGTTGTATTGCCTTGGCTGACACCAACTCCAAAAATAACAATAGTTGTACATTGTATCATCCTAATAATTAAAGTTGTAGATACTGCAAGGATACGCAATTATTTTGTTACTTTTTAGTGCATTTCTTGTTTAAGAATTTTTATATATTTTGTTATAATATTTATACTTAAAATCAATATTGACAATTTTTGTTGTTGCTTGATTGAAACGAAACATTTACTTTATTAAGTTGGATTTATATGATTTAACTGTCTGAAATGATAAGAACTTAACTTATAATAGTTAAGTAAAGTTCAATATTACAATCATAAATTCTTGTTGCTCGACTTTAAATTGTGATTATTTTAAAATTTATTTTAAGAACATTGATTTGAATGATATTTAATGAAATTATTAAATGATTAATTTGCGCTTTTAGTCAAAAATCAAGGATTTTTAACACTTAGGTAAATAATTATTATTAACAGTACAATGGTAATTCGATCGACCTTTCATCTAATTAGTTATTCATATGATATGTCTCATCCTTGACCTAGCTTCAATTTCAAAACACTTCCTTTATTTAAAAATTAGCTTTAAATGTTGACAAATTAAAATATTAGGAGATGGTTAAAGAGTCTGAATTTTTTAAATAAAAGAAAATATTACTTATGGAGAATTAGAGAAGATTTTCTTGGTTAAATTAGTCTGTAAATTGAAAGGAAAATATTAGATGTCATATTGACTTTAATTTTTTAACCCCCAGATTGATTTTAATGCTTTAGATGCCCAAATTTAAGGCATAACACTTGAAAATTTCTTTATATAAGGTAATGAAATGCTGATATTTTAATATCCAGTTCAGTTCTATGAATGGGAAAGACCAAAATGTTTTGGATAGTACATTTAATAGTTGCTATATAGAATTTGTGTGGCCTCTTTTCAATTGTAAATGGGATGGATTTTGTTGTATTTTGTTATTTAAATTGTTTAAAGGCAGTTATAGAAGACTGTAGAAATTTAAAAAAAAATATTTGAGTAACTTTGAGAGACAATCATCAGAAAGAGGTTGCATTTAAAAGTTCAAAACTTAAGAAAAGCGATATTAAAATTTCGGCATAAAGGACATAAATTTCGGGCGGTTTTTGAAGATCTATAAAGGAAACAAAATATTTAAACCATATATTTTTTTTATCATTTATTTACTGATATTTTAAGACTCAATGATAAATTAACCAAACCAACAAAACAATTCAAAATTTAAAAATTTATAAGCTGGCAAAGTTGTCATAGCATGCGTGATTTCAAACCTTTTGGTCATCTGAAACAAAAAAAATTGAGTAAATTCTCTCTTAGCATAGATCTTGCTATAGCATAAACCTTGAAAAAGTAAAAGAAAAAAATTTTCACAAAATGTGGATCGTTTAAAAAAAATGGCAGGTTTTTACAACAATTCTGATTTTTTTGAAAAAAATAAAATGAGAGGAATTTATAAAGAATATTCACATAAATTTTCAAATAAATCGGTAAATTAGAACTTGAGGTATCGTGCACACCAACTCGGTTACTAAAGTTTAGTTTAAAGATCGGACCAGAGCAGATGCCGCGTCACAAAACTGTAACTCATAAAATAATAAAAATTTTGGAAAATGCTTTAAGGTCTAAATTTTCAAAATATGAAGAACTAAAATATTGATTTTTCAAAATTTCTAGATTAGAACACCCCCTTAAAGATTCAATTTCGGACTTATGGAGGTTCTAACAATTCAAAAAACTTGGAAAAATTTATGAAAATTGAGAAATAAAGTAAACATCTGCTTTAAAAATTTACGATTTCAATTTTTTAAGATCTTTTCAAGATCTTAATTCATCAAGAAAAAAAATAGTTTCGAATTAGTTTATGCGGAAATTATAAAAAATACAACCCAATGAACACTTGAAACCATAAAACCGAGCTTTAAAGACTTAAAAGTAGCCAATACTAAAGGGTCTTTCAACAAGGACGGGTCGATGTTGAAATTAAATAAAACAAGCTGTATGTGAGATATTATAAAATTTTTTTTTTTATTTGAAAGGCCCATTTATGCCATTATTTATGAAATATTACATCGTTTAAATGTCCACCGCGGCTTCGAACGGTGGCACGGATTCGAGAGAACCAATTTTCAATTACTCTACTGCATAGATCCGGCTGAATCTGAGCGATGGCCTGCGTTATGTTGACTTTCAGGGCATCGGTTGATTGCGGATTATTGGCATAGACCTGTGACTTGAGAAAACCTCACAAAAAAAAGTCTAGCGGGGTCAAATCGCATGATCTTGGTGGCCAATTCACGTCACCTCTGCGAGAGATAACCCTACCCTCGAACCGTTCATGCAGAATGTCCATAGTGTCGCTCGCTGTGTGGCACGTAGGGCCGTCTTGTTGAAACCACAAGTTGTCCACGTCCATATCGTTCAATTCAGGCCAAAAGAAATTGTTGATCATTGATCTGTAGCGCACGCCGTTGACAGTAATGGCCTCGCCATCATCGTTTTCGAAGAAGTACGGACCAATGATGCCGCCGGACCACAATTCGCACCAAACAGTTACTTTTTGTGGATGCATTACCACCTGGTGAACCTCATGTGAGTTGTAGTCCTCCCATATATGGCAATTTTGCTTATTTACAAGACCATTCATCCAAAAATGCGCCTAGTCGCTAAAAATGATTTTTCGGCCAAAATTGAGATCCTCTTTCAAACGTTCTGGAGCCCAGTCAGCAAACAAACGGCGTTTTCTATGGTCATTAAATTTCAGCTCCTGGGTCAGTTGGATCTTGTACGGGTGTAGGCCCAAGTCCCGACGCAAAATTCGCCAAGTTGAAGTCTGCGAAAGGCTGAGTTCTTGTGCACGGCGAGAAACCGACTGCCTTGGAGTCTTCTGCACACTCTCACGGACCGTAGCGATGTTCTCGGCTGATCTGGCGTTCCTTTGACGTAAGGATGTTGGTTGGTTGTTTACCGAACCAGTCGCCTCGAATTTGGTCACCAAAC
The DNA here is from genome assembly GCA_958496155.1 of Sisyra nigra. Lineage (NCBI taxonomy): Eukaryota > Metazoa > Arthropoda > Insecta > Neuroptera > Sisyridae > Sisyra > Sisyra nigra. The sequence goes on along the minus strand of OY292314.1, from coordinate 7,381,414 downwards.
GTTGGAGAGTCGACTTTGAAGGGCCACCGCGTCTGCCGTAAAATAGACGTAATGCGCGCAACATTTGCACTAACGAACACTTATTTTGATAATAAAATTGTATCATTTGGACGTGTTGCTGAATCGTGTAACTTGCCGTGGTGATTTGGCATCAGTAACTGAAGAAATAACAACGCATTTCATAGATGCCGCCAAAACAACATGGACGCCACAAACTATCAACATCGACCCGCTCTATTTGAAAGACCCTTTATATCAATGAATTTTTGGAACACTATGGAATGCATAGGGATTAATTAATATTTGGACACTTTGTACAATTTTTGTGACTTTTTGAATTATTAATTTTTGAAAAATTTTGGCCTAGTCCTATTAATTTGCAAACATTTGACGTACAGAAATCCGATGTCGCTCCAGGATGTCTCGCAAGCTATTCATCGGATTGACTTGAAATATTTAGAGAATATTTTCAAAATATTATACTTTAAGAATATGCAACAAAAATTTATTTTTTAAATCTTAACTGTATCAATCACCTTAAGTCGAATCATAAAGCGACATTAAGGAAAATGCTCTGATTAGCCAGTGGAAAGTAGCTTTAAATCTTTTAAATTTTTAAAAATAAATAAATTATATATAATTATAATAATTATCATTATTTTGTATAGTACAAAGAAGGAGTTAATTGAAAATTAATAATTTTTTCAAACGAAATCAGACTGAAAGTTATGAAGGAAATCAATTAGGTAAATCTTATTAAGTAAATTGTAGAAAAAAACACAAAACATGTTGTCTAGGATTCAACAATTGCCTCTCTATCGCTTGTATCGCGTTCTCGCTTGCACGCACTGCCTCAAACAGAACGTGACACTTTTTCGTACAGGCTGCCGGTGTTCATTAATTTATAAGACATTATCACGTCAAAATAAAAACATGAGGGTGTAGTTATCAATGTTAAGCGTTCAAATCCATTTACATTTTTACCGTTTCTTAAAGTTTCAGTTCCGCTTTTTCAATGTGAAATTTCTTAGTTTTAAAATTGCTTAAGATAATTTCCAGAATATTTTCATAACCCTTTACATTTTACCATTAATTTTTCAGTTTCTTTGTCATGCATTGAATTTTTAGACTGTTAAATTTACCATTCATAGCCAGAAATAAATTAACATTTTTGAGACTTTTAAAGTTCAATTAAGCTTTTCATTTCTTCCTTGACAATAATAATTTTTAAATGGGAACTTAAAAACCATTCGCGAAGTTGTTGAAATGCATTTCTTTTACTTCTACGGAGCTTTGATATTTATTACATCAAGACTTATATAAACTCTATTAGTTCTAGTGTAGATTTTCTTTTCTCTGTACAAAAATAAATCAGGCTGCAGCAAGAACTTTAAAGAAAAACTGCTATCATTAATATTTGTTATAGCGACTTGAAGACTTTCTATATATACATATATACATTACAAAAATAAATAAATCCCATAAAATACCTCATTTTCTTCCATTACTCTACCTCGTCTTTATACCCTTATTTAACAACAAAAGGGAGAAAAATATGTTCAATTACTTCCCGAGAAACATCAATGATTCAAAGCACTTAAAGATTTAAAACATGCAGAAATTATACTTTATAAAAAAGCATATATAGAATTGAAAAACGAAACTTCCACGAACTTTACCCACCTGTTTTATTATTGATAACCTAATGTATTTATATACTTTCTTATAGGTTCTGCTTTTTCTTTTCACTTTTTCCCCATTTCTTTTACATTCAAATATCACAATTTTGTCTTGTCAATTGATTATTTGTTATAAAAATAAACACAGGGGAATTACAAATTTATACAAATGTCTTTTTTGATCAACTTAATTGGAATTGAAACATTTTATGTGTCTTGTAAGAGAAGTTTTTTTTAAAGATGTTTAAATATTTAATTTGCTTTGTGCTTGATAAGATTCGAGTAATTTTATCGGGTATGAAGAGATGAAAGTTTTTCAACAGTCTATTTATTTTGAGAGGATTTAAAGGGAAATTGAACTTTTTCGAGTTGAAAATATTTTTTAATTATATAAGTTGTTAAATGAGAAGTTTATCCTAAACGTTATTACATCGTGTTTTTCTTTTTGTTTGGTTGCAGAGTATTAACCAGCTGCGTTCATCAACGACCGACCACTTCCTTGAACAAAGTATTTCAACCACCCCAAGGAAAATAAACGGCTTCACCATAGAGTCCCTACAGAGTAAACCACGAACCAAAATTCATCCCCACACAGCTTATGATTACATAATTCAACGAACCAACGACTTGTCGATACACACCAAGCCCAAAATGCATATAGAAGTACAAGTGGCTCTCAACTTTGTCATCTCATATCTGTACAATAAACTGCCGCGACGACGGGTTAATATCTTCGGCGAGGAATTGGAAAAAGCGCTAAAAGACAAATTCAAGGGACACTGGTATCCGGAGAAGCCGTTCAAAGGCTCTGCATTCCGATGCTTGAAGACGGGCGATCCAGTCGATCCCGTTCTAGAGCGGGCCGCCAAGGAGAGCGGCGTTCCCATTCAGGACGTCCTGGAGAACCTGCCACAGGAGCTCGCTGTGTGGGTGGACCCGGGCGAAGTGAGCTACCGCATTGGCGAGAAAGGCGCCGTCAAGGTCTTATTTAGTGAGTCGGCCGACCTGCAGGACGAGTCGTCCGCCGATCGTGAGGTCACCAAAACGTTCAATCCAGAGGCGCAATGTTTCCGCCCAATCGACGCCGTCGGCTGTAGTCTAAGTAGTCTCAGTTTATCGCCCAAATCAAATACGCCGTTTAACGCGGGCCCCGTCGGCGCTCAGCTCATCTCCGCGGCTCAAAACACCTCACAACTGACCACCAACGGACACCTGTCCTCGTCGTCCTCGGCGCCGTCGCCCACCTCGCTGAACGGAACCTCGTTCAAAGGCTCGCCGAGTCCCGTTCCCTCGTTCATACCACGCTCCACCGCGCCGTTGACATTCACCACGGCCACGTTTGCCCAAACCAAATTCGGCAGCACCAAGCTAAAGACCAGCAGTAAACGCGCAAACAGGTACCAACAATTACTATTTAAAACTTTCGCACCCAAAATTAAACTTACTCTACTAAAAAAAAAATTAAATATTAAATCCTTAAACAAGATAGCCACATATTAGGCCAAACATGATGTATCTCTGATTTTTTAATATGTTGTTTGGACCCATTAGGGCTATGTATTCTCAAATTTGCAACTCTCAAAAAGTTGTGGAAAACTTTTTATTGAGGAAAAACCGTGAAAATTATGTACTTGTTTCAGATTCTGCTCGGTATCTCCTAATCTATGCATTTTTCTTCAAAAGCTGTTCTGTACGTTTTTTAAGAGCATCAAATTTGTGATGAATTAAGCACAATCGGAGCTCTGCACGTTAATGGGACAGTGAGTTACGGCACTTTGAAAATAGGCCAGTTTTTTCAAAAATTGAAAATTTTAGTTTTAGACCTTTTTTGGATTGAAATTGCATCGAAACCGTTGATCCTACGAGAAGAACTCATTGGATATAATTTGTAGACAATTTAATAAGCTTTTATTTAAGTGCTGAGCAGGGCCTGTAAGCCTCGTAGTTCTCTAAAAATTTTAGAGAACTCATATAAGGTAAAATCACATTTTGGTGGAACGTCAGGGTTTATTTGAGGCTAGTCACCGTCGTCCTCTTCATTGCAGTTTTGCATATTTCCCCAGAGCAAATAGCACACATCGCAGAACATCTAGGCTCTGCTTTCAGGCAAGTGCAGCCACCACTCAGCACCCCTTCTTGCATTACAAGAGAGGTGTTTTAGTAGCTCTCCGGGGGCAGAATCTTGCCGATTGGCAATGTGTATGGGTCCAGCCGGGGTCATACCTTCTTAAAATCACTCTATGCAACAAAAAAGTGTTAAGGTAGATTTCTGGGAAAATGCAATTTTAACTTTCATGTTTTTTTTAAGATTTTGAGAGAACTACGAGGCTTACAGACCCCGCTTTATACTTAATTTAACGCCAATTAAATTATCTACAAATTATATTCAATAAGTTCTTCTCGTAGGATCAACGGCTTCGATGCAATTTCGGTCCAAAAAAAGGTCTAAAACTAAAACTTTCAATTTTTGAAAAAACTGGCCTATTTTCAAAGTGCCGTAACTCACTGACCCATTAACGTGCAGAGCCCCGAATGTACTTAATTCATCACAAATTTGATGCTCTTAAAAAACGTACGGAACAGCTTTTGAAGAAAAATGTATGGGTTAGGAGATACCGAGCAGAATCTGAAATAAGTTCAACATTTTCACGGTTTGCAGTATTCAACATTTAACACTTTAAATACCCCTTCAAGCTCATGGTTTTCTTTGAAAAATCCTCCACTTAATTGGTAAAAAAATAGTATATCAAAATTATACCAAAGTTAATAGTAGTGACTTGTGATGCTTACGTATATCAAAATTTTAGAAAATCCTCGAGTTCTACAGAATCTAGGCTAAAAGCCCGTTAGAGTTTTTCTATGTTAGAGGGTTATAGAAATGAATATTAAAAGTATTCAGTTGTTTAAAACCAAAAGTGTTAAAATGACTCTTCTAAAACAATTTGTTTATTATCTACGTTTGATCCAATTTTGAAGTATTCTTTCTTTAATAATAAAAGCCCTTCAGGGGGTCGACGCATGGGATAGCCTGTTTTTTAGGGATTTTTTAGGATTTTTTTTATACGACCAGTAAATAGATGGAGCTTTAAGTTTATTATCATTTATTAATATAAATTTCGACAGTATAAATATAAATTTTAAGCTCAAAATATTGTGTAGAACATGAGTTACAGCGTTCTGAACACCCCAACCTCGAAAAAAAGAGCTCGCATTTCCTCCACGATTCCGGCTGATTGGCTTACTCGAAACAAAAAAAAAAATACGGTGTTTTAATCTGTAAGCCTAAATACACGGAATAAACTATCATCAAATGAATATACAAAAAATTGGACTTTTGGTAGACATTTGAAATAAAAGTTGCGAAATTTGCGTTTTTTTTTTTTGTTTTTTGTTATAAAAAATAGAAATTTTGTGAACTTTTGATTGATAATAGTTCATTCCATGCGTTTACATGTGTTGAGTGTACCCTAAAAATTTCATGTCATTCGGTCAAGCCGTTTTTGAGATACGATGGAGGAAAGTTTGAAAAACACGGTTTTGAGAAAAACGCGTTTAAAGTTTCAACTGCCAATTCAGTGCTCCGAGCAGCTCTTTTTTCTACCTGCTGTATCTTTAAAAGGACTTCGAGTTTTCAAAAATCACTTTACTACCGTATTATAGATATGTTAAGGAAGCAATTTATTAAAAAAAAAATCTATTTTTTGAAATCATCACATGGGTCAACCACCCCCTTAAATAGTCCTTATATAAGATAGACCTTGATAGGTTATAATTGGATTTGCTACTGTTTTGCAGAGGTTCTTACAAGTATTTACTTTGTTATTGTTTTTAGGATGTCCCCGACGGAATTTTCCAATTATATCAAGCAAAGAGCCATGCAGCAGCAGATCCATCATCACCATCACCAGCACCATCCACAAGGGATTGCACCGTCGCAAACCTCTCCCGGTGGACGGTCGCTCTCGCCGCTAACGGGCCACCAGTCCAACGATCCGAGTGCATACTTTTTCCAACCGGGACCATATCACCCGCAATTCCCACACCGCAACATGTTCGAATCCTCGCCGAACCAGTACATGCCCGAGATCTACTCGAACAACTCGAAATTTCCATCTTCGTACCTGGACCCGAGCATTGGCCACCAGTTCTATCCGACCGTGAACGGATCGTCGGTCAACGTAAACGGGCCGTCATCCACTAACAACTCGGCCGGACAGCAAGACAACAAGTTGCTCGACGGTTTGAACAACTTCGGTCTCGGCGCTGTCGGCTCATACCCGGCAAACCAATACCAACACTTGCTCGTCGCCAACTAATTCCGTTCAATCTCCCAACAATCGCACCACCGGATCAACAACCACCATGCTCCTAGACAGTCAACATCGACAACCAACCAAATCACCTTCTGCGGGCGCCAATTACTTAAAACTGACACGGACTTGGGAAGTTTAACAACAAAATATAGTTCGCTATTTATTATAATATTATCTACTAGGTACCTAGCATTAAACCCCTTGATCCCCTTCCTTTTATCTTTAATTACACCCAGTGAGCACAAAACGTAACATTTCTATAACATCAACCAGAACATTGATTATGTAAATTTTCAATTGTATGACGTTGTATGCTCACTGGACATTGCAAAACCCCTGTTCTTAGTCCTGGGAACCATCGCTCGGCCAAGAGTCGTGTTTTTGCGACGTCTCCATCAAATTGCCGTTCTCAGAAACAGGAACATGTGATATCCAACTGGTGGACATTTCAAATGGCCACAACTACTTCTTCGTTCATCTTAATGCATTATTAATCAGATTAGTCGTGCATTAAACTAAAAGTAAATTTAATGAAAAAAAAAAAAAAAAAAAACTTATTATTAATCTTTCATCTGAGGTGATTTTTTATACATTAGATAAATTTTGTATATTATTTTTTCACGGGCTTTTACTAGTAATATATTAGCGACAAATTTGTACTATATTCGAAAAAAAAAGATAACTCGATACTAAATAGATTTTATATAGTGTTTCTATTTTATTTTGTACATATAAATGAAAAGGAAAAAACAGAACTTTAAAATATTTTTTTTTTAAATATCATTCTCACGAAGTGTTTCTAGTCCCAGTATATAATATATTTACTTTTTTATTCGAACCTCTATAATACAAAAAAAAAATATTTTTTTTTACAATCAAAAAAAATTTCTATATTGGCATATCACTAGTGATGTTTAGTGACATTCGTTACGTTATATTAAGAGCAGGTTATATAGTTTCTAATATAGCTTTACTATAACTATTTATATATGAATAAAAAAATTACCAAAAAAAAAAAATTAATTAAATAATTAAATTAATAACGTAAAAATCGGGAAGCGCACTTCGTCGATACTTTTTATACCTTTTGCTATTTTATATCCTAATTAAAACAAACAAAACACGAAGCGGGTTCGAATTTTCTTTGAGCAAATGCTTTCAAACGATGATGATTTCATTTTATCCCCCCCCCCCCTCTTGAAAAATTCATTTCTTACATACGTGTCAAATCATCATAATTTCAAAGTGTTCTATATTGTATAAAGTGGAAATTAAAGCAAACATTTTGCGGGATAAAGTAAATTTTCTTTTTTATAATTGTTATAAATATTACTAAACTTTAATAAGAAAAATAACGATTCGTACACCTGTGGTAGCTAAGAAGTACCTGCTGAAACAAATCCCAACAGTCATTGTGCGCAGTAGATCTGCTCTGTGAGGTGTTAGAGAATAAAACAAATTCAAATCAACAATTGACTGCTAGGAGTATCTGCGCAAGCGCATGCGCTTTACAACATACATAATATTATGATTAAAGTCTAGTTAAGGTAACCATAAATTAGATGTGATTGTAATATTATAATATATTTTTTATTGAAAAATATAGTTTTTTGAGGCCAGGGCCACATGTAGTGCTAATTTTAAAGAAAAAGAAATTATACATATAAATATATATCTATATATTTCAAAAAAAAAATTATAAATTTAATTACTGCAGGTGCATTGAACATGGCACCATCTCAATTGAACAGTCAGTATTGCATGTTGTTGTGTCTGTAACCTAATCCGACGGGTTCTGCGTATTTTTAACGCCTGAAATTAGGCTTTGTTTGAAACAATTCGTACCATGTGCACCCGATAAAAATGATTTTTCCTTGATATTGGTAAATGGATTCGATTGAAGCATCTAATTGTTGGAAAAGTTTCAAAAATGTCATCTATTTAATTTTCAATTCAAAAAAAGCGCCAACTAATTCTAATTACTATGGTAACATTTTTACAAACAATATTTCACTAAATTCACTTTGCTCAAAATCGCTATATTCATATCAAATGGGAAATATTGAAATCACTAAATTTTCTTTAAAATTAAAAAAGAAACTAAAGAAACTGAAAATTTTTCTTTAATCTATTAGTTAATTATTACCAGTTTTTTAACTCAAGGTATGAAGTTAGCTTCGTTTAATTATCAAAGTGTAGCTGATTTCAGTATCATCTTATCGTTAGAAAAACTGGTTACCATGGTAACTTTTAAATATTTAAAATGGCTTAATGTAAAAATTCAAGACATTAAGTTAGCTACAAATTTGTCAAACTTTTGCACTAAAAATTGCTACATTCATATCAAAGATTTGGGAAATATTGAAATCACTAAATTTTCTTTAAAATTTTACCAATTTTCTTAAAAGTGATTTATGAATCGTTTATTTCTAACTAAACCTAAAAATCTTTGCTATTTTTAGATACATATTACCAGTTTTTTAACGCAAGGTATGAAGTTAGCTTCATTTATCGAAGTGTAGCTGATTTCAGTATCTTATAGTTGGAAGCAGCCCCCTGTCACTTAGATACGAGAAAGGCTAAAAAACGTGACCGATTTCTACGGAAATCTTAGTTTCTTTGGGCCCTTTGGGTGGCGCTAGTATCTAGTTGAAAAACAGCTATTAACTATTTGTGTTGTTATACGAGTCATACGTCTCAAACAGCCCCCTGTCACTTAAACTTATCATCCCTTATCAGAGTTTTTATACTTCTTATATAAATATACTTATCATAATTATTTATTATATAATAACAATAATTATGAAAACAATAAAAATAATTTGCCTGCCGTTAAAAAAAAATTTATTTCTAATCTCCGACCCCCATAAAAGGCTTCGGTCTTCGTGGTCTTCGTTCAACTGGTTTTCAACTAATATGCAAATGGTCACATTTTTGTAACATGGAGTTGTAGGGGGCTGGTTGGAAAAACTGGTTACCATGGTAACTTTGATTTTAACATTGCATAAAAACTTAATTTAAAAATTCAAGACATGAAGTTGGCTACAAATTTATCGAACTTCTGCTGACTTCAGCTTCATTTTATTTTTGAAATGTTTGAATTTAAGCTTTATGGAAGCTTTCATTAAAGTCGTAAATGAAATTTTAAAAAACAGCTGGTATTCGCCTCGAAACTTTTCCAACAGTTAATATTTCCCTCAATTAGAATATTGCACTTATTTAATAAAATTTAACTAGTTAAATCTTTTTTTAGTCGCTATTTATTCGTCGTTATTAACTTTTTAATATCTTGTTATATGTTTTATTCAAACCGGTAGGATCTCGTTAATTTCACAGAACCGGTCTTGCCATTGTTGACGACGTTTTTTTTTTTTATTTACCATCAATTCGGATGTAAAGGGGCCATTTAGAGACACACTATAGCAAGGGTACAGGAAGTGGAAAATTCGTGAAAAATCCGTCGGATCTTATTTAGTCGCTTAAATTGTTATCATATAAATAATATATATAAATTTAATCTGTAGATAAAGAACCTTTTTCTATATACATATATATATATATTAAATATATTTAATACAATATTTTTTCTAACACAGCATAATATTATTTTATTAGATTGAGGCTTGATAATATTATAAATTTTGTTACTACTTTATTTTATTTTTTCACCTTTTAAATGGATTTTTATTAATGTATTTTATAAATCATTGTTGATTTTTATTGAATATATATTTTGTTAAATAATAATTTATTTGTGTTTTGATTTTTTTTTTTCTCTCATTTCTGTTCATTTCTTATCATTTACTTATTGTTGTATATTTTGGTTTTTTGATGTCGGTGGTTTATCTGTTCGTGTTGAAACAATTAGTCTAAGATCCGAACCAATTCGACCTTCACCGAGATGATAATAGAATGAAATCTATTTTATTATGAATTTAGTATATTAAGAAATATATTAAACATGGGTTGGCTAAAAAAATCCGGGGCAGACTATTTTTAATTATTTTAAAAAAAAAATATTTTTTATAAAATATTACAACATGAAGATAATAGAAAAAAAATTATATCATCATAAGCGCTGTTTTATTGCGAACACGTTGATATAGGTTTGTCTGCAAAAAAATCCGTCCTATTAAGGGTTAGCGAATTTTAAAGATTTAAATTTTAATGCGCGTGGAAATGTGTGACAGAGAGATCCGAGGTAAGTATATTGTGTAATAATAAAGGACACAACATCGCAGTCGCCTGTGAGGTGTAAATTTTTTTTTATATGTTGCAATATTTTATTAAAAATCATTTTTTTTTAAATAATTAAAAATAGTCTGTCCCGGATTTTTTTAGCCAACCCATTTCTAATATATTTCCTAATATACTAAATTCATGATAAAATAGGTTTCATTCTATTATCATCTCGGTGAAGGTTGAGGTTGGTTCGGATCTTCTACTAAATCTTGAATGAGAGCAAAACAGTAATAAAAAAATGCATTACAATTTTGATCGCAAACTTTATCCAAATCGGGCGGAGGGAACGAGAAAGAAATTGTAATGCGAATTGGTGGCTGCGAATTATATACCAGCTAGTGCGAGTACCTGACCAATACGTGTTATGATATGAGACTTGTTTGATCCCAGTGGCTTGACCAGATGCCAGATAGTGTTGATCCCGGTCCAGTCTATCACATTTCTGGACCGCAAGGAATTCAAATCAAGGGAATTGACTTGATTTGATTTTTTACTTGTCTTAAAAAATCGGGATATCTGTTTAACACTAGTACCAGGTCGTACAGACATCTGGGCTCAATTTCAAACAATTTCTCGTTTTGACCATTTATGGTCAAACTATCGCGTTATATAAATATATCTCATAACTAAACGTTTAATTATTGTTATAATAACAACTGTTCTATCTACATATATATTGATTTTGATATTACTATTATCATGTTATTGATAGTGTCGTAGAAATTTATATTAAACTATACATAAATTTTAAAACGAACATTTTAAGATGTTTTTATTTTGTACTGGCGAGAGATTGAGGACATATTTACGTTATTATCACAGGCTTTGTTTTTTCCTTTCGATTTTATTCCGTGATATGACGTTGGGAAACTGTACATGTCGTGTTTCTGTGTGTGTGTGTGTGTACAGTCGGCAATTTTATGTATATTTGTTTTGATTGCATAATTGATTTGAAAAAAAATGCAATTGGAACACTTGCACCACTTGATCTCATCAATCAGTGCAGTGTTGCATCAATTTGAATGCATATTTGAAGACCGCATTCTTGCGACAATTGTGTTGCGGGGCGACCACGACAACGGAATATCAAATTGGTCACGATCATCATCAAACCATGTTTTAATCTTAAGAAAAATTCCCTTTAATCTGGCTCGGGATGAGGCAAGAAAGAATTTTCTTTGACTCAAAAAGAGTTTCGTATCGAATTGGGAATTTGAAAAAAAAAATGATAGTTTTTTTAATGTATTTTAAAACTTTATTATTAATAATAATGATATTTAATGCGAAAAACTTGAAAAAAAAATTTTCAATTAATTATAAGCAATTAAAAATTGATAAATTTAAAAAAAAATCACGTGACTGTGAACGCGCCACGATTGGTCACCATAGTTTTGACGTCATAATGGTAGAGCTATTTAATAAGAATAGAGCGTTTACGGCTATTACGTGTGATTTTTGTCAATAATATTGAAAATGTACTGCTAAAAAACGATGTAACCATGACAACAGAATTAAATAGATCAAAACATTGTATGAAAACTACCATTATGACGTCACACACGCTCGGATTTGTTCGGGAGCTGTCGGCGTGTTTCCGGTACTGGATTTAAAAATTTATTTTTATTTTGATATAAATTTGGAATTATTGCGAAAAAAAAATCAAAAGCCTAATTGATAGCGAAATAAGATTATTGTTATTACACTAGCACATATTTTCTTATAATTATTCTATTTCATGGTCGATCTAATCTAAAAGAGACCTTAGGAAGGTCGATTATGTCATAGACGTCATATTGCGATTTTTTATCGGGCAATAGTTAGATAAACTATTGGTGTTTGTCGCCATCATAAAAAAAAAAAAATTTTTTGAAGTTTTCAAAACCATTTTAAGAAATTTTTAGATGACTTGACTTAAATTTAACTTAAAATCAAGTCAAACTCATGTTCAGATCTAATTATTTCAAGTTTTTTCCTTTAAAAGTTCCAATATCAAGTTCAATTCAGTTTATAAAATGGCTTGACTTAAAGGATTAGGTAAAATTAGAATTTTCAAAAAATTGATTTTTTAAATATTATTTTTGTAATGTACATCTATTGAAGTACATACTTAGAAAATTTCAAGTCAATTCGGATCTAATTTTCAAAGTTATACGTAAATTTGTAAAGACAGTTTTCACTCGATGTACCTAAAAGGCTTTTGAAACTTTAAAGAGCTTTTCTCAAAAAGGCGGTGACTAAGATTTTTCAACCTTAAATTTTAAGACAAGCTTCTTAAGTGTATTTTTTAATAATTAATAAAAGGATTTTTTTTCAAAATAATTTTGATCAAAAATCAATTTTTTTTTTGAAAGCCGCCATTTTGTTAAAAAAATGTATTTTGGTTATTCCTTCGATTTGTTTTAATATTATCCATTGCTTTAATTAACGAAATTGGTTTTATAAATACAGTAGAAATCGTTTATAACGAACTTCAGGGGACCGTCAAATTTTGTTCGTTATAAGCGATATTCACTATAACCGATATGTATCGCATGTATCGTCTTATCTAAGACATATCACGGGGCCCGAAGGCTTTGTACGTTACAACCGGTTGTTCATTATATCCGGTGTCGTTATAAACGATTTATACTGTAGTTTTTTAATTTTACATGATCCAGTCCAGAGATATCGTGGTCACGGCAAGATGCCTTTTTTGAGAGGAGCTTTTGGAGATCAGCTTTCAAAATTATTATTTTTACAAATACAAAAATATTTAAATACAGTTTAAAGTAACCATAAAATGAGTACAAGTTTTCATATTAATAAATTCAAAAGCCTCCTTGTTAAAAATTTTTGAAAAAAAAACCGGTCTTATAGGCCTCCTAACTGGATATGACCCCCTATAATTCGATTGTTTTATCTGATAAGTTTTCCAGGAGTTTTGAAAATTGATAATTTAATGGATTTTGATTTGTTCTTTCCAAAATACATCTTTTCCACCTCTTTTACGTTTACGTCGCCCCATATTGGAAAATGGTGCCAAAACATTGTTTCTTGGCAATATTTTTTTCCGACTCATTTCACGATTAAAATACTTCTTACAAAACGAAAGAAGAAAAAATTTCCTACAATTTACGTTTTTAACCTTTCTTTGCGTAAAATTAACAGCTTTGGCGTACGAGCGCCTTCAACCTTTACATAGCTACGCCAGCCCTTGACATTTGATTTCACTGTTTACATTTGTGTATTATAAAATTAAACTCTTCTTAAAACTATATAAATTAATAAAAAAAATTTCCATAAAATCCTATGTTTTTATTATCGCTTTTTTCGAAAGATAACGCGCATTTATGGTATTTTGAGAAAATATGAAATGGGTCTCATACAATTGAAAAGATATAGACTTTATATGTAAATAAATATACTTTAGAAAAAGGGAATTCCGAAAACTTAGAAGTGTGCGTTATCTATCGAAAAAAGCGGTAATAAACATTTAGAATTCGGTCGGAAATTTATAGGTATAGCTTTTAGAATAGTTAAGTTTTATAATGCACAAATGTAATAAGTAAGATTTAATGCAACAGGTTGGCTTAGATATATAAAGGTTTAAGGCGCTCGTACGCCAAAAATGTTGATTTTATTTTAAAAAAAGGTTATTATACTTAAACTATAGGAAATTTTCTCTACTTTCATTTTGTATAGAAGTATTTTTGTCGAAAAATGAGTCGGAAAGAAAATATTGTCAAAAAATTGCGTCATTTTCTAATATGGCAGAGATACGAGGTGCCAAAGTTGAAATTCAAAAAGACCACATTAAAATCTATAAAATTACTAATTTTCAAAACTTCCGGAAAACTTTCTCTCAAACTCTTATTTTAGAACCAAATGGTTTTACGATTAAAGAATTCCAAAATGACATCAATTTGATCATCTCGTCAACAACAATCAACATGTCCTGAAACGGAACGAACACAATTTTCGATTTGAAAATCTTGTTTGTTGAAGGATAATTGGCACACAGATCGGAACAAATCAACTTTCCATCTTTAGCAGTAGTTGTTATGAGCAATCACGAAAATGCCTAAATACGGCACAATTAACGTCTTTTTCAACCAAACGGAAAATGGGTCATGATTTTTCCATTTAGAAATTATGTTACTAAGCATACGATACACCACATGTACAGTTCCATCACATACGATCAACGTTAATTTTCGCCCAAATTAATTGATCAAATCTCTTTATAGGTATATTATGATATATTTTCAATATTCTATCCAATCAATGTGTGTTATAAATGTGAAACAAAACGCATCAATGTATTAAATTGGTATTTTGACAAAAATGCAATAATTTAAAAGTCAGAAAAGTGGAAAAAAAAAAATTAAATTAATCTCCCCGTAGTTAGAATATAAATAGATAGAATAATCCCTCCACCAATATAATTGTACGTGATATATTTTTTCATGGGTTTATAAGGAAAATGTAACAATATATTTAAATGAAATTAAGCAAACAAACGTAAAGTATATATTATAAAAATATATTATGATAATACAAGAGAAACATAGACACGTGTAAACGTAGAGAAAAGAACCAACACGTGGTTTAAAAAAAAAAAAGAAATATAATAATATATCCTTTTTATTTTTATTACTCTCCTTTGATATGAAATCTACTACAAATCTCATTCTTGGTCCGGTCCATATCAATACATAGAACGATGCAACATTGAGCATAATTAAAAAAATAAAGCAATTGCAAACGATTATTTTTTTACATTTGAGACAAAACCCAAAAAAAAATGACCAGAAGTTTGTTTAAAAAAAAAACACTGTAAAAAGGAGCTTAAAATATGAAAAAAAAATTATATAACAATTTACAACATTTCAGAGAGATTTCTGAACCAAAAATAAAAAAATATTTTTACAAGAGACGGCGATGATTTAAGCAAAAGCGTAGTAGTTTTGACGGACTCGAATATTTTGGGTCTTAAATCCACGTGGAAAATGAGTAGCGAATTTTTTTTTATTAAGTGTTTTGTTGGTTTTTCGGTCAAATGTCCGTCAGAATGCCTTCGAAACCAATCTGCACATAACATATATAAATATATAGATTATTTATTAAATAAGTTCGCAAAATGTAGCAAAACGAAAATCGAGAGAGAGGGTGGCATTTTTTTCGTGGATCGTTTCGGAAAAATTTATCCTAAGTTTATATGTTTTAAGTTAAGAAACAAATTTTATTCTTGAAGATAAAAATTATTTCAATAATAAAGATCGTAACAACTGATGAAACAAATCAAAAAGTACTAGAGAAGTTCATCCTTTTAATGTTAAGGGTTGAAACTGAAGATGTTTTCCCGAGGGCAATGAAACGGTATGCGGGAAGAAACCAATTGAAACCTTTAATCTTTTTGCAGTGAACGGATGTAAAGGTTTGAAAGGCAATAAAATATAGAGCACAATTTCCCAAAAGACAGACGTTAAGTGTCTTCTTTCATTCGTCTTTCTTTTACTTCTTTTGTGCTATAAAATTCTTTATATTTTTAATATCCTTAGATCCGGCCGCATGATTGCTACATTCATAATGTAGCTTAAATATCAAATTAAAGCTCTTTTTTTCTGTGCCTTATGATATGAAGGTGCCAATTTAAAAGTGCCCGCAAATATTCGAAAATAGCTGATAAAGTGAGGGAGAGCAAACGCGCTGCGATATTTGTCAGATGAGAACAGTGAGGGTTTGTGCTACAAGTTTTATCTCGATGGCGCGTTGGAAGGGTTGAAAAATTCACAAGGGTGTTTTTCGCTATTTTTGTCTGAAAAATGTCGTCGCGCGCTCTCTCACTTTATCTTTAATTTACAGCATCTTTAACAGGTATTTTCGCTTATTTTCGGGCACTTTTAGATTGGCACCCTTTATCATCATGCACAGAAAAAAAGAGCTTTAGTTTGATAGATAAATAATGAAGCTACATTATGAGTGTAGCATTCATGTAGCGGGATCTTAGGCTAAAAGGTAAAAACTTAAATTTTGTTTGACAATATCAAGATTGAATCATTTAGATTAGTTAATAATTTTAATATTGGACAAAGGACAAAATGCTCTTTAATTTTCTTTCTAATTTTATAAATTTTAATATTTTCCTTACAAGGGATTGTTAAGGGATTATATTTCAAAGGATTATTGGTTTGAGTTTATAAGAAAAAATGTAAAGAGCTTAACAGTTGATTGTCAAAAACTGAGAATCTTATTTTTAAGTAAAATATATAAAAATTAAATTATGTTTAAAATGTATTAAATGTCGACATACCAAAAGGAAGAAAGGAAGTTCATCTTGTTGGAGGGTAGTTATTATCAATGTATTTAACTAGTTATCTATTTTACTATCCCTAAATATAGTTGTAATTAGGGGATTGTAAATAGAGTGCATTTTAAGTGGTTCCTATTTGAAAATCTTTACCAACAAAGGACAGTGCTATAGTTAATTATTGAAATATTTATAATAAGCCCTTTAACAGGAAGAATTTTCAAAAACTTTTAAACATTTTTTCTTAGTAATTATCTAAGGTTTCAAACACTTTATTGATCAAGAAAATGTTTAAGCTCTGTTTTTTTTAAATTTTAAACGTTGAAACCAAAGAAGTTTTCCCAAGGGGATATTGAAGAAGAAATAAAGTGAAAGCTTTAATCCATTTACAATCAGAGGGGATAGATATCAGAAAAACAAAAAAAGATAGCTAACATTCTTCTAAAAAACAACGTGTTAAAGGTAATTAATATAAATGAATCCCCTATATTTGTCACTCTTTTAAAACCATTTCACTTGAGGAAATTTTGATTTTCCTGAGGGTTCAAACCTTTATTTTGAAGATTTGATCGGTTAATTTTGCATAACCAACGTATCTTCTTCATTGTTAACAGATTAATATCTTATTTTTGCCACAAACAATCTTTTGAAGGAAAATTAAACTGTTTGAAAATGTCAACTTTAAAAAAGTTAAAATTTCCTGTTCAAAGAACTATTTTTATTTAAAAAAAAAAAAAAACATTTGAGGTTATATTTTGATATTTTATTAGTCAAAAAAAGCTCTTTATATCTAAATTTTTAAATGAAACTTAAGCTTTGGCTTGAATGTTTCCATTTTCTTACTAGCTAATTGTAAAACATAGGCAACCAGATACGATTTTATCATTAATATCTGCATTTTGAGCTAGATGGCATTCTTCTAATATTCTATTTAAAGGTATATATTGTTGCAATGAAAACTTTTATGTGCATTTTCCTGAAACGATCACCCGAAAAATATCTCTCACTCTTAGACTTTAAGGATCTAAATCAATTAAGGATAATTATTTTTGTCTTTCTCCAGAACGGGTAACAATGACTTTACCACTGGATATGCGGGTTGTATGAGTTGCACAACAATAAGAAAAAAAAATAATAATACATATTAAACCAGACAAACCGAATGATAGGCTGATCGATCATTGATCTGGAATATGGATCATTCCGCACTCATCAGCGCGTCGCTACAAAAATGTACATGATTAATAGATACAATATAATTAACAATTATTTTATATACTGGCTTATGTATATGTATTTGCATTTTATCTTATTATATATATATGATGATAATATAATAATGTGTATATATTCAATATAATTGTATACCAATCTCCATATATTCTATTTTTAAACGTTTCTTGTATATTGCATAATAATTAATAACATCCAAAAATTTACATACATGTTATATCCATTTTATGACTTTGAAATTACGCTTACCTCTCTCATATTTTCATTTGAAAATTATAAATGTGATGATTTTTACTTTGTCATGTTTCGCTCCTCCAACTTTATGTAACTCGTAGCCAATGTTAAAAAATATTAAAACTAAATGTGTGTATTTCAAAGTCAGCAAAAACTAAAATAGGGATTGGCGTTAGTTAAAAAAAATAAAACCAATAGATATCGATTAATTAATATTTTTGGCGTAGCCTCTCAATATAGAAAAATGGTAGAAATAAATTAATTATAGTCCTATTTGTATAACATTTACATGAGAAACCATTATTATAAATAGCGAAAAATTTAAATATTCAACGTCATTAGTTTTTAATAATTAAAATATTTAGATGTTAATTGATAAAACCACCATTTTCTCAAATGGATTTTTATGTTGGAGATTTGATTGGAGATTGGAAAAAGAACAGCTTAATATTTATTCAGATCCTTGTGTTTTATTATTGATATAATATATATTAGAAGGGCAATGGATCGGGGTTTAAGCATCAGGTAATATTATCAGGTAATATCAGGTCGTGACGTTTCGTCTTATATTACAGCTTCTTAAGGCTCTCTGATGCATGCTCAGCATGCTTGTCCTTTTATATCCTTGCATATCTAAATCGTACGAAAATGCTTACCTTTTTAAAAACGAATTCGACACTGATTAATGCTTGTAAGTATTATTACCTTACCACCATATTACAGTCATAACCCAATAATAATACCAAAATGGGGTTATGATTGTAATATAGTGGTAAAAATCTTTACAGATGTTAATGATGAGTGCCAAATTCGTTTTTAAAATTTTTTTTTATTATTTATTTTGCAATCTGTCCCAAGACATTAAGCAAATCTGGTGAACTTATAGACGGGACAGGTTACCCTAGAAGGGGTGGCTGCTGTACTGGTACCTGTAGGGTGGCTCCAGAAATGACACGCATTTCAGTCTGGCGGAATCCTCACTGTTGTCGAGGAGGTTAACATCCAGGTAACTAGGATGTTCGTTTAGGCGCCTGAGGTATTTAGAACTGAACCTGGCTATAGCCATTTTAAGATCCTAATGGATGTCCCTGTTGGTGATGTACCTTGGGGCATCGACAATTAGTCGCAACACCTTGGACTGAAACCTCAGTATGATGTCAATACTGGAACTGCTAGCAGTTCCCCAAAGTTGGATTCCGTGGATCCAGACCGGCTTTATAGATAATTTACTTACAATCCAGGGACAGTTGCAATCCTTACCGTAAAAACCCCCATAATTTTTTCAGCTTGATTCCAAGTTGTTGACGCCTCATGGATATATGTCTCCGCCACGGAATCGTAGGTCCAAGTGAATTCGAAATACTTGACCTCCGTCGCTTGGGGAATTTGTCTTTTGTTCATGAAAACTGGAGGACAAATATCTCTCCTGATAGTGAAAGTCATATGGACCGACTTGGCATCATTGATTTTGATTTTCCATGTGGAAAGCCATTTTTAAAAGCATTTAAAAGTCAAAGAATGCTGCAAAAGGACAAGAATGCTTAGCATGCATCAGAGAGCCTGAAGAAGATGTAATATATCGGATATAATATGGCGGAATGTCGCGATCTGATAGTTTGAACTCATTGATAAATCCCGATCCATTACCCCCCTAACGGTCTCCTACCACGAGAATATACAACTAGGGGCTCTTGGGATTTTGTTTGAACTAAAAATCAAATCAGGAAGTTTTTTTCATTTCAAAGCTAAATAAGCTCAAACAACTGAATTCAATGTACCAAGAAGTCTCCAACAAAAAAGTGTTAACTTAAAGTTTGAAAAAAAAAATTTAATGTAACTTCGCCAACATTTCAGCATTACAATGATGGATTGTCATAGTTTTATTGAAGCAATGTCTAAGCAATAAAAAAATTTTTTTCAACGAACCATCATTAAAAAGAAAAAACTATCCAATTCGGAAAATAATTGGCAAATATAATTAACGCGTAACGAAATTTATAAAAAAAAAATAATTTATTATGACAATGAATCAATAATAAATGCCATATTTTACATAATATACTTAATATAATTAACATATTTTAAGAAAAAAGAAATATAAATACGTTTTAATATATTTTTGGTGTTTAAATGGTGCGTTTTAATTTAAAAAAAAAATAAGTAGGGAAAAATGCCCGAAAAAAGAATGTGATCAATATGTTATTAAGTTATTCCTTTGATTTATATAAAAAAAAAAAGTTTTTCTCTTATTTTTTCACTCTCATTAAACTCTATGAACATTTAATTCTAGATAACTATAACTGTCGTTAAAAATATTTTTTTAATAAATAAAAAAAATCTTCTCTGTATTAAAAAATAAATAAGTTTAAAAAATGTGAACAAAAAAAAAAATTTTTGATGTAACAGTTTTACTTCAAGTTCATTGCTACATTTCAAATAAATGTGTATCGATGGTAAATTTATATATATATATAAAACTTACAAATAGTATCCAGTTAAAAATTCTCGTCTTAAAAGAAAAAATCTATTATAATATAATTTGATATGGTAAACTTATAAATAAGCGAAGCTTACCACGGATAATCGGGCCAACTGAGAAGATTTTAAAAAATACAGCGATAAATGAATATAATGTACTACTAGGCCTATTTAATAATAAATTATTGTTATAAATGTCTGTCACTATCTGTGTTAAATTGTTTCGAGAAAAAAAAAATGTATATCCCTCTCTATTCTCTCTATCTACTCGATATTTCATACATATAATTAAATAATTTAAAAATATTTTAAAAAATCTTATATATTGTAAATGAGTAGTAGAAGGGTTACCTACATATTTAATAGTGAGAACGGAATTTTCCATCCCGTTATAAAAAAAAAAAATTTGAAAAAAAAATAAAAATACATATGTGTAACATAGTCTCTAATTTTTCATATTGTTGTACGATTTTTAAGTTTATATTAAAATGTTTTGTGCATTCATAAACTTATCGAGTTCTTATTTTATTTATTATTAAATCCTGAGGAAATCTGTTTTTTGAATGAGAATTTGAATAGGTTTTGAAAGAAAGCCAGCACCTACCCAGGGGCTACCATTGTTATCTCGTCAGGCGTCACGTCGATGAAAGCTTCCTCACATACGCCCAGTCTGCGCTGCACCGTTTCTACCGCTTTCTAGCACAGCATATGTTGGTCTCGGCCTTATCAATCTTGTGAAGATGGTAATTTAAGGTACAATGGTAAGACTGGGTAGGAATCAACTCAGGACAATAACAGGACTGATAACCGGACACTGTGGACTGAGGATCTGCAGACTATTGGGGTGTCTCAACGAGACCTCAATTGCAGATTGTGTGGGGATGGGGAGGAAAACGGACTCATGTCATTTTTGACTGCAAGGCCCTCACAAAGTGGCGACACCTGTATGGGATAGATGACGCCCAAACAGGCTCAAATCGCGCGAGCTTAGTACAGAGACTGCTTCTGCTAGGCAGAATGCTGAACCTAGAGTAAGCAAAGATCCTTGCATAGCAAGGATGAATGAGCATAACAGGAGTACAATAAGCCTTAGGCTGCAGTGCGGGGGGAAAAACGAACCCTAACCTGGTTTTCTGCAAATGGCAAAAAAAGGAGAACTTTACGCCCCTTCTACCTTCAATATGTCATGAATTTCTTGGCTTGTCTCTGTCCCGAAGTATTTCTCCAGTGCGACGCCTTGGTTTTGGCCTCCCAAGTTAGAAGAGTGCTTTTGATTTTACTTTTTGAGATTCCACAAAATGATTCAGATCCCATGAAATCGGTTGAGGCGCCATTTCTGGCCAATTGTTTGACCCTGTCATTACCCTATATGCCCTCATGTCCTCATCTTGAAAGAACATGCATAAACGGCAGCAAGACAGTATCCAGCATGTCAAAAATATTAGCCAACACAGGGGGCCCACTCACCAACAAAAAGAGAAGAATCCTCCTCGAAGCTGTACATTTAATTCTGCTCTATGAAGCGGAAGTATGGACAGACATCTTAAGACAGGACATCTATCAACGCAAGATAGCAGCGGTGCAGCGGCAAGGAAACCCTCAGTACCAGCGGCTACCGCACAGTCTCTGAAGATGCTGTTCTATTGCAGGAGCTGCGCTTATAAATTTACTAACTTTCAAGAGGCCAAAACTCTATGACCTCAAAAACAGTGATGTTATTGCGAAGGAAGCAAGAGTAAAGGTAAGGGTGGAAACGCTGAAAGAGTGACAAGGAAGATGGACGACAGGCGAGACGGGTAGGTGCAGGGGCTGATTTAAAATTTAGCTTGGTGGGGGGTCACTACCAGGGTGTGTTGTGATACCCCCCTAACGGTGAGTCCGGGGGCCCTCATTCGCAAATTTTTTAAAAATATATATCTCAAAAACGTGTTTAATGCGTTTCTTGGTTAAAAACAATAACTAATCGATTTGTATAGTTTATTAGTTATTTAGCAGAAGATCTGTATCAATTTTATAAATGTAAGAAGTTCCACGATGGTTAATATTGTCAATTCAGAAAGGTAAGATAACTTTATATATACATAATATACTTTATGAAACAAAGAAGTTATTACGAATTGGTCTATAATTCATTTTTGTTACTTTGCTTAAAACAGGAGGGGGAAAGAAAACGTTAACTCAAGAACTCAAAATATGAAATACCAAATAAAGTTTTTTTTACTTGGTTTAGGTCTGTATTAAAAACCCGTACAGAAAATATTAATATACAACTGATCACTTAATAGTTAAGTAATACAATACAATCAACGAATGGACCATGGCCCATGGACCTAGAAATAAGAAATTTTACCATAGGTCCTAAATAGCCTGGAATTTAACATAATGAAAATTGACTTAGGCCTATTAATTTTAAAACTATTACATCTTACATTGATTTTAAAATAAAAAAAATTATTATAATAGAGAAGAGAAAACTGCCATTTGAATGTATAAAACAATTGATATCTACTATGGTCGGTATTCACGCTAAGGGAAGGGACAGCGAGCCAAACAACCAAATTTCAATTAAGTTTAGTATTTATTAGACAATTGAATAATTAACGTAATTTATTTTTTTTAATGTAAGAAAAGCTTGGTGGCCCCTCTCCTGAATCCGTCACTGGGTAGGTGGACTGATCTCGAACATCAAAATCTAGCTTACTCGGAAAAACGGCGAGACAGACTTTTTCCTGGCCCAGCTGTTGACGAGCCATGGCTCGTTCAGCGCTTATCTTTACAAAATAGGTCTATAGAAAATCTCTATATTTTTAGAGGCTGGAATCAAACCTGAGGTAATAGTTCCAGTACCTATTATTACTTTTTCATTACTTTTTCTTCTTGCAGCCTTACATCCAGGACACCTCCACGTGGTTACAGTAGAAAACGGAGCTGTCTCACTTTTTATTTCCGGAAAAACCTTGGATATTACAGTGAAGAACTGAGCAAGAGAGTCTATTAGAGAGTCTATATTAAAGCAATTAAGAAGAAATACCAGACTATAGTTAAATGTACCATGCGTTTTTTGATTTTCCTAAAAGAATGAAGTAACGAGTCAACTAATTAATTTAGTTAGGCCTGGTTTATAATCTTTTGAAGAATATCATGAAGAATTGTTGAGGAAAGTCATGATTATAAATAACTTTAAATATAATTAAAATTATTACAATTATTCGTTAATATACGCGTAAAACTGATTATATTTTGCCTTATAGCCTCTAAGTGTAGAACAGTTAAGTATACCAATTTGCCTATCCATATTTTTGCCCATTAAGCCCTCTATATTGAAACAATTGACAACAAACGTTTGTTACTTATTAATTCTTCGTCAGTAATTGTGTACGAGTATGGCGTGAATTAGAAATCTAATTTTATCAATTTTCTTAATATTTCCAACTTTCAAAGTGTTACAGTGATTAGTTCTAAAGTGCATTTTCATTCCTGAAACGATTTCTTCGTGCAGGTATTTAAATTTATTCAAATTTTGAACTTAACCAAGTCATACTTAGTTCGTTGATTTCTGACAATTCAAAGACAAACGTCTTAAATATGTCCGTGTATTTTTTTTCAAATCAATATCAATGAAAATATTAAGCATTTAGGATTTATGAGAATACAATTATAACATATTTACAATTACGTTATTATATTTGCAAATAATGCAATTCATTTATTGCGGTAATATTAAGAATTTTATTAGGGTTATCTAGCCCGTTATAGGGAATGGCTGTTCACAAAAGAAATTATTTGTCTTAATTACTTAGTTTAGAAGAGATAATTATCAATTCATATTGTATTGAATTGAGACTACACTTTTATTTCGTGTTAACTGAACTGTGTCTTAAGTATATGTATTGTCGTGTTAAACGTAGTTCATTACTATATACGATATTCTGTATTGTTTAAAGGTAAAAAAAAATGAAAGGAAAAAATGAATTGCCTTAAAGTTTCTAATTCTTACACAAGAACCGAAGTAATTTTTGTTAAGGAATTATATTATTATTATATTATGCGGTTAAGAGGTCCAAAAAACATTTTTCAAAAATATGATTTAAATTATTAATTTCAAGCATATATACGCTTAGAAATTTCTAACTAGTTCAATTCCAAATTCATGCAATTTTTTTGAAAGTGTTAACTTTGAATCTATAAGCTTTTTGTTTATACTATATTTAGTATTTACCATACTTTGATTATTATCTATGGTATTTTCATGAAGACATAACCAGGTATATAAAAAAGGAGAGGAGACGTATAAAATTCCTACTAATATAAGTTTTTAATTTTAAGTTTATGGCAATGCAGATTGTTAACTGTAATAATGTAAAATTTACTATGTTTTGCCCTCATATAGCCTCTAACTGTAGCGCATTTAAGTATCCTTGGTTGCCTATTTGCTGTGCCCCTTAAGCCATCCATTTTGAAATGATTCAAACAATTGACACTAGCAAACGTTTATTTGTTAGTTGTTAATTCTTCGTCAGTGTTTGTGCATTTGTGAAGTAAATTTTATCAAATTTTGTCAATATTTCAATCTATTAAAACGTTAAAGTTGTGAATTCTAAAGTGGATTTTCATTCCTGAAAGAAATTCTTTATACAGGTATTTAAGACATTTTAAACTTTTTAACATAACCAAACCATAAAAAGTACGTTATTTTCAACCTCTGAAGCAACTTTCTTAAGCCATGCTCGAATACATCTGTGATGTCATGAAATATTTAAATCAAAACTAATGAAAAATTAAACCTTGTTATAAATAAAGTTTTCTTACACATTGTTAATGTAATTATAAATGATATATGAAATATAGAACATTATAAGATATAGTTAGTCTTGTAAAAAAACGCACACAAAACGCTTTTGGTGCTTTTTATGCAAATAAATATAAAATTATTTGTTGGGTTTCACACAGGTTAAGAGGATAGTATTGTTGAAACCACAGTTTTATTTCATATCAAATGATCTTCTGGTTTAATTTTTTCCACTGAACAAAATTGTCATGGGTTAAAGTAGCAAAGTAGGTACTTGATGCATTCACTTGGTGAACTTAAGGACCTTAAATGAAATTCGGCGTAAAGATAGCAAAAATCTTTATTTAATACACCCATATATCATACCTATATGTAATGAAATGAATACTTCTTTTTAACCGCCTTCAAAAAAAAAAAATGAGATTCTCAATTCGACTGTATTTTTTTATGTTTGTTACCTCAGAACTTTTGGCTGGGTGATCCGATTTTGATAAGCTTTTTTTTATTTGAAAGCTGGTGCTTCCCGTGTGGTCTCTTTTAAATTCGGGGGAAATTTTTCACTTCTAAAGGGTTGACATCTAAGGGATGAAATATTAAATTCTTATTGAATAGCTCGATTTTGATAATTCTTTTTTAATAAGTAGAGCATAATTTTTAATTAACCTCATAATAATTTTTTATTTAAAAACTCTACTCATAAGGGGTTAAAAATTAGAGATGAAATAATATTATAAATTTTTCCTGGCTAACCCAATTTTGATGATTTTTTTGTTCTATTGGAAAGAGTATTGCACTTAGTTCTATCATTACTTTTAAAAGCAAAAAATTTTCATATTCAAAAAAATAAAATAAGTTATAAAACTTCAGACGACTAAAACTCGAGAAATAAATATAAATTATAAAAAAATGAAAAACCGACTTCAAAATGAAAAAAAATTTTAAGCAAAAATTGCACTAAAAAGTAACAAAATAATGGCGTATCCTTGCAGTGTCTACAACTTACAAACTATTACGATGATATAATGTACAACTATTGTTATTTTTGGAGTTGGTGTCAGTTAAGGAAATAAATATTAATGGTAATTTGTAAAAAGGTTAAGTTGGTTATTGGTATTTTGTAGTTTAAAGGTCGCTTGATATTGTCACAGTACTAGTACATTGTATAAAAGTTCATTTGAAAAATAATTTTCATAAGGTATTCTCGTTTATTGCTAAGTACCAATATAGTCGTATTTTCTTGACTGACACCAACTCCAAAAATAACAATAGTTGTACACTATATCATCCTAATAATTTGTAAGTTGTAGACCCTGCAAGGATACGCCATTGTTTTGTTACTTTTTAATGCACTTTTTGTTTGAGATTTTTTTTTATTTTGAAGTCAGTTTTTCATTTTTTTATAATTTATATTTTTTTATACGTGTAATAAAAATAAATTTTTGCGGTTCAATCACGTTAAAACTACTGATCGTATCAGCATTGTATCAGTATGGGATTATTACCATTCGATACGAAATTTATCGTACATGGTTTTGGGCTTTTAGGTAGGAATGTTACGGAAGTGGTTTTATCGAAGCCGAAGTCGAAGTCTGAGTTTTTGAATTTGGTTTATCGTAGCCGAAGTCGGAGGAGGTTATACAGATGATGGTAGAAGAAATATGTTTTAAGAACACATAAAAACATTATATATAGTTAAATTCGTAGTAAAAATTAGAATGATTCAAAAAAAAGTTAGCAAACTAAATCAAATGAATTAACTCCAAAAAATAAAAAAATATTATGCTTAATGAACAAAAGCTTTGTAGCTTTGTCTCCATCCGATCTATTTCTTAAAGGGCCAAATACTAAGGCAGGGTACTAAAAAGTTGTTCGCTTGCTACTGACCCTGGTCCTGGTGGACACGATTAATATCGGCGGGCAATCGATATTAAAAAAAACTATTCGCTAGGCTTCGACAACCGTTAAAATCTCCGATTTAAAAGTGTCGGAACCGGAGGTGAATTGAATAATAATCAGAAGTTTCGACTTAGCGGCTCGAAGCTCCGTAACATCTCTAATTCTAGCCTACTTAGTTTTTCAATATCATTGTCCCTTTGTCAGTTTTTTTTCGATTATTGACTCGACCAGTAGTACAGAATGTGCCAATTGTTTCAACAAGTGGCGAATCAAAATCTTTTTCTATGACAACCGAGTCCTAAGTTTCCGAGTATTTATTCATAACCAAAGAAACAGACAGTGACGTCATAGCAATAAATATCATAAGAGTAATTTTCTTTGAAAATGTTTCACGTCAATGTTTGATAAAAATTATAGTAATCAAAACGTCTGTCTAATAAAGATACCCCAAATTATAAAATAAAAAGTTAAATGAATTATGAACCATAAAAGTGTACAGTTCCTGTAGGATGACTACTTATCTATTCAACTTAAACAGTAGCACTGATTTTAATGATATTAGGGGTGAAAGGTGTTCAGGTGTTAAAGTAACGCAATTTTTTCTATCCTTATAAAGGTACAAAGTATAATTTTAAGAATTTTGATAAACTAACTACAAAATATAACTTTTACTATGGATCTAAGACTGAAAGATATTCCAATTTATTATTCTGGAAAATTCAATGGTCGCTCATCCGGATCTGGTATTTATAACTGTGTTTAGATATTTCTTCCCTAACAGTGGTCATCTCAAGTTCTTTGTGAGTGTCCCGATTTGATTTGACGCGTTTGTGAGTTGCTTGAGGGTTTTAGACTGAAACCTCTGTAGTATTTGGATATTGAAACTGCTAGCAGTTCTCCACAGTTGGACGCCTTATGTCCAGATAGGTTTTAAAACGGCCTTGCAAATGTGAAGTTTACTATCCAGGGGTAGTTGTGATCCACTTCCCAGGACCCATCCATAGTTTTTTGACCATAAATCCCAGTTGAGAACTTTTACTGAGAACTTCTGAAGGATAACTACTATCTGCATATGTCAAAATAGTTGATATTTTTTATTATTTTGCTATGAAAATCTTTGTTAATCAATTAATAATTATCAGTTAGTAATTAATAAAATTAATAAATAAAAGGACACCAACTAAATGAAACAAAGATGTTGCAAAAATAAGCTTGACAAATTTGATTGAAACCCTTAAAGATCAAAAGAAATTTTGTATTTATCCAAAGCAAGGACTTTTATTCAAACTTCTATAGTTTATGAGAAAAATACCCATTAAAATATCTATCAAGGTTGAAATATAAGTTAATCTCTTAATCGGATTAAAAATGATATTGAAACTTGGTCGAATGAATCGATTATAATTGACCATTTGAGCAATTTTATAAAACTTATATAAAAAAAAAATTTTAAATAATTTTGGAAAATTTTAGAATATTTTATGAAATCCTTAGTTAAATACCTAAATATAAATGGGCATTTTAAAGAGTTTCTTTCTGTTCCTTTATTTCAATTAGTTCTTTTTACTTTTTTAATTAAAATGTTTATTTTTTAGACCGTTTTTCTTACATACAACCCATAAAACTGACTGTTTTGCCCTTACATAGCCTCTACAAGTGAAACATTCAAGCATAAATGGTTGCCTATCCAAATTTTTGCCACTTCAGTCTTTCCTATTGAAACAACTGACAACAAACGGTTATTTGTTAATTATTAATTCTTCACTATTATTAGTACATGACATAATATTAAGTTGCAAATTTTATCAGTTATTATAAAATTATCAAACCTTCAAAGTGCTTAAGTGATAAATCCTCAAGTTTCTTATGACTCATAAAAAAGTTCTCCATCAGGTATTTCAACTCTTTTCAAAATTCTAACTTAACCCAACTATGCCAAGTACGTTGATTTCTTCCATTCCAAAACTTTTGTTTGTATATAAGGTTGAAAAGATCAGGAAATATATTACAAGTAACGCAAAAAATTTATTTGCCCTGTATTATAAATTGATACATTGAAAACATCAATCAGCATCGGAAATCGTTTGACTCATATCTTAAAAAAAAAAAGTTTAAAAAAAAAATTAAACACCAAATAATCGATATATATATAAATAATAATACTAATATAATGTGTACAATGAAAAATTATTTTTATTTTTATAAAAATTACAAAATGAAAAGGTTAAGATTTCAATGAATGTTTTTTTTTTTTATTGTCCGTATCAAAACTAGTAATTTATATTTAAAATAGTATTAAACAAGTTTTAGTCAGTCCGAAATTGATTTAACACTAATTTGTTTCACTTAATACAACCGGATTAATTCATATTTTATATATAAGTAATATAATAGTAATAAAAGTATGTAATAATTAATTAATTAGATTTGGAAAAGTTTTATTATTCTTTAAATTAACAACATATAATACTTGTGATAATTTGCGCGAAAAACGACTTAATTGAATTGCGCCTTGTTTGGAGATCAAATTTTTGAAAGACTCAAAAAACTCAAATTAATATTTAAAAAAAAAATAGAAAAAAACGTAATTCAATGACTGAGCCTTCTGAGTCGACCAATTAACAAGTAGCCTTTCTTAACCAACTATTTCTCTTAAAATATCATTCCTTATTCTAATAGGTAAAATTATTACGGCTGATAACAATCGAGTTATTATCTAATAATTATCGGATGGCGATAATTGAAAAGATAAAAATAAAATGCATTGCCTTGTTGTAGGGCGTTTCGAAAACTTTCGAAACCACTCCTTGGAAATGTATCACAGCTCTACAGAATAATTAAAAGGATGCGTATTTGTTTTGTGGAAGAAAAAATTTTCACAAGTCAATCTTAGTTTAAGATTTAAAAAAAAAATCAAAATGATCCTTAATAGGAATAATAGTAAATTATGAAAATTGTAAGGATATAATATTAAGATCAAATTTTATGATATAAAAATTAGTAACTATATCTAGCTTTTTTATTTGTTAAATAAAACTAAAATTAATTTTTAGTTGTTCATTTAGTAAAATAAAAAGAATCAGCCGATAATTATTGATGTGAACCAATAACTTAGTTAAACCGTAACATAATAAGGATAAATATCTCTATATGATATAGTTAAAAATGAGTCGATCTTTGAGCAATAAATTATTTGTATGTTGACGCTATTTTTAAGTCCTTTTGTAGGAGTATTTTGTAATAAGTAATTCTTCATTCAGTTTGTCTTCTTGTTAGGAACATGCTTTGATTACGTAGGTAAAGGAAAGGTTTATATGGGGTTTAAAAATATTTTAGCCAAGTTTCAAAGGAAATAAAGTGACACTTTAATGCCCAGCTTCACAATGGACGTTTAAACTCGACTTTAAATTTAAACTTAAGTTCAACAGATAATTCGGTTTCCGAGTTTCGTTTAAACCTTGAATTGAGTTCAATCTGTCGTTTAAATTAAACGACAGAATTCTTTCGTTTAAACTAAAGTTCAACTTTTGACAACTGAATTTTTATACGTAATCAAGTAACCAGAGTTTATTTATTTTGTCTTTATTATCCTTTTTGATATATATTATCCTATATGATTCAAAATTGAAAACGTAACTAATTGGTAAAAAATTAAATCAATGTTGTGTAATGATAAATAAATAATACAATATTTGTCAGAAACCTCATGCAATGTTACTAACTTTATTCATAAAATTTATTTAAACGATTTAAACGACTTTCAATTGAACTAAGGTTTAAACTATTTTTTGAAACTGTGTGATTTAAATTTCAAAACTTGAACTCCAGTTCAGGTTCAGCTGAACTTAAGTTTAAACGGCTACTGGGTATAAAAGATAGAAAATTTTCTCGTCCGAGTGGCCTGTGTAAATATTAGTATGTCGCGATTTTCAACCAATCCAAACTTTTTAGTTTTGCCAAGACCAAACCACATAAAATAAAGTTTCATTTTTGTTCCACATGAACTTATGATTTATATTGTACAGAGAGAAGGTTGAGAGAGCCAGATTGTACGAGTACACGTGCTGCTCCCTATTCCGAGTACGAAATTTTGAACTATTCCTTAGTCACTCATTTGTTCCTTTTTCCACGGTTCTGGCAGTTTTACAAATTGTTTTTTAACATGTTTTACAGACATCCGCAAAACTATGCTAAAGATAGATATAAGGGTGTTTAATTTTTTTTTCTTATGGTGTCCAAAAATTGATAGTATAGATTAAAACAAAAATTCTTTGTCGGAGTTTGCAATGCGAGTGGGGGATTTTTCTGGACCTTCTGAGATCGTTTAAGCCTCTGGTTGGGAGCTTAACCAGTTTTGGTTTATTTTTAAATTTTCATAACTTTGGAACAGTTCATCGTAAGAACAATCCGAAAGAAGTGTTTTATAGGAAATTTCACACTCTACAAGAAAAGTCTTTGGAACCAAGTTCCTTAGATTATATTATAATTATATAAGCATTAGTATCTACCTATAATATTATTATTATGAAAATGAAAAAATGGATTGAGGAAAACCATTAATATTAAGAGCTTGTCTTAGGGTCAAAATTTTTACTATCAATTTTTGGATACTAAAAGAAAAATAATAAATTGTTTTTTTTTTAACACCCTAAAGTACCTTAAGACAAGAAGTCGACTTTCGACTTTACAATCGATGATTGCAGTTCCGATTTTCAAAATCGATTAATAATTTTAAAAAGTCGACTTTCCATTTTTAGACGACTTTAAAATAATGGCGGTTATAGCTGGGGAGCCCAAGCGGGGATTTCGGGATTAACCAAAGCGCGGCAGATTAATATACAGGATGATATCTTGTACCCAGTTAAGTACTTCCACCAAATATTAAACCCATATATTTGGCCGCCCGTCAAGGATAAAGGATCAGATTAGTAAAAAAAATTTGATCATCTGATTTTCTCGAGTACGTCAGATTAAGATAGGGTGAGTTAGTTACATGCTAAAACGTGTATATTCAACTAATCTGACAATTTGAGAGTGACGTAAAAAAGGGGGAGGGGTACAAAGTTGTAAAAAAAAACGTCATCTCGACATTCTCGAGCGTGGCTACATTTTTATTCATTTTGAAGGGAATAAATCAAGGATTACGAAAAATATATAATCTGACGATTTACACAAGTCGAGGTAACAAAAAATCATCGATAAAGTTTAATGCGTGCAGTTGCGTGATGCATATATTGGAATTTTCCCAGGAAAAATTTTCAAATAAAAGTTGTAGCCACTAATGAGTCTAAGAACTATAGTAAGTTTAAAGAAAATCGTTGGGGCCGTTTTCAAAAAAAAATTGAAAAGCTCATAAACGCCTAGAATAAAGTGGAGCTTTCGGTTCACCAATTTCAACCAAAAGCTTCGCGGCACAACTACGTATAATAAGGAGGTCAAATAACAAGTTTGGTGAAATTCAGATAAAGCTTTCGATACGATATGACTGTCACACACTCGCACACAGCCATGTGTGACAGTCATATCGTATCGAAAGCTTTATCCAAATTTCATCAAACTTAAAATTTGACTTCCATATTATAACTAGTTGTGCCGCGAAGCTTTTGGTTGATATCGGTGAACCGAAAGCTCCACTTTATTCCAGGAGTTTATGAGCTTTTTCAATTTTTTTCGAAAATGGTCCCGACGATTTTCTTTAAACTTACTATAGTTCTTAGTCTCATTAGTGGCTACAACTTTTATATAAAACTTTTTCCTGGGAAAATTCGAATTTAGCCTGTATGCATATGTACAAAAAAAAAATTTTTAATTATTTTCAGATTAGGTGAATCCTTTCTGATAATCGTCAGATTATGAGACAGCATGTCTAAGGCATAAAGATGAACCATATATATCTTAATCTGACAAATCTGACTTAATTTTTTTTGCACATTCTAATAATGGCAGCGCGTTTGCGTCACATTCAAATTGTCAGATTATATCTTCAGAGGTTTGTCTTTAGTTCACTTAAAATCGCCTTAGAAAATCTGACGCGCTCGATTAAATTTTTTTTTTCTTAATTTTCAACCCTTACGTACGACCACCCCCATCATGGAAACAATCAGATTAACATGTGTACATTTTTAAAAATACGTAAGTCATGGACGCTATCAATATCTGACGCGCTCGAGTAAGTCCATGTAACTGTTTTTTTTTTACATTTTTGAAAATCTATAGCCTCTCCCTCCACCGCTGAAAAGGTATATATTATATGACATTTTTTTCTTGTTATCATCTAAACATCATCGTTATCGTTAGCATCGCAGCGTTATCATCGCAACCCAATAGGGCTCGATAACGCTCGAGTAAATCCCGATTTAGCATCGTGGGCTCCCCTACTATTATTAACAGTAAACTATAATAAAAATACAGCGACCAACTGATTAATAATTTGAAATATATAGCTATATGCTATTTTAGCACAAAATGGCGTACAGCTATATTAACTATCTATAATTTGATTGGCGCATTTTAATTTGGCTCTTAAACAAATTTTTAACTACTTGATAATTTACCATCAGAACTTATATTGAGACAGACAAATCGCAGTCGCTCATTAAAAGTCGATTTTAGTCGACTTGAAGTAGAGCGTAATCGACCTTAAATAATCGACTAATTTGCACAAAAAATCGACTTTCGACTAAAATCAAGAGTCGACCTTTCCATCCCTGCATAGTTGTTTAATCTTTAAGTAGTCTGGAACAAATCTGTATGTAAAAACTATTAAATGGAGATTATCTCATTTTATTTGATTCTAAATTTTTAGTATTTTTTTTTTTACTCTCACACCCTATGTAAGTCTTTAAAATTGGTCGTTCATTTACAAAACGCACAAAATCTGAACAATTTTTAACTAGACATTATAGAATCGTCTGAAAATTTGTTTACAGCTTCTTTACGTAAATTTATTTGACCTCTATTTTTGGATTTTGCTCAAAAAAATTTTCTATCGACACTATGCCTATTTAAATTTTCGATGATTTGTAAAAGAATGACCCTTATTTAGGTTTACTTCTTGGACACTTATAAAAGTTATGTGCATGTAGACGGCTCCATTTTTATTTGTGATGGTTTTTTGATAAGACTTAAAGAAAATTTCCCAATTAACTTCATGCATGTTAATTTTAAAGCCACTATTCACTGTACTCTCGTATTTTCTTTTTCTCAAAATTTTCCAAAAGAAACTTCACTTTCATAAAGATTTACTTACAAAATACGGCGACATACAAAAAAATTTCCAAGTGCTCAAATCTAGACTCAAATCAATACAATTATTACAAAAAACGTTCAATACACACGACTTTGTGTCTTTACTACTCTATATATTATATAGTATTTATATTATTACGTTTAAATATGATATTTTTAAAACTTTAAAATTTCTCAACTATATATTGTTACAATTTTAGTTTTTACCCTTGACTGATATTTTTAAAAAATAGTTTTCTTAACGATTCAATGTCGATTAACAAATCTTAATATCTATACAGTGAGACATCAAATACATATAGAGAGATAGAGAGATTACACACGACACGTCTTAACAGTTTAGATTAATATTCACAAGTAGATACAAAATATAAATACAAAAAATTGGAAAGTGACGAAATACACTATGTTGGGATACGTATAGGGAAGAGACAATTTGAACACGGGGATATTGTTATTTCACGGGCGCCAAGCTTTGACGACGGTTTCTTATAGATCTGGTAAAAATATCGAAAATAAAGAATACCATTTGTCGAGTTTTCGCTTAGTTTTCGACAAAAACCCGATTTTAATTGTACGATTCCAATGTTATTTCTTATGGGTGAATGCGGACATTTTTAGAACTACGAAGTTTTGACAGGTTATCGTAACTATTTTAGAACGTTCAAACGCCGATTTCTTTCCGTATTTATGATAATGTATGATACGTATAATAATAATATTGTAGTTTTTTAGCGTAGTTTGATGGTGATAACAATAACGAAATATAAATGGTGATTTTAATTTTGAAAACATCAAAACCGATTTTATTGCAATAATAAAATTTTCATAAGTAAAATTATACTAATCCAAAACAAGCGGGACCCGGGGGTGTAGCCCCTGGCGGGGGTTTGCTGGCAAAGCTCTCCAAAATAAAAAAATATCCACCTCAACTTATTTTTCAAGCGAAAATTTTTTATTTTCCTGTGAGCACCGCGTTGTTTTAAGTCAAAAAAATAATTTTCTAAAGCACTAAAAACGTCCAAAAATTATGTTTTCAATTAACTATTTCCTTAATAATTTTGAATTATATTTATTACTAGCTGATACCCGCCACGTCGTCTGCATAGGTTATTAATTATTATATTAAGAACATATTTAATTTACAAAGGAAAATAATTTAAAAAATTGAAAGCAAAATTATTCTAAAAATAACCGGAATGAACTTAGCGTAGAACATTTTTAACTATATGCAAAAAAATTGCTCTTGCAGAATTCCCTATTGCTCCACGTGTGTAGATTAGTTAATCAATAATTAATTTTTCAAAAATTTCTAAATTCGAAAAATAAAAATTGCTATTTAAGTAATCCAAAATAATCACTGTTGTTTTTTTTCAAAAATTTGTTCCTTAAATACTCTTTCCGGATCAGCAATAGCTCCAGGTGTATAGTTAATTAATAATTCCATTTTTAAACTAATAATGTTTATAAGATCATCATCAACGACAGTTGATGGCGTCATAGTACAACAATACATGTATAAATAGTTAAAAATAATTATTACAAATGTTGCAAAAATTTAATCAATTATTTGCGCAATGAAAAGAGCAGATAGAGAACTTTAAAAAAAACATTAAAATAAAACAAAAATTTCAATTAAAAATTATTTTGGTTTTAAAGCGATTTTAAATCTTGTCTAAAATTTTTTAAAAATATTTCATTATTAATTAACCATTAACTATACACCTGGAGCAATTGCGGATCCTGGAGAGCATTTTAGGAGCAATTAAAAAGAAAAACTTTAAAAAAGTGACTCTTTTTGTATTTTACGGAAATTTTAATTTTCAGTTTGCTAATTTTTGAAAAATAATTAATCAACTATACACTTGGAGAAATTGCGGATTCTAAGGGAGCAATTTTTTGGCATATAGTTTAATTTAAAAAAAAAATGTTTCTCGCTAACATAGGTAAATCTTTCTGGTTAAAAAATGGTTAGGTGTCAGTTTTTCGAACCACAATTCTTCGAATCACAATTTTTCGAATCACAATTTTTCGAATTACAATTTTTCGAAACACAATTGTTCGAATGCACAATTTTTCGAATGCACAATTTTTCGAAAGAACAATTTTTCGAAAAATTAATAGTAAATAATTTTAGGGACTGAAATAATAAGGATAAATTTAGTTTTATTTGCCAGATTACACAAAACAAAATAAAAAAACCTAAAATAAGTAATTGAATAAAACCTTTTATTTAGTAAATAAAATTCAACCAGTGGTTCTCAAAATATTTTACTACTTTTCGCAAAGACGACAACAGTTAAAAAATCTGAAAAAGTCATAGAATCAAGAGTAGTAACGTATTTATTAAAATAAAATAAGTTTTTATTTAGAAAGCCCTACAAAATGGATGTACAATTTATAGATAGCGAAAAAAATAACAAAAAACTTTTAAATCGAGGAGATTTATATTATAAAGATAAAATAAACGAAGATAAAGCATCTTCTATTTCAAGATGTTGTAAAGAAATGAACATTAAATGAACAAATATTTTCAAATAGTCGTTCTCAAACTATGTATGAGACCCAACTTTTTTATTTTAAATAGTATCTGACATATATTATATCGTTTGATGGATCCAACATTTTGAGAACCACTGGTTGACTTTTATTTACTAAATAAAAGGTTTTATTCAATTACTTATTTTAGGTTTTTTTATTTTGTTTTGTGTAATTTGGCAAATAAAACTAAATTTATCCTTATTATTTCAGTCCCTAAAATTATTTACTATTAATTTTTCGAAAAATTGTTCTTTCGAAAAATTGTGCATTCGAAAAATTGTGATTTGAAGAATTGTGATTCGAAAAACTGGTCGGACACCTTAAAAAATATATGCAATAATAAAAGGGAGTGTTGAAATGTAATTTGATTATCGTAACGATTGTAACTTAAAAATGTATTTTGAATTTGTATTTACAGTAAAATATTAAAAAATGCTAAAAAAGAATTTTAAATAAAGCTACAAAAAATATTTTAAAAACTGCCAAACAAATAGAAAATAGAATTCAAAAAATCTTTATTAATCTAGTATCTCGGTGAGTTGCATTAAGTCTACGCACAAATATGAAATAATCAGTAGACAGTGGAAGGAGAAACATATTCTCTCCAGCCCATTCTTGCCCCACTCTATCAAAGCGACAAAAAATCCTCCGCTAAACGCGTTTTGCTTGTAAAAATCGCATTTTTAAAAACTTAAATTACGTTTCTTTTAATGAAGATATCGTGATAATTCTATTTTTGGATAAGGACCAAGTTTATAAGAAGTGAAACAAAAAAAAACAAAAATTGATCGAAATCTATCCAGTAGTTTTTGAGTTAAAAGCGAACATTGGAAAATAGCTATCATTTAATTTATATACATAGATTACCGGTCTCTATACATAATTTAAATTATTCTTTTCTTTTTTTATAAGATCACTTGAAAAAGAAAAGATAGCGGTCATCATAACACAAGCATATTTGAATAAGGAAATTTAAATTGGTAAATATTTGTTATACAAAGAAAATTTCTTCTCTATAAGAATTTTGTTATTGCAAATGTTTCGGCATTGTTATTTGTTAGGGTGCGGTCCCATGCATCGCTCGGTTTCCAGCGATTTTTCGTCACGTGGTACAACTTTGACCAATGTGCTGCCAGGATTTTGAAATTTGTAAATTCATG
The DNA here is from genome assembly GCA_958496155.1 of Sisyra nigra. NCBI lineage: Eukaryota > Metazoa > Arthropoda > Insecta > Neuroptera > Sisyridae > Sisyra > Sisyra nigra. The sequence continues at coordinate 7,343,312 of OY292314.1, read as the reverse complement.
GCTGCCAACTGAGCAATTCTAAGCTTCAGCAATTAACGCTAAGCTGATCTAGCCACCATTGATAATATTAATCTTTTATTCTTAATAGTTGATTATACGTGACACTTTTATTATGTTCCTCACAAATTGTTTCACATACGCCACACGTAAATACAACTAACATTTCTTAATTTTTAAGAAATAAAAGATTAATATTATCAATGGAGGTTAGATCAGCTGTTTGGAGTGGCAAGGAGTTGCTATGGAGTGGCAAGAGAAATGCTACCTTAGCGCCGTTAGCGTCAATTGCTGAAGCTTAGAACAGCCCACTACAACTCCATGTTACAAAAATGTGACCATTTTTACTGGATTTGCAAATTAGTTGAAAACGAGTTGAACGAAGACCACAAAGACTGACAAAGACCAAAGAATTTATGAAGGGAATTTTTTTTAAACGTCAGGCAAGTTATTAAAATGACATGTTTTTAATGTTTTCATTATTATTGTTATTATATGAGAATAATTATGATAAGTTTAAGTGGTAGGGGGCTGTTTGAGACGTATGAATCTTATAACAACACAAATAGTGAACAGCTGTTTTTCCACTAGATACTAGCGCCGCCGAAAGAGCTCAAAGGTACTAACATTTCCGTAGAAATCGGTCACGTTTTTTAGCCTTTCTCGTATCTAAGTGACAGGGGGCAGGCTTAGAATCACTCAGGTGGCAGCCATAAATTTACAAATTTCAAAATCCTGGCAGCACATTGGTCAAAATTGTACCACGTGACGAAAAATCGCTGGAAATCGAGCGATACATGGGACCGCACCTTTACATATCTTATGTTTCATATTATTGACAATGATCTAACGTAATTTCGCATACAATTAGCCCAAGCCTCGTGCTTACGTCATTTTTTGCCAAATTTGACGTTTTCGATGTAATTTTTAAAAATCGATATCTCGAAAACTAAGGGAAAACTCGAAACATGGTATTTTTCATTTTCGTTTTATTTTTGTGAGATCTATAAGAATTCGTCGTCAAATCTTGGCGCCCGGGAAACAAAAATTTTGCCTTGAACACAATTGATAGATAAAAGATTTACGATTTACTAGATTTGCTCGTGTGGCACTTTAATGCGTGCTCCTGCAACGCAGATTTGGTCTCGAATGTGATCTTACAAATGGAACATGTAGGATTTACCAACTTCTTCAGATCAGTCACTGTGATGATCGGAGTTTTTGTCGGTGTTTCGTCATCTTTATGGAACTGCTCCATATGTTCCGTGAGTTTCTCGTCGTCTTTGAACACCATTTTACACAGCTTACAAACGCAATTTTTCTCCACGGTCTCGGTCTGTGATTTATGTGCACTGAGAATATGCTGGCGCAGCTCCGTAATGTTATGATGATGCGTGCCACACAACGCACAATCAATTCCATTCGACGCATTATTTCCTTTGCTGGTTTCAGCGTTTTTTTTCATCTGATCATGCCATGAAAGGTGACCATTCAAACTTGGTAATGTATAAAAGACTTTACTACACTCCTGGCAGGTGTAGGTTTTGGTCGCCTTTGGCGACCCTGTAATGGCCTCCACCTCACTCATCTTATGAAAATTGATCTTATGATAAACAATCGAACGTTTCTTCACGTATTTCTTACCGCACAGCTCACACTTATGAAAATTACCACCCTTCTTCATTGGCATGTCGAACTTTCGATTCGTAAATTTCGAGAAAAGAACCGAATTTTTGTGTTGGTACTTAAGTTTTAACGATCGTCGTAAACGTTCATCGTTGTACTCGTCACGACTGCTATGAGCCATTGTTGATTTGGAATTCGAATTGTATGGATTGAAGGCCGTGTTTTTCTTCAATAGACTTTCTAAGTTCGGTCTTGTAAACATGTTACTCTGGAACAGTTTATTGGAATAGTAGAAGTCTTTGTGTTGGGTTCGTAGATGATGACGTAGACTATCCTTGGTCGAGAAGAAATTCTTACAAACGCAACACTCCTCGGTTTTTAATCGTTGATTGATCGACGTGGATGTTACCGTTAATCCTGGCAATTGGATGCTTTTCAGTGCCGCCATCTGGTTGTCATCAAGCGACTCGTACATCTCCTGTTCAAGTCGTGCAGCTCGTTTATGTATCCGTTTATGTTTGTACAGGGAAGCGTTTCCTGATAAAAATTTATGGCAGATATTACACTCTCGAGCATTCGGATACTTTTCCAGATATGCAGCCTTGTCAAAAGGTTCATAATTCGGAGATTCTGTCCTTCGTTCATCTTCATAATCCTCATCTTTTTCATATCCCCTAGCCATATAAGAATCATCTTCATCTTCAGACCGTTGAGGGGTTGAATCATCGTCATAATCCTCTTGCATCGCTGTTACTTTCGGCTTGTTAACACAGTTTACTGAATGGGCTTTGAGGTGTTCTTTCAACTGGAGATAGTCGAAGAATTTCGTTTTACATATAGTGCAGTTGTAGCTGAGATGATTCGCACGATGATCAGTCCATTGCTCGAGCGTTTTGAAGAGGGAGCCACATTCGGAACATGAATATTTATAGTCAGACTTGTCTTCGGCAACTTCAACTTCTTCGCATGAATGTACACGGAAGAGACGCATTGTTTCGAAGAACTGGTTGCAATTTTCGCAGACCAGTTGCAGTAGGCAACTGTCGATTGAGAAGTGGGCTCGATAATCGGCGTGATATAAAAAGTTTCTGAGACAATGTTCACATTCAATCGGACAGTTGGTCGCATTGTTGGGCAGTATATGATTTTCCTGGATGTGGACATAAAACGCCTTTTTATAAGGATATTTTTCGTCACATTTCCGACATTTGTACAGCATCTTTTTACAATTGGTCGGTTCTGGAGGCGATGCTGTCGAGACGTTTTCTTCTTTCGGGACTATTTTTTTCGAGAAGTCCGCATTTCGAACGGGACAGTTTTTAATATGTGCCTTGTATTCAACAGGAGGTAGTCGAATGTTACAATAATGGCAGAAGGACGTAGGGATTTTCATGTGGACCGAACGTAAGTGGAACAACATATTGTGCGATTTTGGTATTTTCCTCTGACAAAACGAACAAGTTTTCGTCTTTAAAATGTTACGAACCACATCATTGTTGTATTCTTGCAGTTTTTTACTGTCGGTCAAGTCGATGGTCAAGATTTCGGCGCGCGTATGCGCATATTTCTCATGGCTCAGTGCACTTTTGAGATTCTCGAATTGTTTGTGACAAATACGACATGATTTGGGTGTCGCATCTTTATTGTCCTTTTTCACATTGGGCAGCGCTATGATGGTGAGGCCATTTTGAAATTTCACCGCTGGTTTTGAGTAGATTTCATCGTCCTCGTCTTGTAGATCATTGTCGGAGGCGTATTTCTCGTAATCGTCTTCTTCGACGTGATGTCCCGATTTTAACGTAGCAAAAATTTCCTGTAATTAAAAAAAGCATTATTTATCTCTCTCGAGGAAAGCTTATAGTACGAGGGCTAGCGACGTCGAAAAAAAAAAAGAATTTTAGGTCGACCAGTTTTTATATATGTTATCTCTCGCACCATCCCGGACATCATACGGGCTGTTTGGCTGTCGGGAGGGGTTGCGTTTATTAGTGCGCATCGCATCTATGAATGGTAAAATATTGAAATTTTCAGAAAAAAGAAAAAGTTTCTGATGAAATTAGTAGAAAATAACATTTTACATAAAAAATGTCCGGTGACTAATTTTCGTAAAGTCGCTAGTTTGCCCGCTACAAGCTTGTAAAACTCATTGTATACATGTCGGCACAACGGCTGTATCTCTGAACGGTCGACCACTCAAATGACGTCACAATGAGCCAGCCTTTCCAAGCTTGTAGCGGGCAAACTAGCCACTGTACGAAAATTAATCACTGGACATTTTTATGTAAAATGTTATTTTCTACAAGTTTCAAATGAAACTTTTTCTTTTTAACCGACTTCAAAAAAAGGAGGCTCTCAATTCGACTGTTTTTTTTTAATGTTTGTTACCTCAGAACTTCTGACTGGGTGATCCAATTTTGATGATTCTTTTTTTATTTGAAAGCTGGTACTTCCCGTGTGGTCCCATATTTTTTTTTTTTTTGAGGAACAACTTTCACTTCTAAGGGGTTGAAAAATAAGGGATGAAATATCAACTTCTTATTGGATAGCTTGATTTTGATAATTCTTTTTTTATTTGAAAGCTGGTGCTTCCATGTGGTCTAATTTTAATTTGAGGGAAATTTTTCACTTCCAAGGGGTTGAAAACTAAGGGATGAAATATTAACATTTTATGGGATAGCTCGATTTTGATAATTCTTTTTTTTTATTGGTAGAACATATTTTTAAATTAATCTAATATCCATTTTTTTTAAAACTCCACTGATAAGGGGTTAAAATTTAGGGATGAAATAATATTATCAATTTTTCCTGGCTAACCCTATTTTGATAATTTTGTTTCTATTACGTACATCGTACCTTTAAATTGTTCACATTTCAATTTGAAGAAAAAAATCCAACCCTTAAGGATGAAAATAGGCGATGAAATAGTGACATTTAACTGAATCATTGAATTTTTTGAGTTTTTTTTTTATAGGAAAGAGAATTCCGCTTATTTCTATCATTACATTTAAAAGTAAAAAATTTCAACCCTTGAGGGCAAAAAGGGATGACGTAGTAACTTTTTGTATTTAACGGCGCTGCCTCATATGAGCAGCGCGTTTAGGAGGTTTACCCATTTTCAAAAAAATAAAATCAGTTATCAAACTTCAGATAACTAAAACTCGAGAAATAAATAAATATTATAAAAAAATGAAAAACCGACTTCAAAATAAATAAAAAATCTTAAACAAGAAATGCACTAAAAAGTAACAAAATAATGGCGTATCCTTACAGTGTCTACAACATACAAATTATGAGGATGATATAATGTACAACTTTTGTTATTTTTGGAGTTGGTGTCAGCCAAGAAATACGACTATATTGGTACTAAGCAATAAACGAGAATACCTTACGAAATGTATTTTTCAAATGATCTTTTATACAATGTACTAGTACTGTGACGATATCTAGCGACCTTTAAACTACAAAATACCAAAAACTAACTTAACCTTTTTACAAATGAACATTAATATTTATTTCCTTAGCTGACACCAACTCCAAAAATAACAATAGTTGTACATTATATCATCCTAATAATTTGTAAGTTGTAGACACTGCAAGGATACTTAAGGATATTTAAGATTTTTTATTGAAGTCGGTTTTCGTTTTTTTATAATATTTATTTTTTCTAAAAGTTTCAAAATTTTACCTGTACAAGTGCGATGCGCTCTAATAAACGCAACCCCTCCCGACAGCCCGTATGATGTCCGGGATAGTGCGGGAGATAACATATATAAAAACTGGCCGACCTAAAACACCCTCTCGAAAACGTTGCTAGCTCTTAAACTATTAGAAAAAAAAACTTACCGCCCGCCAATTGTTGTAGATCGAATCGGTTCCGTTCTGTTTTTTGGCCATGTTGGCCAATTTGGTTTGATTGTCGCAACATGACTTGGAATATTTGTACCAACGCTCCACGTTAGTGGTGCACGAATGGCAGATGACCTTAGGTAATGAATCATTGGCAGAAACCTAAAACCACAAGTAGACAAAAAATTAGCCATTTCATTCGTTGTAAGTACGTCTTTGCTATCTGGTTATCTGCATTGAATTTATTTAAGGCGTTGTTTTATGTTCAGTATTAGATTACAAAAACAAATAGTTGCGAGAATTGAATGAAGGAAGTTGATAAAATTAGCAAAGAATGGATATAATTAGTTCTTGTAATGCAAACATTCAATAATTTCGAGGAAAGGATATCATGACGGATTTTTTTTTAAATTTAATGCCTAAATACATCAGGTTATCCTTCAATAGGACTTCTAAAATTTTCGTGATGATATTTTAGTGTCTTGTTACATCACTGTTAATTCTATCGTGATTAGTACAAGGAGTGTAAGTAAAATATCGTCGTTTCACTAGGCAGGGCAGAAGCAACAAGGGCAATTGCCCAGGGCTTAGATCTAAGAGGATCCCTAGAAAGGCCTCTCAAAAAACTGATCTCAATTATTTTCTTTGCTTATTTTGATACATATATAAATTTTGTTTATGTATTAAATTTGTTTATATTTCACATATCTGTCCTTAAGTTCATAAGCTTGTGGTATTTTCGGTATATTTAATTTCAACGTGTATTATACAAATGTTGGATACGAAATAATCAAAAAGTAAAAATCATATGTATGATAGAAACTTTCAACCCAAATATAAAAACTCAGCTATTTTGATAGAAAGAGATAAAAATTTAATTTCAAGACCTTAATATCTGTTAAACTATTTCTTCGATAAGAGATATTAGAGATATCCTATGGGTCCTATACACTTTTGATAATAAAAACCATTTGCTTTCCTATAAGACTTACGAGGCATTTATACAAAATATGATTAGAAAAAGTTCAGCTATTTTAGCATTAAAGAGCATTTATTAGTTAGTATTCAATTAGCATTAGTTAGTATTTAATAGTTATCCTGCAATGTGTTATGTTGAGATCTAAAATATTTTTAACAATATTTCTGCCACAAAAAAAATTTTACCCCACAGAACCATCCACTAATTCAAGATATAGTTTTTTTTTTTGTTATCCAATCTTATAAACTATCATTACATGAAAAATTACGTTTATTCATAATCTTTTCCTTACGTGTAACTTGAGAGAAGCGCAAATCAATGACAGAATTTTATATTTTTTAATTTTTTTTTGAGACACCCCATTTTTTACTCCTTTTGGGACACCTTAAAAAATAATTTTCCCTTAAGGAGTCTCATTTTTTAAGTTTAAGATTTTGTTATTTATTTTGAAGTCGGTTTTTCATTTTTTATAATTTTTATTTATTTCTCGAGTTTTAGTGACCTGAAGTTTGATAATTTTTTTGAAAATGGGAAAACCTACTAAACGCGCTGCTCATTTGAGGCAGCGCCGTTAAATATTAAAAGTTACTACATCATCTCTTTTTGCCCTTAAGGGTTGACATTTTTTGCTTTTAAATGTAATGATAGAACTAAGCTGAATACCCTGATATACTCTTTCCAATAGAAAAAAATCATCAAAAATCAATGATTCAGTCAAATGTCACTATTTCATCCCCTATTTTCATCCATAGGGGGTGCATTTTTTTCCTCAAATGTTAATAAAATCTTCAATAAAATTATAAAAATCGGGTTAGCTAGAGAAAATTTATAATAGTATTTCATCCCTAATTTTTAACCCCTTATGAGTGGAGTTTTTTTTAATAAAAAATTGGATAATTACATTTTAATTATAAAATTATTATTAAAATTATGTTCTACCAATAAAAAAGGGATTATCAAAATCGAGCTATCCAATAAAAAGGTAACATATCATCCCTTAGTTTTCAATCCCTTAGATTTAAAAGATCCCTAAAGATTTCCCTCAAATTAAAATGAGATCACAAGGGAAGCACCACACGGAAAAAATAGTGGTGTAAAATTTACAACACTAAACTAGTAATAATTTTATAGCACTTTGTGTTCACTATAACCACAAATGTAACATTATATAACACACTGTGTTGTATTCAGCTCTAACGTATATTATTTTTTACTACCATAGTGTAGTAAATATATGCAGCTGTTACAACTGCTGAGTCTTGTACAATTAACAAATTTTGGCGTTTCTGTTACGCCACGAATTTTAACAAATTTGTAATCGTTACCATTTTTGGTGTATACAATACTAGATACAATGTACAATTTACTCCAATATGTTGTAAAACGGCTGAGATAAAAAACATCAGAGCCATCTTTACTTTTTCTATAATGATATTTTTATGATTTTTAATGGTGCGCATGCGGCGTACAACATAACCTATAATTTTGACAAATAAATTCAAGTGTCAAAAATTCATGGAGACATTTTACTAGTTCGTGTTGTAAATAATACTACAGTTTATTTAACTGCACTTAACTGGTAAACGTTACCACACGTGTTGTCATCCTATATATTACTAGTGTATGTGGTAACTTTAACAAGGATTGTAGTTAAATCTACAACAGTTTTTTTTCCGTGCAGCTTTCAAATAAAAAAAAATTATCAAAATCGAGCAATCCAATAAGAAGTTAATATTTCATCCCTTAGTTTTCAACCCCTTAGAAGTGAAATATTTTCCTCAAATTAAAATTGGACCAAACGGGAAGCACCAGCTTTCAAATAAAAAAAGAATTATCAAAATCGAGCCATCCAATAAAAGGTTAATATTACATCCCTTAGTTTTCAACCCCTTAGAAATGAACGATTTCCCTCAAATTAAAATGGGACCACACAGAAAGCACCAACTCTCAAATAAAAAAAAAATCATCAAAATCGGATCACTCAGTCAAAAAATCTGAGGTAACAAACACTTAAAAAATACAGTCGAATTGAGAACCTCCCTTTTTTTTGAAGTCGGTTAAAAATATAATAATCAAGTATAAGCGATAGACGAATTTTTCTAATATACCTGTGATGCACGGAAAAAAATAGTGGTGTAAGATTTACAACACTAAACTTGTAATATTTTTACTGCACTTTGTGTTCACTATAACCACAAATGTAACATTAGATAACACACTGTTTTGCTCTAACGTATAGTGTTTTTAACTACCATAGTGTAGAAAATATTTGTAGCTGTTACAACTGCTGAGTGTTGTACAATTAACAAATTTTGGCGTTTGCGCATGCGGCGCGTACAAAATAACCAATAATTTTGACAAATAAATGCAAGTGTCAAAAATTCAACTACATTTTTACTAGTTCGTGTTGTTAATAATACTACAGTTTTTTAATTACACTTGACTGGTAAACTTTACCACACGTGGTGTCATCCTATATAATACTAGTTAATGTAGTAAAATTAACAAGGAATGTTGTTAAATTTACAACACATTTTTTCCGTGTAGTGTTATTTCAGAAAGGTTAAAAGCTTTAAGATTAACATTTCCAATGTCAGTTAATAAAGCCTATTTTAGGACAGTGTACTTCTTAAAATGTCTTTAAAAAATCAATGCACAGCCAAAATATCTCAAAATTGAACAAGCTTTGGGGTATCCTCAAAACTAACATCACAAAAAATTTTAAGAGTCTTATTATTAAACGAAGGTATAATATTTTTATAAGTATTACATTAACAAAAAAAAAAAAAAAAATTCTACCCTAATATGTATAAACCAGTTTTATCCTGTCTTCTTGGAACAAACATTTATAAATGCGTTCGACAAGTGTTCAAGTTTTTGCATTCATATCTAGTTCTCTCTATTTTTTCAGTCCATGAAACGATAACGAATCATATTTTGTTAAAATTAAGGGATTGAAAAAGTTTAATTCAAAGGAAATATTTTGATAGCTCGATTGAAAAAGTGGGTGCGAGAAATAAGCGCACGTATCTCGACGAAATTCTCGTTAATTCTTTATGGCTTCGTATATCTACGTTCATCCTAAATTATTTTTAAGAGCGAGAGAAAAATGGAGACGCCACGTCGTTCACCCCAAAGTCAAAAGGGGCACCCGAATAAGGAACGTTGCCAGTTGAGTGGTTGAAGCACAGGCAAGAGCGATTTCGAACGTGTAGGGTTTCGGACGGCCGACCGACGGGATGTTGCTAAAAAAAGAGGGTGCATTTGGGCGAAGGATTCACTTCCACCACCGAGCCAATCTCACCCTGCCACACGACGCAATCTTTATCGGATAAAAAATTTACGATGCAACCCTCCCTCACAAACGAGGACACATTTTCAGCCTGTTTTTCAAATGGGAACTTTTTGAAAAATTGTCGTCTTATTAAATTTTTCTCGGGGAAAATCTTTATTCAAATTGTAGTTTTAAATTCACCACTTGAAGTGATGAGACGTGGAAGGGGGTGCGAGGATGAAAGTTGTCGAGGCGACCATTTTACGAATTTTCCATCGCGTTTAGTTTGCAGCCACTAAAATGGCGCTCGATTCGTTCGCTTGTAAAAAGCCCTGGTCGGTGTAGGTTTTTTTTATTATTTTCCAAAAGCGTTATCGGGTTTCCCAGTGAACCGTCTCCCACTTTTCCGATCAGGGACGACAGCGTATTTCGATTTCAATCAATGCTCTCCACTATGTATTGCTGCCGGAGAGATAATGAGGTCAGGTTTACGCTTCGTCAAAATTAATTTTCCCGCTAGACGATTTTCAATCTAAGAAAAATTCCCAGACGACTCAAACATTCTATAATTAACAAGAAAAAATCGATTGAAACGCGGAAAATTCACTACCAATTATTCAACGGAAATCATAGCAATTTTCCATAAATTAAAGTCTGAAAGAATAAATACGAAATGTTAACAATACAAAGGTTGTATGGTGTTCATTTTGAGAATAAGATTTTGCTTTTTTAAAAGCGGAAAATTTACAATAAACTAATTATTCCCTTGGGACTCTTAACAATTTTTCAAAAGTGAAATTTTTTTTTAGATTTAAGAAAAGCGTAAAAAGGTATTCTGTACCCCTTTTTGTGGACAAGACCGACTTTTAAGGGTTGAAATACAAAAAATTCATACAATATCAATCTGTGATCCTCCATAGTTTTTAAAGCTAGCTCAAACCAAGAAAATTAGAAACTGTAGTAATTTTCTTTTCAAAAAAATTTTCTCTACGTTTTTAAAAAATATAACTCAAAAGAATTTTTTTTTGAGAAATAGACCTATTTTGAAAGCCTCCACACACGGATAGTTCTGCTGCGCAGTTTTACATGTGTGACGTCACATCTGTACAAAAAAAACAGTGTGAACTGAATGAAACTGAGTTGAAACAGAGTTTTTAATAAGGATTCGCTACTAGATTTGATTTTCAAGCAGTTTGACCGAAATTTTATTTTAATCAAGTTAAACTCGAGTCAAATATTGAAATATCAAGCCTTGATTTATAATCGGACTCAAAATTACTTACTGAGCTTACCAAAAGATGGCACAGATTGTATATTGAACAAAGCAGATTTGTTTCTAGGAAATTTTGTTGTAGCCAAAATCTTTGGTCACACAAAAAATAGTTTAACATTCAGTTATTTGTTTATGGACAATCAGTACTTGCCTTGATACCCCCCCCCTCTTTTTCTCTCTAGAATTATATATCTATTTATATAAATAAAATGATAGAAGTCTGTGTTTGTGCGCTAATGTCTCAAAAACTACCGGATAGATTTCGATCAATTTTTTTGTTGTTTTACTTGTTAGATACTTAGCCCTTATCTAAAAAAAGAATTATCACGATATCTTTATTTAATACAAAGCTATTAAAGTTTTAAGAAATTTCGATTTTTACAAGCACGACGCGTGCGGTGTAATGCGCATGCGCGGAAGAGGAGAAGTTTCTTCCTACCTCTGTCTCATAATTATTTGCGCGAGCGACCCCGATTGTCCGTGAAAATTATTATAACAAATTTTTTTGTATTTTATTTTTAGCAATTCTTTTTAAATATGTCATTAATTTATATTGTACTTATATTATATTAAATACTAGCAGTACCCGCAACTTCGTTCACGTGAGCTTTAGAACATTTAAAGACTGGGTGTCAATAACGGGCTAAGTGCCAAAAAATTGAGTTAGACCCGAAAGAGCCAGCAAATGCGCCATTGCCAACAATGTAAAAAGCGGACTAAATGCCATTTCTAGTAATAAGAGTCTAACACATTTTTGGCACATAGCCCATTATTGATGTCCAGTCTTCATGTTTAAAACTAAAAATTTAACAAAACTCTCATATAAATGGTAAAAAATATAAAAATGATTACACCACTGACTACTGCTAACGAAAATTTAAAAACCGACAATAAAAATTCAAAATTCTTTACATAAAATTCGCCATTTCTTTAAACTTCAATAACGTTGTATTTAATGAGGATATCGTGATAATTCTTTTTTTAGATAAAGACCAAGTATCTAAGGAATAGAACAAAAAATTTTGATTGAAATCCATGCAGTAGTTTTTGATTTATTAGCGAACAACGGAAGACCGCTTTCGTTTTATTTATATAGATTATTAATAGTTAGTAATCAGAGAGAAGGTTGAGACAGCCAGCTCGCACGAATACACGTGCTGCCCCCTACTCCGAGTACGAAATTTGGAACTATTTCTTAGTCACTCGTTTGCACATTTCTCCACTGTAGGGGGCAGCACGTGTATTCGTGCAATCTGACTCTCAAATTTTTCTCTGTAGTAGTATAGAACAAATTCAAAATCTCCTTTAATATTGTATTTTTTTCAAATTTTTTTTTCTCAATATTTTCTAATGTTTTTCCTCTATTCGTAAAATATTTTCTTAATATAATAAACTACGCAGACGAAGTCACAAGTATGAGCTGGTTTGAAATAAAAAAGGTTACTTTTGAAATTAAAAAAGTTTCTCTTGAAATGGAAAAGGTTGTATTGAATTTAAAAAAAAAAATGTTTCATCATTTTTTTTTTTCGAATAGAACATGACCGACTTTTATGAGTTGAACGGCGGAAAATTCACACAATACCAACTATCTAGAGAGAATCGTAGCAATTTTTCGTCGACGTAAACCTAGAAAAGTTACACACGAAATTCTCTCTTTGAAAACAAAATATTACTTAAAAAATGTAGGTAGTGAAGTGGTTCTGTTCGAGAACAAGATGACCGACTTTTACGTGGTAAAATTCCCACAAAATGCACGGCTTGTTTCACCAGCTCCGGCCCGTTATTTTTTGTTCACCGGAGAGACCAGATATTGCCAAAAAAATCTGGTTTCCAAAACAAAGCCTCTTCGAACGCCTCTCTGATGTCGCATTTCCGTTCCGCACAAACGGCACAATGAATATTAAAAACATCGACTATAACAGTCACATCCAAGGTGTCTACATTAGGTAACTTCTATGAGAAAAATATGAACGGGTAAAATTAAAATTTGGGTAATTCACCTATAAAATAATTGAACAGTAAGATTATGGTCTTAGAATAGATATACAATTTTTAAAATAAAAACTTTTTCAATTCACCCCTAATTGTATTTAAGTCTTCCTGACTGTAATTTTAAATTTCACTAGGCAATAAATGGCATTTTAATACGACTCCTTTTTCCTACGAATATCTTGTGGGTGGAGGTTGAAAAAATGAACTTTTCAAAGATATTAAGGCTTTCATGGTTTCGTAGACACGCTGCAATCAAATGACACTGAATCCATTTTCCTAATGCAATCAAGAGAATAAAAAAAAAAAAACAATATCCTCAAATAAAAAATTTCCCGCTTACCAATCAATAATCTCACATCCGATTGGTATAACCACGAAAAAATCAATCGTCACATAGTTTAAAATGCAATAAATTCTACGAAATATCCTTTCCATTAAATTCATCGAATCTAATTAAATCGTGTTTCGAACATTGGCAATGTTTAATTAAAACAATTCGTTGCATTGAAAATTTTCGAAATGAAAAAGGCTTTAATAACATTTTTCCATGAAATATCAATATAATAAAAAAAATTTTTTTGTCTCATATCCATTTTATAATATATTTTTCTTTTTTTTCCAGGAACTGAAACGTTTTTCGAATCGGTTTTCATCAAAATATAAAATGGTACGATTTTCTTTTTGTAATGTCTCAAACTATTTTTAGTTTATCTTTTGATTATTTATTTATTAATTATTACACGTAAAAAAATGTGTTGTAGTTTTAACAACATTCCTTGTTAATTTTACTACATTAACTAGTATTATATAGAATGACACCACGTGTGGTAACGTTGACCAGTCAAGTGTAATTAAAAACCTGTAGTATTATTAATACCACGAACTAGTAAAAATGTAGTTGAATTTTTGACACTTGCATTTATTTGTCAAAATTATTGGTAATGTTGTACGCGCCGCATGCGCAAACGCCAAAATTTGTTAATTGTACAACACTCAGCAGTTGTAACAGCTACATATATTTACTACACTATGGTAGTTAAAAATACTATACGTTAGAGTTGAATAATTTGCGGTTATAGAAAAAATATTACAAATTTAGTGTTGTAAATCTTACACCACTATTTTTTCCGTGTATTATTAAACGCCAATCTCGGCAATTACACCCACTTTACCACTGGATAAACACCTGTGGCACATATATACCTGACATATGTACCTCGACATACGAGTTTTTCGAGATACGAGCAGGCGAGCGAGTGATTTTTTGCTTTGAGTTACGAGCAAAGTTCGGTTTAGCAGGTTAAAGGTTTCAAAAAGTTGCAACAGGTTGTTTATCTGATCTTTTTAATGACACTTGCCTAATTTGGGTAATTTGCTTCGAGATACGAGTAATTCAAGATACGAGCAAGGTTGCGGAACGAATTAAACTCGTATGTCGAGGTACCACTGTATCGATAAAAAAGACAAGAAAAGAAAAGAGAGAAAAAAAAGAATTATATTCTAAAAAAAATAAGTTAAAATGATTTGAATTTTTTATAAATATTTTTAAGTCGTTGAACTGAAGATTAAAGTCCAGACCCAAAAAAGCTGAGTTTATTTTTTTTAATTATTAATCAGTCAATTTTACATGTTTCCCTTTGTACATGTGAAAATTATAGAAATTGATTTTTGAAATTTTTTAAAAACATTTTGTCAGGTCTCAAATATTTGATAGAAGTTTCTTGGAAATTGTATTAGTACTTATAATTTTTGTAAATATAAACATTTAATTTTTAATAAGAAATTATCACGTTTATTTCATTCACTTGCAATGAAAATTTTGTTTTGTTTATATTCGGAATAAACAACTTTTAATATCCCCAAACGAAAAAAAACTTCTGTAATGCCCAGTTTCACAGTGGACGTTTAAACTCAAGTTTTAGTTTAAACTTCAGTTCAACAAATAAAAGGGTTCGTAGTTCCATTTAAACCTTGAACTGAGTTCAATCCGCCGTTTAAATTAAACGACAGAATTCTTCCGTTTAAACTACAGTTCAACATTTGACAAGTTCATTTTATGCGTAACCAATTGACCGTAGTTCATTTGGTAAAGTTACTTAGAAACCATACACGAAAAAAATGTGTTGTAGATTTAACAACATTCCTTGTTAATTTTACAACATTAACTAGTATTATATAGGATGACACCACGTGTGGTAACGTTTACCAGTCAAGTATAATTAAAAAACTGTAGTATTATTTACAACACGAACTAGTAAAAATGACTCCATGATAATCCTAATGTAGTTGAATTTTTGACACTTGCATTTATTTGTCAACATTATTGGTTATGTTGTACGCGCATGCGCACCATTAAAAACCTTAAAAATATCATTATAGAAAAAGTAAAGATGGCTCTGATGTTTTTATCTCAGCCGTTTTACAACATATTGGAGTAAATTGTACATTGTATCTAGTATTATGTACACCAAAAATGATAACGATTACAAATTTGTTAAAATTCGTGGCGTAACAGAAATGCCAAAATTTGTTAATTGTACAACACTCAGCAGTTGTAACAGCTACATATATTTATTACACTATGGTAGTAAAAAATACTATATGTTAGAGCTGAATACAACACAGTGTGTTATCTAATGTTACATTTGTGGTTATAATGAACACAAAGTGCAGTAAAAATATTACAAGTTTAGTGTTGTAAATTTTACACCACTATTTTTTTCCGTGTAGAAACTACATGCAGAGCGACGACATTTATTCATAAAATTATCATTTGAACGACGTTCAATTGAACTGAAGTTTAAATTATACTCTGAAACTGAATGATTTAAACTTCAAATTTGAACTCCAATTCAGGTTCAACTGAACTTAAGTTTAAACGACCACTGTAAAACTGGGCATAAATGTTGCGTTAATTTTAAATTCTCACCTATTTTCTTTACGTTTTTCTAAGAAGTCTCATAATTTTTTTTTTTTTTAATTATAATTTGAACAGCAATAAAAGTTATTTGAAACTCAGTTAAACTGCAATTGCATTGAGCAATTTGCCCAAGTCAAAGCTGGTTTTTATTAAGATTTATTTTAACCAGCAATGAAGCAACAAATCGATCAACTTGAAATTTTCTTTTATTTATTCTATGATTGGAATTGAAATAAAAAATTTATTCATACTCGTATGGGAAAAAATGTTTTGAAGTAACCATGTCGCGTCTCAAGTGTTTGAGCGGATGTGGAATCTAAGACAAATTTGGAGACTTTTTAACAAAATTTTTTCACTTAAAAATAAATCTCTAGCCTTACGAAATTTTCTGATGAAACTCTTGCATTGTTACGTTATAAAAATTAAAAAAAAAAAACAATTAATGTACATAATGCCACGTTTAAAGTAGTAATGTGCAACAATCAAGATGGAAGATATTCTTTGGAACAACTGATCTAAATTATAAAAAAAAATTTAATTTTGAAAATTGAAAAATTCAATGAAAATTTTTAATAGGCTAATAAAATTAAAGGGGTCATATCATCTCTCAAATGATCTGAAGTAAATTTCAATATCTAAATGGAATTTTTTTTAAGAAAATTTTTAAGTAATAACTAAAACCCAGTGGTAACGAAACTTTTGTTGTCCTATAAATATCGATAAGCTAAAAATAAAAAATCCGTTTTAAACCCCAACAATGGTTTTAAAATAGTGTCGCGTCTATAAACTTGTTAAATATGTTCCTTTAGTTTTTTTTTCTGAAACCCTTACACAAATTTTTTAAAAAATACGAAAATTTAAATTTTGAAATCTTGAAAATAAAATATGACCCTTAAAATTGGTGTTAAAACTATGAAGGTTAACAAAATTTAAGTCCTCATATCACGTAACAACGAAATTTTTTTCGTGTATGAACTAAAACCCGATTGTTACGAAATTTTCTCATGAAGCTCTTGCATTGTTCTCCTACAAAAATCTTTAACTAAACTCGAAAAATTATCACCCCCTCTCATCACAAAAAAAAAAAATAAATAATCATTTCGAGTCTAAATTAGTAAAATCTAGTCCTCAATCCTTGGGATTTCTTTTTAAACGATTGACTCATATTGAAAATTCAAAATTTTGAGACCTCAAAGTGAACCTTTTAATTGGTTTAAGAATGTTTAAAATATGGCAAAAAATTTTAAAGTTACCATATTGCGTCTCAAATGCCTAAGCAGATGTGAAGCTAAAATGAAAGAATATTTTTTGAAAATTTTCTGCGTTTAGAAACTAATATCCAATGAATACGAAATGTTCTGATGCAACTCTTGGATTATTATTGTATAAAAATCAATCGTAGTTATCAAAAAAAAAATTTACCACCCCTTCAAAAAAATTATTTAAAATAATCTTGTCATACTTAAAGTAGTAAAATGTAGACTGAGAAAGCTAAGGTTGTTTAATGCAGAAGTGACCCTATTTTAGGTTTCAAAAATCCAAAAATTTGGGGGCTTCAAACTCAGTAAAGTAAATTTTAAAATCGGATCAAAAATTTTTGGAATATAGTAAAAAAAAAAATTTGAAGTCACCTTGACCTGATATAAAAGTTGTAGCTAAAATGATTTTTTTTAAATTTCTTTAACAACTCAAAAATTAATAAATGTTAAATTTTTTTCATTTGCATTTGGTTCTAATCAAACCCAATAATCAGAAATGGAAGAAAAACAAATTTTCAATCCCCCAAAAAATATCGTGCCTGAAGTAATAAAATATTGGCTTGGATCCTTAAATTTCCTGAGAACCACTGACCCTGAATAAAAAAAAAGAAACAAAAATTTGTACTTGGAATACCTTAAAACTTAATGTGAATCTTAAACTTGGTCTACAAATGTTTTAAACATGGTAAAAAAAAATTCAAAAAATTAGCATAAGGCGTCCCAAATGCTTTAGCGGATATGAAATCCAAAACTTTTTATACATCGTCTCAAATTTTTTGGCCTGTCTTTAGCATGTCGCTAAATGTAACACATTCTCGGCAGGGAATCGGCAAGTGTTCGGCAGAGCTCGTATACACATTGTTAGCTATATACCATGTCGTTTTCCCAGGCCTGTTGCGCGAGTTATTACTGAATGTAATGAGCTATTTTCCTCTCCATGACAACGTTTTATTATATATTTTATTATTATATTGGTATTTGTATTTTGATCAGTGTATTGATATAAATGTTATTTTTCACTTGATCATGATAGACAAAGATACAGCTAGTGAGAATGAAGCAAAAATATCCGACGTTGATGTTACAATAGATAACAAAAGGCAGATGATCGATTTAACAATAATCAACAACTTCAATAATGAAAATAACATTTGAGTATTAACATGAATAATGGAAATTCAAAAATAGTTGCATCGGTGCGCGTTACGTCAGACAGTGAATTCGTGCCACATCCCTTTCTGTCTATTATATTTTCATACCCTAAATCGAATAATTTTCCAAAAATTTTCAGTTACTTAAGTGCCTAAAATCCGAAAAAAAAATTTCACTTGCATCGTGGTTTCGTAAAACCACACAATAATTTTTTTTTTCTTCGAATAAAAGCAAAAATTCAATTTTGAAATTTTTAGAGAGGCCTCTTACATTCTTATCCTATACAAAAGTCGTTAATCAGAAATGGAAGAAAAAAAATGTTAATTGTAAAGAACTGATCTAAATTTAAACCAAAAAAATTTTGAGCCTTAAAAATTTTTATTTAAGCTGTAAACTTTGTCCACTAATTTTTTAAACATGGAAAAAAAATTTTGAAGCTACCATATCGGGTCTCTCAAATGCTTGAAAGGATGTAGACTTCAATTGCTGTGAAATTTTCAGATGTCTCTTGCATTCTAGTAGGACCAAGAAAAAGCCCCCCCCCCCCCCCTCCCCCTCGCGATGCACCATAAAAATAAATCTTGAATATGCAGTCTTCCATCTTTGGAACATTAAACCAATCCAAATTTAGTAATAAAAAAAAACGATAAGTATAAGCAAAAACCTTTATTTATAAAACTTAAAAGGCTTATACATATTGGTTAAGTATGGGTTATAAAATCGCTGAAAAACTTGTTTAAAACGTCGATCTTTGAACTCGAAACAGATTTATCTTAAAATTTCAACATTAGATTTAAGTACATTTACGAAAAAAAAAATGTTTTGTATTAAAGCGACAAAAACATTTTTTTTTTGTTTGTTGTTGTCCTCGCAGCCAGATTGGCATAAAAATCTCGCTCAAATAATTAGCCTTAGTCATCGGTCCAAATGTTATAAAATTCCAAAACGATAAAACTGATCAATGTGTTCAACGAAACATTGTTAAGGTCGCACCGATTATTTCCTTTGTATCGTGTCTTGCTGATAAAAAAAAAAAAACTGTACCGAAAATCCGAATTTCTAGCGAGTTCTTTTTGAAGACAGACGGCGGACGTTCCAAAATGGAAGTGTTTTGGGGCTTTGGATTGGACTAGAATTCAAATAGGTTTCGAAACAGCCTGCATCCGACCGACAACAAGTAGGTGGTATGTACGATTTTCGAAAATTGGAAATCGCCGTTAAGTGGAACAGAACACCAAATCTCATGCGAGAGATGAAAAGCGATCACCGATCGCTACTCGTTATTGATCGAATTTGGTAAAAAATTTTTTTTTTTTTTTGGCAATGACGCAACAAGACAAAAGTTTTTATTATCCTTGTTCCGAGCGGGTCGAGTGTATAGTGGAGCGGAGCGGAGCGGAGCCAAGACGAAAAAGGACAGGATGAGCGTGCTAATTAAATCATTTAAATGGGAAAATTAGCGTGGAGCGAGAGAACAAATTGGCGTTTAACGAGGCCTGATTGATGAAAACATGGAAAAAAATTCGATTACCTTAATGTTGAGAGTGGCATAAATGGTGGTCACTATATTCGGGCTGATTTTATTTTCGAAAATGTTTATGTTGCCTGCGTTATTTGTGAGACACAAACGGCACAAATTGTGAAAATCACTCATTTTTTCACAGTCAATTCACATACACACACACACACACAAAGTTTTGGTCGCTCTAAATAATTATTTTCTGAGAAAACAACACCAAATTGGAGACATGTAACCTCACTTCAGTGACGCACGGCTGCACGTTCACAGAGAAGGACAATGTTCACAACAGCTTTCTCAGCCCCATTTTAGTGCCCGACACGAACCAAGAACTCCCTCCAAATGCGCACTGCCTGTATTATCAAAATCTGCGTCTTCTGAACTTTCCTGTTTCGGCGATTATATTCCTGCCTGCCTTTCGCTTCAATCCGTGCTCTTTTCGTCGCTTTTTATTGAAACAAATGGTCTTTGGGAACCTTTTCCATGACTCGTGCACACTGCACAGAGGACGACTCCCGGTTTTTCCGTGACGTCTCTCTAGAAACACAATTTTTTCGTACGTGACTGTACTACAAAGGACAGTCACTTGGGAAAATGCGATTGGCACCTAATTCGCTCGCTTCGTAGATAAAAAAAAAACCTCTCTCTCGGTGAGGAGAAAATCCCTCGATTCATCCCAATTAGCCGGATGCATTGATTTCCCCCCAACCCCCTCGCAAGCCGTTCCTCTATTGGCAACAATCACTATAACAAATCGATACGTGAGTCAATTGTTGTGAAAGCCGAAAAGCAGTTCCGCTCACTTTCGAAAATGTACTGCGTTTTTCTCGTTTTGTGTTTTGCCAGCCGGACGGAATTTAGTCGTCGAGAACCTTAGTGCTGCGTGTTGCCAGATTTCTACGACAAATCAGCTCCTGATCGCCTCGGTGAACACTACGACCTACCCGTTCTGTAAAACTGCGCGGTAGCCTAATTTCGAAATGACCGCCAATGGGGGGTTGCTAGCCGTCTGGCACGTCATCATCCATCTGATCATTTACTTGACCCTAGAGTAATTCACACACACCAAAAATTCCACGGGGCTCTCTCCAGTCTCCACAAATTCGACAACATCGACCTCGACTTGCCCATCTATCTATCTATCTATATACCCAAAAAAATACAAAGCCTCTCTCATTTTCTCGCCTTCGACAACTCTCCGATTCCTCTCTCAAATAAAGCAGAACGCATCAACATTATATATATACGACATACAGCTTAATTAGCTCTCGTCTCATTAAAATAACCGAGGCGGTAATTTTTAGAAGGCCAAGCGATGATCTCTGGTGTCTCTACAGTCATGCGCCGCATCCGTCGATATTTTTTTCTGATTTTCTTATTTCGTGTGAAATTGGAAACGGGTGAAACGCGACATTAGGAAGCATTGAGCGTAAAGGGCGTGAAGGATGAAGGATAATCGCCGATAATCGTCGTAGCCATCGTGGCATTCTTTCTACGACCATCTCTCGCACTCGCTCACTCTCTTTTTCTCTGTCATTCAACCGCACATGATTTATGGTCACACTAACAGATGGTGCTAACTATCACTTTTTTAAATTGATTTTTACCTCGATACAAAGCGGCAATTTCAAATAATAATACCGGAGAGCAATAGTTGTGTTGACTCAGATCTAATACTTGTTTAAGCTTAATGTCGACAAAACTTTTTATCTATCACGTTAATAAAAAACATAATTCATAACTCATTTATTGCCAAAAAAATTTTCTAAGAAATTGTTTTCTGCTAAAAATTTCATTCTATACTTCAACAGTAGATAGTCGTAATGGTCGTAATTTAAGTTGCAATGGACATCCTATTGTGATTTTAATGTAGATAACGTATTAGTTCCTTTGTACCTACCTATCAATTTTACTTTCAAAATTTGTAAAAGACCCAATTTTAGTTATAAAATCTGTAAAAGAATTTTACTTGACAAATGCATTATTTAATTATTTCCTTTCGAATAAAAATTATTAAAATTATTTTTTGTATAGTAACAGATGCAACAAGCAATAAAACAATAATTTATAACTTATATATTCTCTTTCATACAAGTTCATCTTTAAACTCCATTTTGAATATTCTTAATTCAATTTTTTTTATATATGTCGCATCGTCTTCATCATTTCCAACAATAATCTTATCATCTGTAAAGATAAAAGCGTCTATAAATAATTTAATCCTATTTGTGAACATTTCCTTCATAATTTTTTAAGAGCTTCTTGAACATAGATTTTAAATAATGTAGGAATAGGTAGCATTTTTTTCTCAATTCCGTGGTAGGCTTGGTTTCCCCAGATATTCTCTTTCCAAGTTTTACCACACTTTTGGTCCTTTTATATACTATACGAATATTATTTATGTAGGCAAACCGTATCGCCTCTTTGTAGTACTTCGAACATTTTTAGGCTGGTCGTCCACTGGAGCCGTCGTTCGGCCGAAATCAGTTCGGCCGTTTGACGGGTGTTCATATTTTATTCGGCCGTTTGACGGTCATCAACGGCCGATAAGTAACACGACTGAACAAATTCGTCCACTAGAGACGGTTTTGCAGATGTTCTCCTGTTCAATATTCACAGTAACTATTCATGTTTATCGTGTAAAAATGGATATATTTGACAATATATTGTTAGAAAATACATCCCTTATTAAAAGATGTCGAGAAAGAAGGCGGAAATATTGGGTACACCCCATATTAACTGAAAGAATGCAAATAAGTGAATTTTACCATTTACATATCCAGCTTTTGGCAGATGGAAATACGTTTTCCGATTATTATAGTTTGAGTACAGGAACGTTTCAGTATCTTTTAAACGATATTCGTCCATCAATCGAAAAATGGTCAAATTTTAGAAAAGTGATACCACCCGATTATTCATTTATTAACCCAACTTATTAATTTTTCACAATCTATTGTTGACATTAGAAGTTCAGCCGAATGCATTACAAAATCCCATTCAGTTTGGATTTGAGAATTTTTCGGCCGAAGACGATCGTGCACGCCCGAATTAGCTTATTCTATCGTTCGGTCTTGTTCGGACCAGTTTGCGGCCGTTGCTGTAGTCGGTCCGTCGTCAAGGACGGCTGTCCTTAAACGTGGGACGTTGTCTTAAACATATATTCAAAGTTAATTTCAGGAAATTACTCAACTATATGCCCTCATTGACTCATTGTTTCTATATTTTGATATATAATATAAATAAATATAATATACTGCTTTTAGCCCGACAAAACTACAAGTCCTATGGAAAAAAGTTAAAAAGCAACGTTGTAGATAATAAGTAGATCTAGACTTTTTGTTCTAACACCTTTTTCACACAACCTCAAAATTTATTTGAAAAATTCCAATAACCAAGTTTTTAGTTTATTTTTATCTTTCACAAAAAAAAAAACAAATTTTTCATAACATTTGGAAAAAACTTACCTCTTAATGTCCCAAGCATACTGTAATTTTTTTGATTTAAAATATTAATTTTTTCACCTATAATGACTTAATATCAAAAAAGCACCCTAATTTTCAATCGAAAATTCTCACGTCCAAACATCTGATTTTTTTAAAAAGTCGGTGAGTTTTTTGTTTGTCAAAACCTCTACTTTCTGATGGTGCAAAAATATATATACATTACAATAATAAGCGTTCTTAGAAAATGCGATAATTAAAGTGTAAAGTTTAATAAATTGCTTAAAATTGTATTTGTACAATTGTAATATGTACAGTTTTGAGCAATTCATTAAAATTTGCACTTCAACTATTGCATTTTTGGAGAACATTTAACATTGTAATCTAAACATTTTTGCACCATCAAAAGTAGTGGTTTCAACAAACAAAAAGCTCACAGACTTTTTAAAAAATCAGATATTTTGACGTGAGAATTTTCTATTGAAAATTAGGGTGTTTTTTTGATTTTAAGTCATTATAAGGGGAAAATATTGATATTTTAAATCAAAAAAATTACAGTGTGTTTGGGACTTTTAAGATTAATTTTTATGAAATTTCATGAAAAAAGGTTTTTTTTTTGTAAAGTAAAAAATAAAAAACTAAAAACTTAGTTATTGGAATTTTTCACACAAACTTTAAGGTTATTTGAAAAAGTGTTAGTACAAAAGTTGTAGATCTTCTTATTACCTACTTTTTTCCTTGGAACTTGTAGTTTTGTCGGAAATCGAGATAAATCGTTTCTACTCTTAAAAAACCCTTCTTTTCCACTTCCCCACCTCAGATCGACCGTAATTTATTTATTCTTTCATTTTTGTTATATTCTCTTCCTTTTCCAATGGGTTTCTTCCTACTATAATTTTTTTTCTGTTCAAAAATTATTTTCCTTAGTCTAATAGAAGAGTCATCGTTTTCATAGTCTTAAATTTTTTAAGATTTGGCTGTGTTTTTATTTTTTGTCAAATTTTACGTGAACGAAGTCACAGGTAGCTACTAATGTTATATAAAATGCCAAAGTTTCTGTGTTAATGCGAAAAGTGAGACCTTACCAAATTCTGCCAAGAAGGAGGTTTAAAGTGTTCGAAAGTTGCAATAAGAGTAAGGTTGAACTGAGCTTATTAATTTTTTAAAACTTTATATGAACGATGTCATGGGTACTCACTAGTACTAACATAAAACATTTATTGTTATTTGGTTTATTGTAAAATATCATTTTGTTAAAATTATAATACAAGCATGCAATGAAAATTTTGAATCTTAAAATTTGAATAAGGTCCCTTAGTGGCGTGGTTGATTAGGTAGTATACGCTAGTGGTCCTGGGTTCGAATCCCAGTGAAAGCCCAAGATTTTCTGGGTTTTCGGATTTGACGTTCGCTAATGACCATAGCAGTTAATGCAAATTTAAATAAATAAAAATAAAAATGTGAATAAATTCTTCTTATTGGCTACTTTCATAGTTATCTCCAAAAAAAAACAATAAAAAGTTTCTTTTGAAGTCCTTCACTCCTTTCGAATCGAAAAATGTTTATATAAACTTAGAAAATTACCTCAGAAAATTAATTAAGCTCAAGCCAAAAAAACTTGGCATAGTAGAAAAAATAAATAACATATTTAAATCCCTAAAGCTTTTCATTAAAAACCAGTTAAAAATTGAACTCAACAGGTTTAAGAATACGGCCTTTTTTAACTAAAGCAAATTATTTCAATAAATTCAACTCAAATCAACTTCTAATTTAATCATGTTGAGGTTTCATAATTTATTTAAATATTTATTTATTAACTTTCAGCGACAATCATTCAATTGAAACTTTCTTCTTTTCAGAAGTTGCAAATTGTGAAATTCTATGAAAACTTGACCAATATACTTGTCTATATAGATATATTGATCCCAAGAATAAAATGTTTCAAGCATTATATAGCTGTGAAAAGTTTCCATTTGACTTGAATCATAAATATTCAATGAACATAATAAGTTGTTAATCGCGGGAGCTTCGTATGATTCAACAGGTTTGTTTGTCTCCCTTTTTCTCGTTGTGTATTTTGATATTTTTGCACGCTATTATCCTTTATAGGAAGGAATAAAAGGAAGTGCAACCAGATAAAAGTGAAATGACGAATTTGTCTGGGAACTGGGACCATCGTAACATGCTACATAGATACATGTACGAGGTGGTTGAAATGGGTTGAGGAATAAACAATGATTCATGGGAGCAACTCTTAAGTCATTCGCTGTAATGTTAGTTTATAAAAGCACGTTCAAGTAAGTGAATGTAAAGCTTATATTTTTTTTTAGAACAGTTGATTTTTTAAGCTTTGTGTGGTAGTTGAAAATTTCTTTCAACGGTTGCATTGATTAACAATTTCAACGGTTTTCGATATTTTTCAACATGTTGCGGATTTAAAAAAAAAGTGGTTGTGTGTACTTATGTACGCGCGTGAGAAGTTATACTTCTTTGGTATCATTAAAAAATAGTTTTTATTAATTTTATTTAAATAATCAATTTCAAAAACTGTTATTTAATATTTAATAATAATAATATATATATTTAAAGATATAATTATTAAAAATAAAATTAAGAGAATAATATTTTAATTTGTATCAATAAATAATATCCAAAGAAAGCTGCAAGACGTTTATAAAATTTGTCAGGATCATTTTTCTTCTGTATATCTGTATATCTTCTGTTACTAAATTATTATTTTATGGTACTTGAATCATTTTAGAATCCCAAGTTTCGTGATAACTAATAATATGCATGGAATGCAGACTTCATTTTCATCATTAAATTCGAGAAAAGTAATAACTTATTTTTTAATAATATGTGTCATATGTATATATAATTATTTTTAATTTAAATATGAAAATAAATAAATAAGTAAATAAATACAACAAAAATTCAAATTACGCGCGCCAAGAAACCCAGTGGTTTTGCGGCTAACTTCGTTTTGTTAATTTTTGTCTCAAGATGGCCGCCCATCTAAAAATTTCTCTCTCATCATTTTTTCATAACGCGCCTAAAGAAGTATAACTTTAAAAAACTTTCGGTTTCAGACCCTCCTTTAAATAAAACTCTTATTACAAGTACTTGCATCAAGAATTTTTTTAGCTTCAATCCCTACAGAACAAACATTTGTCTTGACTTATACTTTGATTTCTTTTGGGAATGTGTCTATAAAATTAAGGTTACTATCAATTAATATGTACTTAGCCGGGATTGACACACATCAAAATTCTATGACTTAAAATCAAGACACGTAATTTTAATCAGCTCTTAGAGATTTCTCAAAGTAAATAGTAGGACATTTTTCAAAATAAATTCTTCTTAGTATTAGAACTTGTATCTAAATGAAATAGTTTGCTAAGACAACGCTTGACTTGATTTGATATTTATATTTTAATGTTTGGCTCGAGTTAAAAAAATTTAAACCAAGTAAATCAATAAGTGAATTGCTAATATTTTTAAAAGCTAAGTAGAAAATGTAACTTTTAAATAATCTAAAACCTGGCCCACGTGAGAAAAGATTATAAGAAATGTAGTTAAATAAGTCAGAGATTTCAGTATTTAAAAAGTAAGCCCGTTAAAGCAATTAATCTTATAGTTTTATCATTGTTTTATGTATTAATTAATTAAGGTTATAAGAGTTAATACGAGTAAAGGAATAGAGATTGTTGTATAAGATTAAACAATGGTTTAACAAACTTCCTAACATTAATATGATTAATCGGTAATTAAAACGGGTTCTCTTTTAAATAATACATATATGACCATATTTGCATTAAAATTATTGTAAAATTTTACAAAAGTCAGCGCAATTTTCATTTCAATTTTAACTTTCTTAAAATAATTTGAAAATTTAAATGTTCAAATTGTTAATGTCGTTATTGTAGAGCATTACAATCAATGGTAAAATTGTTAGTTGTGAGATTCGAATATAGATGGCAGTGTGTTTCTCTAAAACGAATTAAAAACTAAATTGTAAATCAAATTCCCCATTTAATCCGTTTAATCCAATCAAATTTTCAAAGTCCTGTAAAAAGATGTTTCCTTTGTACCTCAAATACCACTTGTACTAAATTTTTCAGGTTTTCGTTCTTTAATTTTTAATAATTACATCATTTCAAATAAAATTTATTTTTAAAATTCCTTAGTCAGTAATATAACTGGACTTAATTAGACTACAATTTAAGTATAATCTAAAAAATTTCTTCAAGGTTTTTACTTTTATCTGCCATCAAAATTCTTAAAATTTTTACTTCGTAAATTTTCTTCACTGATTTCTTTTCTAAAAACGTATTCAGACCCGGATTAGCTAAAAACTAAAAATAACTGACTGGAGTTCCTGGAATGGAAAGAGCCAAGGGCATTTAAAGACATATTCAAAAATTTCTCAAAACACCCTCAATAAAAGAATATCAAATAAATTAATTGCAAAAATTTCACTTATTTAAATAAGATAAGTTTTGAGGAAATTTCGTTATTTTAATTTGGTTATAATTTTCTGACAAATCAAATCGCATTCTCGTGCATTTGTCAGATTGACATGGCGTCACTTGTCGCAGATTACGGGACTTCTTCCAGTTCTAGTGAACAAAATGATAGTTCTAATTCGTCAGAAAGTGAATCCTGTGATTCCGATGTGAAGTATGATTTTTGTACTTTCTAATTAATAATTAATTATATAAAATGCGCCACACATACGATAAACAACCTAAGTTTCTGTCACAACGTTTAACAAGTTTTTCCGGCATGAAAATATATTTTTAAAAATGACACCGTAACAAAAAATCTCATTAATTTTTCAGTTACAATTCAAATACCCAAATTTAGTTAAAAATATTTTTTCCTCAATTTTATATGAATTGGTCAATAAAAAAAAAAATATATTTGACATTTGACATGTCATAATTATCAGTTGTAATTAACTGAATAATTATTTCGGTTATTTCTTGAAAAGTACAAATTCCTCGATGAAACACAACATGTTTGCGAAATCAGTCAGCTGTCACTTTTTTCAGTGAAAATCCAGATGAAAACAAATCCGATGGCAGTCCACTAACAAAACTTCCAAAGCCCAATTTCGGCGAAAATGCCACCACACCGCAAACGTCCATTTTCTCCAATCCGTTCAAAGACGAGGAAAACGCCGAGAAAGCCATCCTCGAGAAACACGTCAAAATGGTCAATTCCCACACCAACGCCAAAGTTCTAAACGGCAAAAAGATATGCTGGAACTATCGCAAGGGCCGGTGTCGTTTCGGCACCAAGTGCACCTTCGCCCACGACTCGGACCTGCAAAAAACCGATTCCGAAATCAACGAAGAAATGAAACTACAACAAACGGTTATCTATGAAAATCAGCCGCTACAACAAAGCGTTGGCGGCGTCGTAGCCCAAAGCACGATTTTCAGCGACGAGCCACCCAAAAAGAAAAAACGACCCGGTCTCGCGGCCGGCTTAGTACCTGGAAAAAAAGTTATTAAAAACTACAAGAAAATGCAAATGAAATCAACATGACTTATAATTTTCTATATTTAAGAGTAAAACGCTTTAGAATACAAATCAATTTATTTATAATTAAAAAATCAGTACAATCCATAGCATATTATTGTGCCATTAAAATAAAATAATTTTTTTACAACTAACTAGTTTTATGAAATTGTAACAAATGACCAACCTTATAAAATATAATTTGCTAGTTT
Organism: Sisyra nigra; assembly: GCA_958496155.1. NCBI lineage: Eukaryota > Metazoa > Arthropoda > Insecta > Neuroptera > Sisyridae > Sisyra > Sisyra nigra. The sequence goes on along the minus strand of OY292314.1, from coordinate 7,314,297 downwards.
GCTCGCAAAAGCCTCGAAATAGCACTATGGATAAACGTTCTTAATAAGAAACTGGGAGTATTTGTCGGCTTATGGAGATATTTGGTTCAGAGGCGTTTCAAATTTTAGAAATATAAATAAAAATTATAACAAAATGAAAAACTGACTTCAAAATAAATAAAAAATCTTGAAAGAAAAAATGCACTAAAAAGTAACAAAATAATGGCGTATCCTTGCAGTGTCTACAACTTACAAATTATTAGGATGATATAATGTACAACTATTGTTATTTTTGGAGTTGGTGTCAGCCAAGGAAATAAATTATTGTGTGGTTTTACGAAACCACGATGCAAGTGAAATTTTTTTTTTCTATCTTGATCAAATGAACAATAACATTTATATCAATACACTGATCAAAATACAAATACGAATATAATAAAATATATAATAAAACGTTGTCATGGAGAGGAAAATAGCTCATTACATTCAGTAATAGCTCGCGCAATAGGCCTGGGAAAACGACATGGTATATAGCTAACAATGTGTAAACGAGCTCTGCCGAACACTTGCCGATTCCCTACCGAGAATGTGTTACATTTAGCGACATGCTAAAGACAGGCCAATAAATTTGAGACGATATATAAAAAGTTTCACTTGAATAAATTTTAATGTTCATTTCTAAAAAGTTTTACTTAGTTATTGGTATTTTGTAGTTTAAAGCTCACTAGATATTGTTACAGTTCGAGTATATAAGTAGTAAATTGTATAAAAATTCATTTGAAAAATAAATATTATAAGGTATTCTCGTTTATTGCTAAGTAGCAATATACTTGGATTTCCTTGGCTGACACCAACTCCAAAAATAACAATAGTTGTACATTATATCATCCTAATAACTTGTAAGTTGTAGACACTGCAAGGATACACAATTATTTATTTTTTTTTATTTTTTAGCGCATCTTTTATTTAAGATTTTTTATTTATTTAGAAGTCGGTTTTACATTTTGTTATAATTTTAAATAATTTCTCGATTTTTAGTGATCTGAAGTTTCATAACTGATTTTATTTTTTTAAATATGGGTGAACCTACTATTCGTGTTGCTTATATGAGACAGAGCCGCTAAATGTTAAAAGTTACTACTTCATCCCCTTTTGCTCTTCAGGGTTGAAATTTTTTGCGTTTAAATGTAATTAAAAACTAGGTGGAATACCATTAGAAAAAAATTATCAAAATTTGGAAATTTAATTTAACGTCACTATTTCATCTCTTATTTTCATCCTTAGGGGGTGGATGTTTTTCTTCAAATTAAAATGTGAACAATTTAAAGGTACGATGTACGTAATAGAAAAAAAAATTATCGAAATCAGGTAAGCCAGAAAAAATTTATTAATTCATCCCTAAATTTAAACCCCTTATGAGTGAAGTTTTTTTATAAAAAATTGATATGAGATTAATTTAAAATTATGTTCTACCAATAAAAAAAATGATCAAAATCGAGCTATCGAATTAGACGTTAATATTTCACCCCTTAATTTTTAACCCCTTAGAAGTAAACGATTTTCTTCAAATTAAAATGGGACAACACGGGAAGCACCAGCTTTCAAATAAAAAAAGAATCATCAAAATCGGATCACCCAGTCAAAAATTCTGGGGTAACAAACATTAAAAAAAAAACATACAGTCGAATTGAGAACCTGCTCCTTTTTTTGAAGTCTGTTAAAAAGGACACAATTGATATTTCGAAATGCATGTCCAACAGTAAATCGGTACATTTCCAAAAATAAATAATTTAATAAACAATTCCGATTATAAATGAGATAATGGTAGCTTTTTTCAGGGGGCCAAAGTGGAGTTCAAATTACGGAGGTCGCACTATAATAATATTTTTAAGAGCTACGCTCTTCATTTAATTTATGCGAAATATTAAATTTGTTCCTGATAAAAATAACACCGCCAATTGTACTATCCAAGACACTTGAGATATAAAAAAATACAATTTTATATTGAACATGGTTTGTTCCGTACAATAAACTATTTTAATTCCATCGGGAACAAAACAATAATTAACTCAATCCTCGTTTAGAAATTTGAATTTCAGCCTGACTTCCTTCGCGTAAATTTGTACTTTTAAAAATTTTAACAGCCCGTCTTCCTTCGGTTTTCTCAATTGATTCTAGCAAAATTCTCGTGTTGGGAATATGCTGCCAAAATTTCCCCATGGCCGGCTCAATATTGTCGCCCGTGATACAATTAACCAAAACAACAGCCATATGCCGCTCTTTAACCAATCGTTTTAACTTGTTCGCGACAACATTTAAAAAGCCGTGACGCTTATCCTCGTCACTTAACGATAAAATCACCGATGGCAGCATATCAATCACGATCAATCGGACATTTTTTTTATGTTCCGAAGGCCTCAATAAGTAATCCAATATAGCAATCAGCTCGTGGACATCATTGATCATTTGCAAGTAAATATGACGAAATACATCTCCAATTGCTTTCTAAAAATAACCGCAGATTTTAATTGAGTGTATCAACGTCTATATATTATTTATTTTTTATCATACGTTTTTATCTCCTTTCGCCAGAAGGATTTGGGAGATTCGAATCGTTGAAAAATCTCGTTTTGTATCGACGTAAAATACATGTTGATTGAATTTTTGTATGACGTTTATCGTAAGGGATAGACAGAGTTGTGATTTTCCCGATCCTGACAATCCGAAAATTTCGTAGATATTGCCCGTGAAAATTCCACCTTCTAATAATTTATCGAGTCTGAAACAAATTGATCATTTATATTAGAAACTATTTAAAAATTGAGTTATCTTTGTGATTTAGTATTGGATATTATTATCACAGGGTGGAAGGTTTGAAATTTGTTGTGCATCTTTCACGCAAAAACTATTAAACGGATTTCGATGAAACTTTTTTAATTATATAGCTATTAGTCCTCGGTAACATAATGGCTATAATTTATACATAATTTAGTAGAGAAAGTCAGGAAATTCAAAGATTTGTAATGTGATGTCATAACAAACATATTTTAACTAAACCTTACGAGATAGATCAAACTAATATGCGACAAAATTGTGTATGTTTAAAAGGTTGATAAAAAAGTCCGCAACGGTATATGTCTATCTCCTAAGGATGACCCACAGGAACCATTTTTATCTTTTACAAATGACAAAAAAATATGTTGGCATAGCGGCCGGCTATTGTACGACGTACGTATTGCCTGTTTTATTGGTATCTTCTTCTATATTATATAAAAATGTTATGTTGGTCCTTATTCTGTATCAATTGAGCTGAAATTTTGATACAATGTACAATCGGGTTCCAGAATGGTTTTTATCTATATTTCGTGTCAGTAATATATAGTGAAAAACACGTGAATCCCATAGGATAGCATAACAATTGTATCCTACAGGAACCGTGTATTTAAAAAAAAAGTTTCGTTAAAGTTTGCAAATTAGCATTTTAACGCATTTTCTTCAAAAAGGCCTGACCAATTTTACACAGTAGCGAAAGAAATTCTCCTACAAAGTTTAAATTAAAAAATTTACAAAACTTTACTAAAAAAATGAATAAGAATTTCAATTTAACATCCGATAAAATTAATAATGACATTTTTTTAATTTCTGTATTGTTCATTGTCGAAGAAATTAATTAGAAATAGGTAAACGTATTAAAGTAATATACTAAATTTTTAAATAATTAACAATTACTAAACGGTACGAATTTTAATGAAGTTTTGTTAAAGATACCTCCGATTTTAACATATTATTGAATATCATTTATTCAAAAAAAAAAAAAAGGACGGTTCCTGTAGGATAGCTCTTAATATTTTCTACTAAAATAGCTAAACTGTTTTAAATGACATTTGACAAAATCTTGTAGAACCTGTAAGATAGCTAATATCTCTGTCTAGAAAAGTAGTTTTAAGGATTTTGATGAACGTACTTAGGATCTAAAGTCTGGAAGTATCTATCATCTTTTTCTGTCAAAATATTATAGATTAATTTTTATAGATCGCTATGAAGGTACGGAATCTATTAACCAATCAATTAAATTTAGATACTCTCAGCAAAGCGAGCGGGTATCAACTTTATCAATCGTTTTCAAATTTTGATCTTAATTGGGTATTCTAGTCTAGAAATTTGAAAAAAAGTAGATTTTTCTTTTCTTTCATATTCTCAAGGTTTAATCCTTTAAGAATGTGCCCTTAAGAGGTTTTTTCAAAATTTTCAATATTTTTGGACCAGGAATCGCTTATTAAAAAATGTAAGTATTAACTACCATTGTATGGCCACTGGATGTAACTTTACCCGAAACTTTAAACGCGTTTTTCTCGAAACTGTCTTTTTCAAAACGATACCCACGATTTCTCAGGTTCTACGGGACCGATTTACCTGAAATTTTTAGAGTCTTCTTTATAGACTTGTCTATACCTGGAACTATCCCCATTTCCAAATTTAAATTTTTACTATTGTTAAAAAATTCAAAACATTCAAAAAAGTGGCAAAAAAAAATTTTTTTTCAGGCAGTCGCCATTTTGTGAAACAAAAATTTCCAACTTTTCCGTAGTTCCAGACATTGCGATATTATTCTAGATTAATAATCTTTTTTTTTGGGTTTCACATTGCTAGGAGGGTTGAAATCATTGGTATCGTCACGTGTCAATTTTTTGAGACCACCCACTTCATCAGATGCTAATTTATGAAATTTTTAACTTTTTTTGTTTTTTGATTTTTTTCTTTATTCTTGTAAGGTTAATAAATAACTAATAAAAAATGGACAGTAAAAATATTAATTGCCTTTTTTTATGACACTTCAAAAATGACCTGAAATTCATACTTCTAGACTAGAATACTGCCTTAAGTTCAAATCACAAAAATATTTCAATAATATCATTATATATATATATATATCATTTGTAAAAAGTTATCCCGTTAAAGTTTTGCAATCTTTTTGAATTAAGTTCTTTTAATATTGGGCTTAGAGTAAAATAGCAGAATTCATCACGTAACTTTTATTCTAATTTCACTCTCTTTCTATATCTTTCATCTATGCTTACTGCTTAGTAAGGCATACTGGGGAGTATTGACCCGAAGGAAAAAGGGGTGCTTCAAAAAAAAAAAAAGGGTTCGCGCATCTCAAATATAAATAAATAGCTCAATACCTAAAAAACCAAAGTAATCTTCACGTATGTTAAACTCTATATTCATATAAAAGGTCTTTAGGCACCCCTTTTAAATTAAACAAGACCCAATAAGCTTATAAAAATAATGTTAAACGCAAAGATAACCTTAAATTTTAATAAAAAGTTTTAAATTTTGACAAAGATTAACAATTCTTATCAATATATATATAGATATATTTATATTGGATTATATTTACTTTTCAATTCCCGTAGATAACAAAGCCGTGTTAGCGATTAAACTCTCGTAATATTCACGCCCGTTAAAAGTATTCGGCCCTCGATGCTTGACAATATTCTTCTTGATCAATAAAATATCCTAAAATTCAAAATAATAAATATTCTATTATAGATATGACTAAATTTTAAGTTATATGTAAAACCTTGAAAGTAAGTTTGGTGATTTTGATTAAATTCTCCGGTGGTAAATTTAAAAAATCAATTATAGTAACGATATTATTTTTATGTAACGATTCAGTTATGGGATGTGTGATTAATGGATGAATTTCTGATGAAATTTTCGTCAATGTTGCCATTAAGTTAATTTTCTTTTCAAAGAACAAAAATAAAATTGTTACGATTTGAATACAATCACCGGTGTACGATGTGTACACTGCGTAAAACCTTGAAAGTTTAATGCGTTTGGTGATTTTAATTAAATTGTCCTGTCATAAATTTATATAGTAAATAATGGAATTTATATTATTTTTATATGATACTTGACTAGAGTTTAATTATCAATGGGGTTTTAATGAAATTTTTGTTAGTTACAATTAAAACAAATTTTTTCCAGGCTATATAAGAAAAAGTAAAATTTCATAAAGATTTGAAAATAATCGCCGGTGTACGATTTGTACGCGGGGCCTGCGCCCTGTTACGTATTAGCCGTGGGGCGTGCGCACTGAGCCCGTGTTGAGCGGATCTAGGCGGCGACGTTGCTTGTGTTGAGAATTCATCGCCATGTCTCGAAACGAACGTTCGTCATTGATGTGAACGCATAAAATGTCAGCCAATATAACAGATAACTTTAGTGATTTGATCAAAACGTGGAGTTCCTATTTGTTCGTTAACAATTGGTTCACACGAATGTGCTATTTATAAAACGGGATGGCGTCCACAAGTTGTTGATATTTGTGATTACATTATGGTAAGTTTTGGCTTGTGATAATCAAACTATCTAAAATGGCGACCGACCAGTTTCCTTTGTGTTCCACATATAACTTATATAAGAATATTTCCCCATAGCGTCATAATCAATTTGTTGCAATTGATTAAATCGTTTCGTATTTTTTAATGGTGATTTACCTATTTTTTAATGGCGATTATGTCTATTATTAAACTTGGGTTTTTATATTAATGGGAGTTATATTAGAGCGACGACGCGTTGTTGCCTACCACCCAACCGTACAAAGTCGCGGGCAAACCGTATTGATTCGTACAGCCGCCGAAAACATATCCCGACAACATGTTTTCATTTTTATTTCAATCAACTTAATTTAATTTATTAATTTCTTCAATGAACCTTTGAAGAAAATATATTTTCCTAATTTAAATTGTATATATTGCCCCCATCCATATCAATAATGAATCTCCATGCAAAAAAATTGCACTTAAAACCGCCAGAAAAACACAAAATTTTCCGCAACAAATATAATATATTTTCTGAATTTTAATTTATGTTGCCTTCGTTTATATTTTCCAAAATCATTTAAATCTACACGTAGTACGGATTTAAAACCGTCAAAAACCCCAAAGATTTTTATTCGTTTTCGTTTCAGTTTACACAATTTTATCATTTCTCATCTCAATATTCTAATACGCACCGAGAGAAATTGAAAGAATTTAAATAAGCATCACAATTTTTAATATGATCTTTTTTTCAATTGCACGAAATAAAACACCGCTAATTAGTTTCACATTCATAACTTTTCGAAAAGAAATTTTCGACTTTTTTTTTTTTCATAATTTTTGTATTGCTCCCAACCATATTAAAGTATCATTAACAAATCTTCACGTTAAAAAAATCGATTTAAAACCATCATGTTATAACAAAATAATTTTTATTCGGCTTCCTCTCAGCTTACACAATTTAATTATTTCTCATCTCTATATTCGAATGCCTACTAAGAGAGGTTTAAAAATTACAAAATAAGCATCAAATTTTTTTTAAAACGTTTTATTAAGTCTTTTTTTTTTTCATGCCATTTATGCTTTATGTTTTGCGCGTTTTTTTTTTCTTCATTCAGCTGAATCAGTTTATTACTCTCTCAACCGGCTTTTTCTGTCTGTCTCTCAACGACCTCCTCGACTTTTTCGTCGCTTGATTAATCGCTTTATTGAACAATGTATGCTTCAAAATTAATTTAATACAACAGTAAGAAGCAAAAAAATTTTAATGGGGGGGGAGCTACACGGATTTTTAAGGTTAAAATATCTTATTTTTTCCTTAGAGTCGTATTAAAAAGGACAATATTTTTGGAAATTTTAATTAAAATTCTGTTCTAGATGAAAATAAAAGCTTAAATTTACGGTACAAGTCATGCGTAATAGAAAGTGCCATACTTTTATGGGTGTTTCTCTGTAAACTGGGCAACTGTTTGTAAGAAACTGCCTAGGCAACTTTTTTGCTTATATCTGTAATAAATCATATTCAAGGAATAAATATCTATCTATTTATTAATACTTGGCAGATGAACCAAAAATATTTCCAATACTTTAAAAAATATTGTCCATTTTCTAAAAAAAATCGATACAGGGGACTGTGAATTTCAAAAAAAATAAAATACAATTTAGGTACCAAGATAAAACATTTTTTATTTTAATTAAACTTAGGCGTTTAAGAATTAAATAGCTAAACAAAAAAACACTTTATATTTTACTAATATAAAAATGTCTTCCTTAGAGAGCTTTTTTTTCTTTGGTGCCATATTCGAAGCAAGTGTGTACCTAATACAATAGCAAACATCGTATAAACACAGCCTTTTGGAGGCGAAAACAGTCCCCTGTCCAGTTGAGAGACAGGAGACTGTTTAATTTGATTTCGTTGAAAGATAGCACAAAATGTACTTGATCTATACTATTTTGCTAGAGGTAGGAAAGCCTGAGGTATTATTATAATACATATAAAAAGAAATAAAATACTCCTTGCCAGGGGACTGTTGGACTGTTAGGTTTCAACGTGTTTTCCACAGAAAGACGCTCGTGTAGAACTAAATAAAAGGACGTCTGGACATTAATGACAACGACCCCGTAAACTTTAGATCGTTTGCGTTTGGTTACACGCGGAAGTGACATTCTTAAACCTTTAGGGTACGTGGGACGTAATTTAAAATATAGACAGGGGAACTGTTCACAAAATGACGTTAATGGACTATTTTAGTATTAGAAAATTATATTTTTTTAAAAATAAACAGTTCTAATTAATAATTAAACAATATTGTTTTAATAATACCAACAATTTGATTGTTTCATATAGTAAGGGTCTAATAAATTTAGTCTGAAGTAACTATACTGATTTGGTGACACGCCAGGGGACTGTTTTTTAAAGATTATATCAATGATTTTGATTGAATAAAGTTTACATTAATGGATATTAAATGTTGGGCAAAGGTAGATTAGTTCATTATCTTTTAAATTATCGACGAAACGTATATCATTTGTATTTTCTGTACACAATATTGGCCTGAGACAAAGAGTTGCCCAGTTTAAAGAGAAACGCCCTTCTACTGTGCGTTACTTGTATGGTAAACGTAGAGTTTTATTTTCATCTAGAATAGACCTATTTGGGATCATTTCTAAAATAAATGTTTAAATTTTGCCGCCCCCTGAAATTTTCTCACTCTGGAGTTGTGGCTCAAGTATAAATTTTCTGGCTACTTTCTTTGCTTTAAATAAGAATGAGCAATTTACAACTTGAATAAAACTTTTTTACAAAGATAAGATAATTTTAATACGTTCAACGCAGTTATCTTTACTACTTAAAAAGGAAATCATGTGCCTTACTGGTTAATCATAACTTACAAAAAAATGTGCAATGACTCAGCGGTAACCCACGTTGAACCATGCTTACTAAATAAAACCATTTATAAGGTCCAATATAAACAGAATAATACAACTTAAATTAACTTGAACATGAGAATTATTTTGAAAAATAAAAAATAAACCAAGCTCTAAAAAGAATACCATTTGAAAATTTCAATTAGTTTATTTGTAAAAACCAAGCTTCTTTTAAAATGTCTATAGCAATATTTTGCTTCAAAATACTAAGAGCTCATATTTATCTGACAGATTCCTGGAACTTTCAATAAAACCGGAAATGTATTTTTATAGTAATATAAAAACTCAAAAGCTTCCGACAAAATCGTTTCAACCTGTGTGTACACTTTGTATAACGTTTTTCATATTATGATGGTTTCGTCTGGTGCTTTGGCAAACTAAAAATACATTTTAAAACAATCGATTCCACGTCTAGTTTGAACGGAAATAAAATACGCGTCTCGTAAACATTGGACCATAAATTTAAATTTCTCTGATAACTGGGAACCGTTTATAGTTTTTCTTTATAAGCTTTTTATCTCGTCAACGTTCATGGATTCGTTGGTGGAATTTCAAATGAGAGAACAAGGGTTACATTCTTTGCTTTTTTTATGGGTTCTACCCTTAGCATATAAACAAGGATAAATTACAATCACGATTTACAAATCTAAATAAGAAACAGACATTGACCTTCATTCAGTGCAATTACCTTATTATGGCACACCTCTGACTATAAAGTAAATACAATTAAACATCTAATGAAAACAGTACATACATATACATAGTAAAATTTAATTTTAGTTACATATATCCTATGAATTTTAGCATTAGTACAGTTGGTTTTAATATTTTTTAAAGGTTTTTGTTTGTGTCAGTCTAACTCAGTTTTAAGGGGATTAAATTTTGCTCCAGATAATACTATCTATACAGAGTATAAATAATAAAAATAACCCTTATTTCAAAATTCTTTACCAAATCTAATTTAATGTTGACCAATTACTGAAAGTAACTGACTAATTATGACCAATTTATATTACTAATAAAATTTCGGATATTATAGCCTAAAAGCTAACAACGTTTTCGAGAGAGAATTTAGGTTGGCCAGTTTTATATATGTCATATCTCGCACTATCCCGGACATCATACGGGCTGTCTGACTGTCGGTAGGGGTTGCGTTTATTAGTGCGCATCGCACCTTACAGGTAAAATATTGAAATTTTCAGAACAAAGAAAAGGTTTCCGATGAAATTTGTAAAAAATAACATTTTTACATAAAAAAATGTCCAGTGAGCAAATTTTCGTAAAGTGACTAGTTTGCCCGCTACAAGCTTGGAAAGGCTGGCTCGACCTGACGTCATTTGACTAGCCGATCGTTCAGAGATACAGCCGTTGTGCCGACATGTATACAATAAGTTTTACAAGCTTGTAGCGGGCAAACTATAGCAACTTTACGAAAATTAGTCACTGTACATTTTTTATGTAAAATGTTATTTTTTACAAATTTCATCTGACACTTTTTCTTTTTTCTGAAAATTTCGAAATTTTACCTGTCATAGGTGCGATGCGCACTAATAAACGCAACCCCTCCCGACAGCCCGTATGAGGTCCGAGATAGTGCGAAAGATAACATATATAAATACTGGCCGACCTAAAATTTATTTTTTTTTTTTGACGTGGCTAGCTCTCGTACTATTAGATATTAGTGTTCCAGGGCGAGTAAATCCGAAAACAATAAAAAATTAATAATAAATTTTTCAATTCTTTATATATTTGTTTGAAAAATCGAATCTTTAAGATTCATATCGAATTTAGAAATAGAAATTCATTGGCATTTATTAAAATTTAAATGTCGTATGAATCAACTCTTCGAGAATTAAAAATTAAAATCTCGACCGTTAACATTTAGAATCCATTATCCAAATAATTGAGACAAGGGAAAACCATTATTTCATTATGAGATATTATGGCCGTTCATTTCGGAGAAAATCAAACAAAAGGCCTTTCGTATAGGAATTATTTTACTAGAAATTCTCTTAGAAAAAAGTACTCAGTTTCATGCTTACAGTTGTATAAATAAACGGCAGTATTTCGATGAGTACTCGGTAATACATATAATATTCCATTAAAAATTGTTTTCTTATTTTCTATATTTAAAGACATTTTAAAATTCGATCAGATTAAATTTTTGGGATACAAAAAATAAACGAAAAGCAAATAACAGTTTCATTTTGAACGAATCGACGACTTAATAATATCAAAAGTCCTTGAGAAGTGATTAAAGAATTTGAGACGGTACTTTCTCGGATTCTATAAAAAAATCTCAGATCACAGCGTGAATCTTTCAATTATTAGTACGTATAAAATTGGAAATTCCATAGTTCGATCAAAGTTATTTTTCTCATTTTGATATTTGTCTCGCTCTGGTTTCTGTGATATAGACAAATTTTAATTTCAAATCAGCCTGAATGCATATCTTAACAACGATATTGAGACAATGTAAATTTATAAGAAACTTATGAACCGATTTAAAATATTATGTTTATAAAGAAAATCTACATTATCACAGACAAGGGGAAGGGCACAAAATAGAAAATTTACTTGGCGACTTAGTATATAGGTGGTACTCATTAAGGACATTCGTCCTTTAAAAAATAAGAAAATGCAATAGTCAGCCAATTTTGAGAAAAGCGCCTTATAAATTCGAGTTTCAAAAATAACATTACTATAATATAATATAATTATAATTATATACGACAATATAATTCGTTTAAATCTTAATATCATGGTACACTTCACTTGTAACTGCCTCGAAAACTTTAGCTTCTAAGCTAACTATAGCAGATGTTGAATGTTTGCAAAATAATTTCTTAGCTCAATTTTTATTCAAGGTTCATTACAAAAAAGTCCATCATTTAATGATTGAAAATATTAATTTTGATTTAAGGGTGGTAATATTGCTTTACCTTTATGACAAGACTTAAGATTTTATTACTTCACAATCATAACTATGAAAACGTGTTAAGGATTTATTTAATGCACATTTGAATATCTCTCAAAATTACTTCTTCATTTTGTATTTTTTTTTCTCCGTTCTACGGGTTTCAGAATATTTCTTTCCTTTATCACCGCGACCAATGAGGTCTATTGTGATGTGACCCTCTGTGTTAACTAGGGGAACATCAGGCTTTTAAAGAAAGTCAGCACCTGCCTAGGGGTTGTCATTGCTATCTCGCCAGGCGTCATGTCCGTTCATTTTGTATACTATTAACACTATTTAGTTTGAATCTCGGAAACATTTCAAATACAGTGGTACCTCGACATACGAGTTTAATTCGTTCCGCAACCTTGCTCGTATCTTGAATTACTCGTATCTCGAATTTTATCTTTTATCTCTATTAAAAAGATGAGATGCACGACCTGTTGCAACTTTTTGAGACATTCGACCTGCTAAACCGAACTCGTATCTCAAATTTAGCTCGTAACTCAAAGCAAAAATCGCTCGCTCGTATCTCGAAAAACTCGTATGTTGGGGCATTCGTATATAATGAAGAAAAACTAAAAAAATATATAATGGTTATTACAATTTATTAATTTTGAAATAATTCAGTGAAATATACAGCTTTAAAACATTATAATTAAATTAAAATTAATGAGTCGAAAATAGCTCAAATTACTTGTATATCCGGTTTGAAAAATCTGTCAATTTTTCTAATTAAAAACACGAGTAATTGTAAATGATTGGTACTTGAAAAAAATATAATATAGTCAATTAACATGCAAATACTTAATCAAATGCAGCTTTATTTTTGAAAAATATATCAACCCACTTTTATATACGTGATGTCATTAACAAGTGGGATTTAGTTGCATGTTTATAAATTTTAACTTTTTTAACTATGATTTTTAATTTTTATAAATCACTAAAATAAGTTAAAAATTCTATGGATATTTAACATCATTTAACCAAATCTACAAGAGTGTGATATTTTATCTTTGTGATGAAATATTTTAGAATTTATTTTTATAAATCACAATGAAAAAAAATAAAACGGAATTCAACAACTGCTTCTCTTATCGCGTTACGTACATACGTTCTTATTTTCAAAATGAATAAGCAAATGTGTGATGCAATCGTTAACGATTTCCATATTTGGTTTCATTCACCTCAACCTTATTTAAAATCGTTAAAAAGAATTGGAAGTTATGTATAAAACAAAATCAGAAATTTTAAAAAATGGTAATCTGCTTTTAAAAATAACCCTTCACAAAACAGTTTTTAGAAAATTTTAATAGGGTACAAAATTGATAATTAGGACGAGTGGTTGCCGATGGTTACTGGACACAAAGCTGTGATTACAGTTTTAATTCGTATAATGATGAAAAAAATGTATGATTTGCATAAAGGGTTTTTTAATGTGGTTTTGAGGTATAATTTTAAGTGTACATTGGACGTGGAATTATTAATTAACTGCAGGGTGGCGATTGACTTGAAAAAGTCAGGGAATTTAAAATTTCTGGAATGGTCAGATAGTCAGTCATGCAATTTTAATCAAGGAAATTTGTAGTTTATTTTTTATTATCTCCATAGCATTCAAAAACATTTTAAATTCAAAAACAAGATAATATTTCAAATATTTGCGCCAATTTGAGATTAATTCCATTGATTGTCGTTTTAATATCTACAGAAAGGTAAACATAAAAGCGTAGTTCTACAAATTTTAGGCAGTTTTGGGTATTATTATAATAAAATAATTTTCAGGCATAACTAAGAATTTTATTGTATATTCAAATAATTTTTTTTGTAAGTGTCCTGGATTTTCATTTTTAATCAGAGAAAAGCCAGGAAATTTTAAAATTAATTTTCAGTCGCCACCCTGAACTGTATAATCTAAACTTATAGTTTATAATCCTTTTTATGTCGCAAAGTTAGTTAAACTAAAAATTAATATTGTGATGATTTTCTTTCTGGAATGAATAAGGATAAAGAATGAACTATTTTTTGAAAATGGTATAAGTTCATTTTAACAGAAACGTCCTTGATTTAGCACTAATAGTAATGTATTCGATAGTTTAAAACGGAAAAATTCGAAGTTGAAAATTCCATAGGTCGTCGTAACCACGTGATATTAAATAGAGCTAAAAGTCCGGAAAAATCGAAAAAATCATTGGATAAGTTATAGAGAAAGGACGGGAAGAGTTTAAAGACTAAGCTAAATAATTTTCTTTTTGTAGAAAACTATTAGAAACCATTTCATATTTTCTGTACTTAAAATGTTTTCCACAATATTTTCGTAACTTACTTACCAATCGCAATTTTATCAAATGAGTAATAATCATTTTGCGTTATGTATTTAACTACAGTATATTTTAATATCATCAAGGAAATTTTATGTGTATCAGAAATCCATAAATTACGCAACACGTTTTCCAAAGTATTTCAACCGCTTCGTCTTTTACGTTTATAAGAAACCCTCAAACCCTCTTTTCCAAGGTTTACTTACGTAAAACGTACTGCAGGCAAAAACCTAAAAACATTTCAATCAAATATTTTTAATAATTTTACACTGGTATTATCCAGCTAGAGTTTCATAATAGTGATGTTTTATTTTTAGTTCTCCCTTTTTGAGCTTTTAATAATATTTTTTTTGTAACATAACGTTTATTACAAAACTCACCCTCATCCTACTCTAACAAAATATTACAACTTGAAGAATCCATGAACTATCCTTCAATTCGTTACGTAAACTTTTGAAAACCTCTTTTTGGTACGCACAGAAAGAGGGTAGCATTTTCTTAACTATGACTAGAACTGTATTTTTTTCAAAGTAACATCTCATTAATTTTAACTGCAAATAAAAGCTTTGTTCTCACAGTGACCTGAATTGGATTTGAACCATTTTTGAACTGCTTGTGTACAAAAAACTGATTATCTTTTTTTTTATCTTTTCTTTTTCTTTTTTTTCGTATGCGCACACTCAAGTAATTCAAATCCAATCTAGGCCACTGTGAGAACAAATCTATTGTAATTCATGCTGAACTAAGATTTGCAAAAATACGAGCATATGAATTGAAAGGCTAAGAGAAATGGTTTTTAACTTTGTTGAAGGTACTGAACCCCACCAGTTTCATATGCGCATTCACCGAACCCTTCTTATTTGGAAAACATTTTTTTAAATTCATAACAGGTTATATGTATATTCATATACATTGTATGAGTAGGGTGTATGTCTTGACTTCCGCCGAACCTCTGAGACTTACTAATCGAACCCCTTGGGTTCGCTCGAGCCTCGATTAATAACCTAAGATAAGCTAAGATGATGAAAGGTATACAACAAAACTGAATTTTAGGAGTAGTTGGTCGTGAAGATTAAATTTTTATAGTGTCTTTATGGATGAACGTTTCTATTTGAATGTTTTCATGAAGACTCGTAGTATGTTGAAGGGTTCATCAAGTCAAGTAACTGGACATTTTTGCCATGAATTGTAGTTGAAGTTAAAACCATTAAATAAATAACTTGTAAATTCAATGCATTTAACTTGATCTATTAAATTAATTTGAATTTTACTTGATTTTAAGCCAAATTTAAGCAAAGTATTATGAAAACCAAGTCCTGTAATGATGAACCCCGAACTATATTTAAGGGGATCATAACATGTGATGGGCTCAAAAAATCGATTTTTTTGTTTGTTTATAAATTACTTTCTTAACATGTCTATAATACGGTAGTAAAGTGATTTTTGAAAATTCGAAGTCGTTTTAAAGATTACAGCAGGTAGAAGAAAGGGCTGCTCGGAGCGCTGAATTGGCAGTTGAAACTTTAAACGCGTTTTTCTCAAAACCGTGTTTTTCAAACTTTCCTCCATCGTATCTCAAAAACGGCTTGACCGAATGACTTGAAATTTATAGGGTACACTCAACACATGTATTTCCAAAATTTCGATTTTGTTATAGTAAAAAACAAAACAAAAAAACGCAAAATTCACAACTTTTATTTCAAATGTCTACCAAAAGTCCAATTTTTTTGTATATTCATTTGATAATAGTTCATTCCGTGCATTTAGTCTTACAAATTAAAACGCCGTTGTTTTTTTGTTTTTTTTTGTTTCGGATAAGCCAATCAGCCGTAATCGTGGAGGAAGTGCGGGCTCATTTTTTCGAGGGGAGGGTGTTCAGAACGCTGTAACTCATGTTCTACACAATATTTTGAGCTTAAAATTTATATTTATACTGTCGAAATATATGCTAATAAATGATAATAAACTTAAAGATCTATCTATTTACTGGTCGTAGAAAAAAAAATCTAAAAAATCCCTAAAAAACAGACCTTTAAAAAATGAAAAAAAAACATTCATTCAAAAAGAAAAAAACACCAACTATTTCTGAAATTGAGTTTGTTACATTCTTCCTTAATTCACTTTAGCCTTATAATAAATAGGTGGATTACATTATGAATAGTCTTTAATCAAATTATAAAAGACGTACAATCATTATTTTTTCACAGTGGAACAAGTCAATATTTCTAGATTATTGATTGAAATTTTAAAAGCATTAACTACTAAAAGTCAAGTCATAGTGAAGAAAAACTAACGGAACTCATCAATATTTTCGATTTTCTAGAAAGGTGCATTCCGTTAATTAATATTTTTCTTTTCATTTAAAAGGAAAGTTCCGAGGAATTTCTAATTTTTATATCACAAGTTATGAAAATAAGCGTTGAAATAGAAAATTTCATCTCTCGTACGGTCGTTGATATTTGATTCGAAACAATTAAAGTTGTTGATAATTAAATTACTAGATTTAATAAATAAGTAAGCGATTTTTGTCTCTTTGAATAATTGATTGTGTCACAGTCGATAGAAATAAATAAACAAATTACATATTGACAAATGGCAAACAAAAGCTATATTAAAATAATCAAAAATATTTTGTAACAATTTCAAGTTTGATTGATTCTCGATCGAGTTTAACGAACCGTTGTTTCTTACGTATTAAATTCGCTCAACAATTAAATATCTGAAATAATTTTTTACTAAAGATTGTCAATTTTAAAAATGTATTTTTTTTTCAAATATGAACTTGAAATATGAAAACGCGCGGAAAAGCGCCTACTGTTAAAAAACATCGTTTTGAAAAGTACAAGTGAAAAGTAGATCTAGTTATTGTTGAAATAAATTATAAGTTTTATTCAGTGATGAAAAATGATTCATTATGTAAGTAAATTAACATATTTTTAAATAATTCGCAATCTATACATTTTTTAAATGCAACTTTATATTTACTGAGTAAATAACGGTTATTAAGAAACTCGGTTAATACAAAATTTGGTCTCAATTACTGTATAGTTATGATTTCTAACGTTGTATTTTTATTTTATAATAAAATAAAAATTTCATCTCGGATACACACAATAGACTCGTTTTTTACAATTGAAACACTTACACCTAAACTCTGAACTACTGCCAGGGCCAGTTTTAGAAATTTGCCGTATATATGCACCTTGAAATACTATCCCTAATACTTGAGAGTGTTATTTTATAGTTTTTAATATATCAATTATATTTAATTTTATAACATCTTCTTTAAAATAATAATAATAATAATCTTTATCGTATTTTTTTTTCTGAATTTTCTGAAAATCCTCGTGCTCAAAGTTCTTCCCTACTTTATTTAATGGTAAATACAGCTACAATCCCCCGACCAAAGCATTAGAAACTCGAATATCTTTCGTTAAAAATGAATTTAAAAGTTTGTTAAAAATAAAAACCGAAAAAAAAAAACGGAAATATAGACTGACATAAGACTTCAATGAAGGTATCGTTTCACTAATAACAATTTTTGAAAAAAAAAAAAAAAAATTCAAATTTGGCGCGTGAAAATCTTAAGTTCTCTTTTTCGTTTAAGACGAAATTCGTTTAATTGGTAATTTATATCTCAGTCCATTCAGTTTTGTTATAAAAATTTTTCTGTTATTGTATTTTTAAAATTAATTTAACATTATTGTCGCTTCGATTGCAGGGTTATTTCGCGACTTCTTTGTTAGTTGCAGTGGCGTGCGGTGACTTTTGAAACAGGGCATTCGGTTAGAAGTGGGGGGGGGGGGTAATAAAACCACATTTTAAATTTATTTTTTTATTTCATAAACATGGTGTTATGAGTAGTTATTTTTTAAAATTAGCCTTATTCGACGATCCTTACAAAAATCATTAACAACCGCATTATATATTGTATTTTAAAACCACGAAAATAGTTCTTATCTTAAAGAACAGAACATTTGTATGGGCTCGGGTAAATAATTCAAAATAAGTCACGAACAGTATCAGTAACAATAACATTCACTGTTTAGATTCAAAACGGTAAACGCATCTGCAGACCGTTAATCGGCAATGTGAAATGCCATGAAACGCATGTTACTGTTGTCGCCTACGCATTCATTCGGTTTTTGCCGTTCATTTGATTTGGTAAACTATGCCAATTTTATGAGCGATACATTTCATTATTACGTAAATTAAAAAATTTATAAATGATAAAAGTATATCATTTTTAGAATCATTTTACAATGCATGCAATTACGTTAATTAAAAATGAAATGAATAAATCATAAAAAATATTTAATTTTTAAAATCGTCTTACAATCCCAAGGCATGCGGCGCATCTAAAGCATGTATCTGACCGCACGCCTCTGGTTAGTTGGTATAATGAACGTTGTGTGTTAGATCTGTCGATAGTAAGGTGATTTTTTTAAATTGCCTTCCATCTTTGTTTGAAGCCAGAGACTTCCGGATCCAGCATATTTCCAATATCCTGTTGAGCGAAAGTAGAAGGACAACCAAGGTTTTAATTAATTGTTGTAAACATTTCAAATATCAAAGAAAATTTTATTGAAATTTAAATAATTTTGGGTAATTTTTACTTTCCCAACTTTCGACATCTCGATACAATTTTTATTTTATTTTTAAATTAACACAGATTGAATCTAGAAAATCCAATTTTTATTATCGAATCTAAATTTTTATCTACGGTATCCTGTTAACTCTACATGGATCGATGTTTGTTAATTTTTATTCTTTTACGACAAATAGTTAGTTAATAACTTCCTTATTAGTACAGACTCATCGTTCATATTCATTGCGCTTATTAATTGCTGATTAATCCTTCTACTATTTGACATGAAGTTAAAAAATTGCTCAATCGTGCCTCATATACACGCCTTGGCGTGCGAATTTTATCCAAATCGACGTACCGAGAGGATTAGAGGGGTAATGCCCCCCTCAATTCGTGACTGTCTTCAATTTATTTAACCGGTTTATTTATGAAATTGCAGATAGAATTACATTTATGGTTTAAAATTTTCAGACGATAGTGTTAAGTTAGACATTGGCATCTGCACCAATATTTCAATATTGATAATAAATCTTTTAGGAGTGAAAACAATTTATCTATATAAGTGATAACACTTACAAAATTCATTTCTCAAGGTTTTTCGTCCTTTAGATCAAAAACTGGGTACGTCCATAAAAGCCTAAATAGCTCTCAAATACGATAAAATATCAATTCCACATATGTATGTATTTAAAAACAAAATTTCGTTATTTTTAGCTAATTATCTAAACTATTTTTACAAGAAATGGGAAAATACATGAAAAGATGTCAAACCCATTTTCCTCGCATTTCATATCTAGTAACAATATTTCTTATTGATAATTTGATAAAGTTTTTATTAAATTTATTTTTCTTTTTTTATAGATCCACTTACAATGAGTGACCCCAACGCGGGAGGTGGTGCACCGCCCCCGCGGGTTGCTCCCGTAGCTCGTACGGGGGCGGTGCGACTCACGCATGTTGCGGGAGGCCAATATGTCCTGAATGCCAACGTCCAGTCCCAACCAGTGCCTCCGTTATCCCAGGTTTGTACTAAAATAGTTTCAGCTAAAACTCAATGTTTTGATTTTATCTTCCTATTTGTTCTGAGAAAAAACTCAAATAACCAACAGTAGATATTATTAGATTTAGATCTGTTCCAGTTATAAATAAAACAGTACATTTATGATACAAGAAGTTCTACGCAGTATGAAATTATGAGTACTTAATATTAATGTCAATTGGACATCAATTGTACCGTTAATGTATAATTTTATTTTCATCTGGAACAGATTTTTTATCTTCATATAGCAGTTACTATCCTTAATATAATTTAGATACTGTTAATTGGTTCTTATTAACCGACTTCAAAAAAAGGAGGTGGTTCTCAATTTTCTTTTATTTTTAGCTTGTGCTTCCCGTGTAGTCCTATTTTAATTTGAAGGAAATTATTCACTTCTAAAGGGTTGAAAACTATAGGATGAAATATTAACTTCTTAATGGATAGCTCGATTTTGAAAATTCTTTTTTCTTATTGATAGAACATAATTTTAAATTAATCTCATATCCATTTTTATAAAAAAAACAAACTCCGCTTATAAGGGGTTAATAAAAATCAGGGATAAAATAATAAAATTTTCCTGGCTAACCCGATTTCCATAGTTTTGTTTCTAAAACGTACATCGTACCTTTAAATTATTCACATTTCAATTTGAAGAAAAAAATCCAACCCTTAAGGATGAAAATAGGATTTCGATGAAATAGTGACATTTAACTGAATCATTGATTTTTGATGATTTTTTTCTATTGGAAAGAGTATTCCACTTAGTTCTATCAATACATTTGAAAGCAAAAAATTTCAACCCTTTAAGGCAATAAGGGATGATGTAGTAACTTTTAAAATTTAACGCCGCTGCCTCATATGAGCAGCGCGTTTAGTAGGTTTACCCATATATTCAAAGAAATAAAATCAGTTATCAAACTTCAGACCACTAAAAATCGAGAAGTAAATAAAATTATAACAAAATGAAAAACCGACCTCAAAATAAATAAGAAGCTTAATCGAAAATAATTGCGTATCCTTACAGTTTCTACAACTTACAAGTTATTAGGATGATATAATGTACAACTATTGTTATTTTTGGAGTTGGTGTCAGCAAAAGAAATAATTATTAATGTTCATTTCTAAACGCGAATAGTATCAGAATAATGAAAGAAATGTTGTCTACTTTAGTTTGTTTTTGTTGGTAAACTTTTAAGCCCCCTTACGTTAAGGGGGTGTTCTAGTCTAGATGCCCGAATTTCGAGCGTTTTTTTGGCAATTGATGAAAAATAAGCATTTTATATTTTTACTGTTCATTTCTTTATTTATATTCAGAGAGAACACAAAATTAATTTCAAAATTTCTTTTTCATTTAGTTATGCGTCATTGAAGTAGGGGGGGGATAGGCCGTGTCCTCATCGCCATGATTTCTACCCTTGTGGTCATTTGAAAAATAAAACAATGATGGATTCTTGAAATGTACGAATGTCGCTATCGCATGAACCTACAAAACTAAAAAAAAAAATTTTCATAAAATGGCGGCTACTCAAAAATAAAGTTCGATTTTTTCCACCATTTTTTAACTTTGTTGAATTTTTAAAATATTACAAATTTAAAATTTTCATTTTTTGTTGGTTCATGCGATAGAGAGATATTTAAAAAATATTCATGCCAAATTTCAAGTAAATCGGCTGATTAGAACTTGCGATATTATGGCTACCGCATCGAAAAAAGTAGTTTCGAGAAAAACTTGTTTAAAGTTTTACGTTAAGTCTCAACCGGTCTACTTGCTACGACACTAAAACGGCTATACTTTTGGAAATAATTTGAATTTTGAAAAATCCTTTTAGGGAGATTTTTTTTTGAATATATAAGCTATTGGATTATGAAACAAAAATTTTAGATTTTTTCAAATTCCTAGACTAGAATATTCCCTTAAAGCTTATGTCGCGAATCAAGAGTATCAAATCCTGGCTCTAACATTAAAAAAAATATATTAAATTTTATAATTTTAGATAACGAATGTAGGCTCAGCAGGCAAAACTAACGTAACAACTATCGTTAGTCGAATTCAAAATCTAACACCATCTCGCACAACGAACGCAATGCCTGTACCATCATCTCCGAAAGTTTCCTCAAATGCATCCAGTACTCATCCAACCATCATGAACGTGCTAGCAAAACCCAGACAAATCCCAATGATCGTACAGGGAGGGCTACTAACAACGGGATTGCGTTCTCAACAGCAAACGCCACCATCAATGTTTGCTACTCCGTCACCATCAGCTTCCACCACACCATCAACGCCGTCAACTCCATCCACTTTAGCAACACCCAACTCTAATTTGGCTGGTATCAAAAAACGTATCAAACTAAACGACGGAACAGCTGAACCAACCGTGAACGATGAAAACACCGGGTTGAGACGGAGGATTTTAGAACACAAACTCTTAAAATTAGAAAGCATCAAGGAAAGGTTTGTCCGATTCAAACAATTTAATAGTCATCGAAATAATTATTTCTTATTCAGTTATTCAGATCATATGATGGAACTGTACTACTTGCAAATAGGCGGTGATCTTTCTGATTTTGCGACCTGGCGAAAGAAACCACCAACACTAGCCTATCAACAGTTTTGCAATGCCAATAAACTGGAGAAGGATGAGGATGGCGTCGAGATCAAAAAAGAACCCGCTTCCACGGCATCGCCGAGCGTACAAACAACACAAAGACCTGAAATTAAAATGACTGGCGTGGGATTAACTCCGGTTGCCGTATCGACAACATTACCAGCAGCCGTGGCGCAATTAACGCAGCAAGGTTTGTGTGCATTAATACGAATAAACGATTTGATTTTAAATCAATTTAATTTATGATTTTTTTAAATTAATGACACAAATATAAGAAAATAAAAGCTAATTGTTGTTCTTTCCCATTTTAATTTGTAAATATGACTATTGTTAATCGATTATTTAATGCTTATATACAGCGTGGCCATGTTGTCTACTAAATCTATTAACAAGAAAATATCAGTTGATATGATCAATTTATTACAAGTGAAGTTAATGAAAACTTTGATTAATTCTCAGAAAAGGTATTGAATATAGATATTTGTGTTTATAAGTCGTATTCTACATATCAGGGATTAGGGTTTGCAAACCAGTTGAAACCGTTTTTTTAAAGGAAATATCAGAAACCAAAAACCCGGTTATTCAATAAAAAAAATCGGGAATATTTAAAATGAATATTACAAAAGAACTTTGGGCGAAGTATTTAAAAGTATGCAGAAATCAAATCAATTATTCAATCAGGAGTTTCTCTGTCATATTCGTCAAAATCAGAAATGTTAAAGGGTCTAGCCGTATAACCATATCTCAGCGGGCCCAGGGTGTTTTTTAGTCTGACGTTTATTTTGTTCTCCTCCACGTATACCTCTAGGTGGGAGTAATAAGTGCACTCGATACTAGAGTGCTACTCCTTCTATTAACGGAGCTAAAGGGGTTACAACCCTTAACTTAATTTTTTTTTCTCCGAAACTAATAAAGATAACGAAACAAATTTTTCAAAATAATATTTATATTAATAAGTTCTATATTCTGTATTTTTTTTGTGCTCACGTCAAAATATTTAAGTGGTAAAAAACTAATGAAATATTTAAGGGGCTGTTTTTAAACCTCCCTCTTAGTTGACACCTACCAAAAAATATTTTATGCAACTATTAAGTAACCTACCTACCACAAAAATTTCGAGAAAATCGATTTGGATAGTGACCATTAACTTTATTAGTTTAGGAGAAAAAAAATTTAAGTTTAGGGTTGTAACCCCTCTAGCTCCGTTAAATAAAGGGGTAGCACTCTAGTATCGAGTGCACTTAGTACTCCCACCTAGAGGTATACGTGGAGGAGAACAAAATAAACGTCAGACTAAAAAACACCCTGGCCCCGCTGAGATATGGTTATACGGCTAGACCCTTTTGGCAGGCGATTATTAGAAAGAACGATTCAAATTGAATCAGAATCAGAAAGTTTGTAGGTGAGGATAGTGAGATTTAAATACATAATAAAAAAGAATGAAGTGGAAAGGTCGCTAATTGATGAACTTTTAGAAAAGAATGCCAGTTATTTGAAACAACCGGGAAAAGAACGAGCAACTTAGAATTACTTTTAAATGCTTTAATCACAGTTAAAACCAACTTCGACGGATTCAGAAACATTTTCTGTATCAGGAAATGTTTCCAACAAAATTAGAAATAAGAAATAAGCAAAATTTAAACAGGTTTTTATCAGTTTTAAAATTTGCAAATGAATTTTTATAACTGAAGTTGAATTAAAAATAAATACCATAAATGTGGGGTGATTTTATATAGGTTTAAATTGCTTAAAACCCCGGTTTTTAACCGGTTAACCAGGTTAAAGATACGAAAAACCGGTTGTAACAAAAATACGGTTTTTTTGCAAACCCTTTAAGGCAGTGGTTGGGAAACCGGAGTAAATTACCCCAAATGGGACAAAAATGAAATTTTTGGGGATAATAAGGAAACAAAATTTGTATAAATCAAAAAAAAAATCCATTGATTGTCTCCTTTTTTAAAGTAACGGGGTAATATCGATAATGCAAAATTATTTTTGGGTAATGGTAAAAAAAGTTCCCCTACCACTGCTATAAGGGATTACCGACATAACATCAAAATCGGTGAAAACTGAGTCTTTCCTCTGAGATCTTTATAGACATTTATGATTTTATATGTTATAATATAGACACCAATGCTTTCCAGGGTAATTACTAATGTTTAATTTAGAAATTGATACGTTTTTTACTTTTATAAGCTTTTACCATTTAAAATTAAGTTTTTCTTATGACTACAACATGAGTCGTTTCGTATGATAGAGTGGTATTAGTAATTTTTAATATTATAGGGAGTTGTCCAAAGTTTTGGTTTTTTTAATTTTATTGCATTTGCTATGCTAATGCTATGCTAATAAAATATCGACTTATATTAGGTTTTTTCCCAATGAAAATAAAACCGTATATTGTACAGTACAAGTCAGTCAAGTCTCTGGTCCCCTCGATTTCTGAGTAAATCATTCATATTATATTTATTAAATTGAATAAGAAGATTCCAGTTGTTTAAATAAATTAATCAGGCCCTATAAAAAAAGTTGGTAACCCTTGGTTCTTTAGATATTTGATTCTGCAATTCATCGCTTAATTCTATCGTTCCCAAAATTACGTAAATCAACTCATTGTGTATATATAAATTACGCAATTTATATACGATAGAATCAATATGGAATCAATAAAATTTAACATACAACATGGACGCCGTGTTTCTTAACTTCAAAAAGGCGTACGTAATAATTTTGTTAGTCTTTTTAAAATACATAAAAAAATCAAACCCCACATTTTTTGTACTATAATAAAAATTTTAGATTTCAAAAATGGACTAATTGTAAGTAGTGTCAAAGGAAATAGAAGAATTTTTTTTTGTTACAATTCCAATATTTTATAGGATCAGGCTTTTATCTAGGTATATATTAAGGGTGTTTAATATGGGTTCCTGGGATATTCTAGAACATGAGCATAAATTTCAGTACCGTATTTTCCGGACGATAAGACGCACGCCAAAATTTATCAATAAATTTTTAGAAAAAAAAGTATGGTTTGACGATAAGACGCACTGACACAATTTTTACAAAAAACAAAAAATTCAAATATTTTAATCCACTTTATTATTGTAAAACATAGGTATTTATTTGTAGGAAAGTTTATTATTATTTATTATAATAATAATATTATTTATTATTATTATATTATCGGACCATAAGAGGCAGCCTGATTTTGCGACAAATTTTCAGACTAAAAAATTCCGTCTTATCGTCCGGCAAATACGGTAATTATAACTATTTTCTATTAGCTAAAAGAGTTTCTAATAGTGTAAAAGGTTGAAGACCCTTGGTGTGTATAAACTCTAAATATAAAACTGACCCCAAGTAAATTATCGTTAGTTATTAAAATATTACTTCAAAAATATTGTATATAATTTTTGTCATATGTGGCCATTCTGTTATAAGCATAAATATATTTGACTGAGTATTTGTAATCGTTGAAATGGACACAGGTCAGATTCCTGGACGGCCTCAAGGAGGTCGTCATGGTATGGTGTTTGCCATTCGAGCATCCACACCAAATCCTGCCCCAGCATTAGTGCCAGGTAGTTTATGTGGCGCCCGTTAAACTATATATATTTATATTCGTGTAGATTAAATGTTGTGGATGACTTCATTTTTAAGTTGCTAACATTCAAATTTTCATTACACTCAGATTTCTATTTTATTTTTTCATGCTAATATACCTAGATGTCTGATTTAATGAACATTTTTTTTTTTCGCTTTTAACAACGAAAAATACGACTTCTTTGAACTATATAATTCATTGTTATTAAAAAAACGAAATATTTATTTTAATTGCCTTCTTGCTCGATTATCGTGTGGTTATTTTTAGCCTTAGTGTCTGTTTTATTTTCTCAACTTTTATTCAAAATATAGAAGCTCGTTATAATGTGATGTTTGATGGAATATCTTTCTTTTTTCTCGTTATTTTTATATTTTCTAATAATAAACTTTGGAGCTTAATGTGTAAACTTTAATAAGAAAATCTTGAGATAAGTAAAGATTTTAAATTAATTTATTTGAAAGTATTTGAATTTTACGTTTGTTTAATGTAGGAGGAACACCTTTGGTACCTGAAAACGCTAGTGGAACGCCTGTGATTCCATCTCGTGCACTTTCACATTCGAATATTAACTCAACAGATAAACGGGGTGGAAATTCGCGACTTTCCACAAATACACCACCAGTGGTTAATAGAAGTAGAAGCGTGAATCATAATAGTAGTGGTAACCAAGAGCAAATCGTTGAAAAGGCCAAACAAGAAGCGTATGTAATGCAAAGAATAAACGAACTTCAACGAGAAGGTCTTTGGTCTGATAAGCGCTTACCACGTCTTCAAGAACCGCCAAGAACTAAGGTCCACTGGGACTATTTGCTCGAGGAAATGGTCTGGCTTTCAACTGATTTCGCTCAAGAACGTAAATGGAAGAAAGCTGCCGCAAAAAGAGTAAGTTTTTTTTTAATGAAATTAAAAAAAAAAAATTTTTTTAATAAAAATTTATAAAAATAATTTAAAAAGTTTTTTTAATGAATTTTTTTTTTTTTTTTTTTAGTGTGCACGTATGGTTCAGAAATATTTCCAAGACAAGGCGCTTGCAGCTCAAAAGGCGGAAAAAGCGCAGGAGTTACAACTTCGAAGAATCGCAGCGTTTCTCGCTCGTGAAGTGCGCAACTTCTGGGCGAACATCCAAAAAGTGGTCGAATTCAAACAACAAACGCGACTGGAAGAAAAACGCAAGCAAGCACTGGACCAACATTTGAGTTTCATCGTCGACCAAACCGAGAAATATTCCCAGTTGCTAGCCGAGGGAATGAACAAAAGCGGAGCGCCGCCCGTCGAGGGTAATGTAGGAAGTGCCAATTCATCCCGACAGCCGTCCCCCTCGCGACAAGGGTCTGACGCCGAGTTCAATCCTGGCAATCAGTCGTCGTCGGATGACGAGGAAACGATCGCGCAAGCCGAGGCCGAGGCATGCGACGAGGCTCAAGAACTAGCCGCGCTGCAGCGTGAATCCGAGTTAGACTTAGATACGTTAATCAGTGCGGACTATTTACAAAATCGGGACAAAATTGTTTTATCTTCATCTAGTGACAGTGACTCAGACAATGAAAGTGATCAAGAAAATAAAGGTGATATTGAGTTTAAGATGGAGTCGGACAATGACGAATCCGATGTAGAAGATACGATTTTAGAACAAGAAAAAGCTGAAGGAACGCAAGATCATAAAAAGGAATTGGACGAACTTAAGGTATGTTCCCGTATTCAGTATAACAGATTTCTAGTCTAAGAGTTTGGCTGTATTTTAATTTTGCACTGCTATAAGTTTCATGCTATATTAGCATAGGCGTGAGAAAATTCTATGCTAAAAAGATATTTAAAAGGTAGAAAAATTGGAAAAAAATTCACAATATTTTATACAAACAATAAACCTGTTAAAAAAATTCAAATATAAAAAATT
Source organism: Sisyra nigra (assembly GCA_958496155.1). Taxonomy (NCBI): domain Eukaryota; kingdom Metazoa; phylum Arthropoda; class Insecta; order Neuroptera; family Sisyridae; genus Sisyra; species Sisyra nigra. The sequence goes on along the minus strand of OY292314.1, from coordinate 7,286,053 downwards.
AAATAAAAAGTAAATGTAAAATTAAAAAAAAATCCACCTTTATAATATCCCCAGATACGTATTTTAAATTAAATGCAATCGTTATCAATGGATCTAATTGAAGTGACTTCGGTGACTATTTCGTGGTGATTTACTACGAGTGAATGGTATGGCAGTCGAAATACGTATCTGGAGATGCAAAAGCTTTTTTTTTTTTTTTTGATTTTAGTGTTACTTTTTATTTTAATATTTTCAATTTTTAAAAGGTTTATTGTTGGCAGAGAGAAGACTGAGAGAGCCGGATCGCATGAATACACGTGCTGCCATCTACTCCGACTAGGAGTGTTTGGAACTATTCCTTAGTCAGTTTGTGTTCCTTTCTCCACCGTTCTACACATGGAACGTCTGCCCTAGAGAAGGTTCTCTCTGTCGAAACATACTACTTATCTATGCTCATGAGAGAGAAGAAAAGCGTTTCGAGTATGTTCCGACAGAGAGAAACTTATCTATGGCTTTAGACGTTCCGAGTGTAGAACGGTGGAGAAAGGAACACAAACTGACTAAGGAATAGTTCTAAACAGTCCTAGTCGGAGTAGATGGCAGCACGTGTATTCATGCGATCTGGCTCTCCCAGTTTTCTCTCTGTTGTTGGTAGAAAATAATGTAACATTTATTCTATATTAACCCCTAGAGTACCGACGAGCGCGATCGCGCTCGTGTACGAACGGTATTTTTTATCTTTCTAAGTGTTCTATATAATTCAAATTAAAATGTTATTAGTTATTACATTTTCTAATTTTTTTTATATTTTATTACTATTGAATTAAATGACAGCAAAAACAAAGATTTTGTTGGCATTTTTAAGCATATACGAGTAAAAATCAATGGCACTAAAACGGTTAAAATAGGCCCAAATAGACCAGTGTCGATAATTTTTAAACCCAAAAAAATTATAGTAGGGTAAAACCCATTAGAAAAGGAAGAGAATATAACAAAAATGAAAGCAAAAATTAATTACGGTGGATCTGAGGTGGTGAAGTGGAAAAGGGAAAGGGGTTTAAGGGTAGAAACGGTTTATCTCGATTTCCGACAAAACTACAAGTCCTATGGAAAAAGGTTAAATGGTAAAGTTGTAGATAATAAGAAGATCTACAACTTTTGTGCTAACACAATAACCAAGTTTTTGGATTTTTATTTTAATCTCTTTAAAAAAAATATTTTGTTCCTGAAATTTGATAAAAACTTATTTTTAAATGTCTCAAACACACTGTAATTTTTTTGATTTAAAATATTAATTTTTTTACCTTACTTTGACTTGATATTGAAAAAAACACCCAAATTTTCAATCGAAAATTCTCACGTCAATATATCCACTTTTTTAGAAAAGTCGGTGGGCTTTTTGTCCGTTAAAATTTTTACTTTCTTATGGTGCAAAAAATATATACATTGCAATGTTAAATGTTTCGAGAAAATGCAATAATTAAAATGTTAATTTTAATAAATTGCTCAAAGTTGTATTATGTACAATTTTGAGCAATTAATAAAATTTACACTTTAATTATTGCATTTTCTAAAAACATTTAACATACATTTTGAGGTTATGTGAAAAAAGTGTTAGCACAAAAGTTGTAGATCTTCGTCTTATCTACAACTTTGCCATTTAACTTTTTTCTATAGGACTTGTAGTTTTATCGGAAATCGAGATAAACCGTTTCTACCCTTAAACCCCTTCCCCTTTTCCACTTCCCCACCTCAGATCGACCGCAATTAATTTTGCCTTTCTCTTCCGTTCTATTCTTTTTCTAATGGGTTTCATCCTACTATAATTTTGTTTCACTTTTTACCATTTTCAAAGACTTTAGGTCTGGTATAAAGGTTAAAATTGGATTTTTATTAAAAAATCTGAACTTAAAGCCCAACTTGGATATCTAGTAGTAGTATTTGAATTATATTAAACATTAATTTTGTGTTCATTAAGATCCGTTTTCTTATAATGCAACTTAAGAATACCCAACAGTTACACTGGGACCTAGTAAAAAATCTTACTTACAATTTTCCCCCTTAGCTAAGTTATTATAGGGAGTATTAAGTTTCTTTTCATTAAAGCAATGGTATGAAAAATGTGAAATTAATAGGAAAATAATTGTTAATAGGAATTGGGTGAAATGGACATAGACGAACTAAGAAAAAAATTTTCCAACTTACCTTCACCGGAAACGTCACAAGCGGTAGATGGTTCGGACAACTCGGATGACTCTGACGATGAGGCGAGCGTCGCCGAGAAAACCGATGCGAGTGACGATGAATCATCTGTCGACGAAGGCTCACCATCGAATTCTGAAAACTCCAACGTCGAAAACGACATAGAAGAAGTAGGACTCAAATCATTGTTGGACGACAGTAGTACCCAAGACGGTGACAAAACTGAAAATAAAGACCATTTATTCAACGACGTTGCCGCCTTAGCCGAAAGTATACAACCTAAAGGAAACACTTTATCATCCACAAGTGTACGTATTTCCTCATTTTAGGGCATAATATTTATTTAATGACAATGAAACATATGATAATAACATTGACATGTTCATATGTAAAGATCCAAATAGGCTTAAATTTGGACATCTTTGATCAATTTTTTAATTTAAATTTCAGGTTGTGACTCCCATTCCTTTCCTTCTGAAACACACTCTACGAGAGTACCAACACATCGGTTTAGATTGGCTCGTTACAATGTTCGAACGTAAATTAAACGGGATCCTAGCCGATGAAATGGGTTTGGGAAAGACAATTCAAACGATTGCCCTACTGGGACATCTTGCATGTGTAAAAGGCGACTGGGGTCCACATTTAATCATCGTGCCAACATCCGTGATGCTCAATTGGGAAATGGAGTTTAAGAAATGGTGTCCTGGCTTTAAAATCCTTACATATTATGGCTCGCAAAAGGAACGAAAATTGAAACGAATCGGTTGGACGAAACCGAACGCGTTTCACATATGTATTACATCGTACAAACTAGTTATTCAAGACCATCAGAGTTTCAGACGAAAGAAATGGAAATATCTCATTTTGGACGAGGCGCAGAATATTAAGAATTTTAAATCGCAACGATGGCAGTTACTACTTAATTTTTCGACACAACAGTAAGTAGATATGCTCATGAAAAGTTGGTAGAAAGGAACTATATCTCCGTTTTAAAGAAATGATTTGAATATTAAGGATTTAGTCAGAGATTCACTCAACTTCCAGCGTTAATTATAATTTAAGGGTAATGTGATATTTTTAATATAATTCATCACTTTGTCATATTAGACCAGTGGCGATAATTTTTGAATACAAAAAAATATAGTAGGTTGAAACCCATAAGTAAAGGAAGAGAATATAGCAAAAATGAAAGAAAAAATAAATTACGGTCGATCTCTGAGGTGGGGAAGTGGAAAAGTGGGAGGGGTTTAAGGATAAAAACGGTTTATCTCGATTTCCGAAAAAACTACAAGTCCTATGGAAGAAAGTTGAATTGCAAAGTTGTAGGTAATAAGAAGATCTACAACTTTTGTGCTAACACTTTTTTCACATAACCTTAAAATTTATGTGAAAAATTCCAATAACCAAATTTTTGGTTTTTTATTTTTATCTTTTACAAAAAATTTTTTTTATGAAATTCGGTGAAACTTACCTCTTAATGTCCCAAATACGCTGTATTTTTTTATATTTAAAATATTTATTTTTTCACCTTATTTTGACTTAAGGGGGTCGATACATTTAACCGCCATAATTTTTACCGTTTTTTGAAGACTTTAATCCGCAAATTAAATCATTTTGGAACTTTGTAGAGTTGTTTATTATATATTGAAGTACAGAAAAAACATTTTTTTAATTTTTTTTCAAAATGGCCGCCGTAAAAATGAATCTGCCGAGACCCTCTCGGAAAAAGATATCAATTTGCGGGCGTTCTCCTTTCTCGTACGGTGATTTGAACTTAAAAAAAATTAATTTGTACGTGTTCATAAAATGAATATTTCTAGATAAACAAAAAATAAATAAATCAAATATCGTAAATTGGCACAATTCAGAATAAAAAGTTCGATTTGTTACCTTTTTTTTCAATGTTTTTTTGATAAAAAAGGTTACTTTTTGATTTTTTTTTTTGGAATGTTTGTGGTTTAACTAGAAGCTATTACTATAAAGTAGACGTGTACAAAATTTCATTGGAATCGGTTGAGAACTTTTTGAGTTAACCTGCCCGGAAATTTCAAATAAGTCGTTTCGAAAAAAACGCGTTTAAAGTTTTGACACACAGAAACTGTATGATTACAGTGGCTTAAGCGCCGAGGTCAGGCAAAGCACTTAAATGAGTTTTTAATATATAAGTAATGATAATTTTGTTTTGAAAATTTACAAGGATATTTTTGAGATGATATTCTAACGATTTATGAAGAAAAAAAAATCGTTTTTTTTTTACATTTATCGCCGCCCTTAATATTGAAAAAGCACCTTAATTTTCAATAAAAAATTCTCACATCAAAATATTTACTTTTTTAAATAAGTCGGTGGGCTTTTTTGTTCGTTGAAACCTCTACTTTCTGATGGTACAAAAAATATAAATTCATTTCAATGTTAAATGTTCCCAGAAAATACAATAATTAAAGTGTAAATTTTAATAAATTGCTCAAAATTGTACATAATACAATTGTAAAATGCTTGAGCATTTTTTAATAATGCCCAATTATTTACATTTTATTATAATTATTTCAGGATAGATATTAATCCTTGTCTATCTATAGCTTTAAAATGCGATTTAAAGCAATTTTTTTAATTTTATTAATATTCTTTAATATTTCAGACGCTTATTATTAACTGGAACGCCGTTACAAAACAATTTAATGGAGCTGTGGTCTTTGATGCATTTCTTAATGCCCAATGTATTTCAATCCCATAAAGAATTCAAAGAGTGGTTTTCGAATCCTGTCACTGGAATGATTGAGGGAAATTCAGAATACAATGAAAGTATCATCAAACGACTTCACAAGGTAAAATTGCTTACTTATTTATTAACTACTCTTTATTTGATTTTTTTAATATGATGTTAATATTACTCTAACTGAAAATGTAAATGTAGTGTTTTACTCCATTTATTATTTATCCGGATGACTTGAGGCATTTGTCTGATTTTTCCAAGTTTTAATCTTAAAATGTGAAATGTTTTCTGGTTGATTTTATTAAGTTTGTAATTTTCATTCTTAGGTTTTGAGGCCGTTTCTTTTACGTCGTTTGAAGTGTGAGGTTGAAAAGCAAATGCCGAAAAAATATGAACATATAGTTTTATGTCGTTTATCGAAACGGCAGAGATACTTATACGATGATTTTATGTCTCGAGCAAAGTATGTTGATCTAACTATTTTTTTTTTTTTTGGAAGTGGATATTTATGGGTTTTATTTTTTTAGAACTAGAGAAACGTTGGCTACTGGAAATTTATTGAGTGTAATAAATGTTCTAATGCAACTGCGTAAAGTTTGTAACCATCCGAATTTATTTGAAGTTCGACCGACAGTTTCACCGTTTCAAATGGAAGGCATTACTTATACAACAGCATCATTGGCGTATGGGTTACTAGATTTCGATCCTATAAATGTAAGTTTCACCTAGTAAATCTTTCTAATCGACAATTACCGGATCACATTACGACGTTTTTTTTCATGGGTACTTACAAAATACGAATTTGAATTCTTAACTTATTTGACAAACGACGCGTTTTGCGGAACAGGGCCAATTAATTTAAAAAAAAAAATGTTAATATATACATTCAAAGGTTTTTAATTGGTATGATCCAGATGAAAATAAAACCGTTCATCACACGGTATCTTACTTATATTATAAACGTGAAAGTTTGTATGGATGTTTGTTGCTCTTTCACTCAAAAAGTACTGAATGGATCTGGATGAAATTTGGCATAGATATAGATTATAATCCGGTTTAACATATAGTATACTTTATATCCAGAAAAAAACGTACGGTTCCCGTGGGATAGATTTTTTTTTTTGTTTTTTTTACGGAGCAAAAGATTAACTTCATTTTTTGAAGTGTGGTAGTTTAGAGGCCAGAAAATGATATAGATTACTTCTCATACCGGAATAATAAACGGTTAAATGGGATAGCAAAACAAGTATGTATTCTATAAGAACCGTGTATTTAAAAGCAGTTTCGTTAAAGTTTACGAAATAGAATCTTAACTCATTTTCTTTAAGAAGACTTGATCTACTTTTACTCAGGAAAAATATACTATTCCCGTGGGATAGATATGTTTTTTGTTTATCACAGAGTTAAAGATTGATATGATTTTTGCAATGTGGTAGTTTGGGGGAGAATGATATAGGCTATAATAATGCATGGTTCCCATGGGATAGCAAAACAATTATATCCTACAGGAACCGTACATTTAAAAAGTTTCGGTAAAGTTCGTGAAATAGAGTTTTAACGCATTTTCTTCCAATTTTACACAATAACGATAGAAATCTCTACAAAGTTGGAATTAAAAAGTTGACAATTTTTACTGGAAAATAAATATGAATTTCAATTTAACACCCGACAAAATTAATAATGAAATTTTTTTAAATATTTGAATTTTTTCATTGTTCATTGTCGAAGATATTAATTAAAAATAAACTTATTAAAATAATAAACTAAAAATTTCATAATTTAACAATTACTTAACGGAACGAATTTTAATGAAGTTTTGCTAAAAATCCTGTAGGGTAGCTACTCATCTATTCTTTTAAGGGAACATCCATTAATTACGTGAGGCGTTCAGGAGCCGAAGGGGTCTATCCGAATCTCATCTAATCTTACTTTGGGGAAAGGGAAGATCTCGCAAATATTACGTATTTTTTTGTTTTGAAAAATATCACATTAGATTGCGGGTTGGGGGAATGATATATGCCAAATCCCATGACATCTTACCAGAGGGGAGGCGATGGAATTTCAAAAAACGCCTCGCGCAATTAATGGATGCCCCCTAAAATAGCTGTATGGTTTTAAATAACATTTGGTATGAAAGATTTTCAAGTTCTAAAGGAAGGAATACAGTTATTTTTTTACTAAAAATCGTATAGAAGCTGATGTGAGACAGCTAACATCTCTTTCTTTAAAAGTAGTTTTACGAATTTTGATGAACTTTCTTTGGGTCTAAAGTCTGAGAGCATCTATCATCTTTTTCTGTCGAAATAGATTACTTTTTATATTTCGCTATGAACGTAGGGAATCTTTTAATCAATCTGTTAAAAATAGATACACTCAGCGAAGCGAGCGGGTATCACCTAGTAAACTTAAAATTATGATCTATATATTAAATGGTTTTATTTACATTTGGAACAAACTTAATATGTAGTGGAAAATTGCTTATAACTTAATTTTCATAAACCAAAAATTGATTCATACTTTTTTCTTTTAAGACAAAATTCGTTTAATGTAAAAAACATGTCAATTCCTTAGTTTCATTATAACCGTTTCCACTGTTTGATATTATTTAAAAAAAAAATCTAATATTTAAATATTATTTTCAGCAAATCGATTTGTATTATTGCCACTTTTTACTGGCAAAATTAGAATCGAACTTACGGGCGGTCGATGCACATCGCATTCGTGAGTTAGCTTTACCGAGGAAAATGATCGAAGAAGTCGACCGTATGCCAGAGCCACCACCGCCGTGTCCTAAAGGAAAAATCCATATGCGAATCAAACTAAGTGAGCCCCGTGACAGTAAAACCAATCTCACGAATTCGAAGACTTCGAATGTGAAGTCGACGATAGCCACGACATTGGCTCAGTCAGGTATGTGCTTCGACTTGTAGACATAGTTTACCAGTAAACTTTCCAAGTCAATAATAACAGGATTAGTACTTTGTTACATTTTTGTCCAATTTTTTAATGAAAGGTTTTACTTAAACAAAATCTTGTTGGAATTTGAAGCCAGAATCTTTGACATTATGAGCGAGTTGCTCCAGATGAAAATAAAAACATACATTGTAAAAATAATATTCAAAAAATATTGCGAAGACATGAAACTTTTAATGTACAGTTTTATTTTCATATGGAACAAATCTTTGAAGGAGTGATTATAAAGAAATACAGTGGTACCTCGACATACGAGTTTTTCGAGATACGAGCCGGCGAGCGAGTGATTTTTTGCTTTGAGTTACGAGCGAAATTCGAGATACGAGTTTGGTTTAGCAGTTTGAAGGTCTCAAAAAAATGCATCAGGTCGTGCATTTGATCTTTTTAATAGAGATAAAAGATAAAATTCGAGATACGAGTAATTCAAGATACGAGCTAGGTTGCGGACGAATTGAACTCGTATGTCGAGGTACCACTGTATTTCTTTATAATCACTCCTTCAAAGATTTGTTCCATATGAAAATAAAACTGTACATTAAAAGTTTCATGTCTTCGCAATATTTTTTGAATATTATTTTTAGTACGCTAAGAATGTTAAAAGAGTGGCTAAAATTAATTGTTTGGCTATATAACTAATTAAGTGTTCAGATAAAGAATAATTACAGTCGATACGCATAATTAGCCTCTGCTAGCAGAACGTAATTTGTATGAGATTCTAGAAGAGCCAGGCTTTTACTAGTAGAGCTTGAGCTTGACTCGACTTGAAGAAGCTGGTTATGCGTAAAGACTGTTATACAAATACGATGTTTACGAGCAAATATCTATAGGTTTAAAAATTCGAATGACAGGAGCGAATCAAAACCGACAAGGTTATCTCCAACTGGTTCCTCATACCAATGTCAAGGCAGTAGCTCTTAATTCGGCGGTTCAGATCAAAACGGGTCCTGAAGGTTCGTCGCCCCTAGCGCAAATCGTACAGCCTGGAAAACATTATTTCATTGCCAATTGCACGGCGCCGACACAACTTCAAACAAGTACAGGTAAACTAAGATTTCAGTTATCTATTTTTTTTTTCTTTTTTCAACTTTCTTCTCTTATTTTTTTCTTTTTTTCTTTATTATTTTCCCTAATGTAGCGGTTTCGTCAACAGGGCAAAGGGTCACTGTTTTGACTAAGTCACCATTTGTTACATCGACGGTCGCTGGTGGACCGCGAATTATTAACACTACAAGCAACGCACGGGCAATGCTGATTCCTACGGTTACTACAGTTGGAAATATTATAACCCAGGTTAGATTTTTTTTCTATTAATCAATAGTATATTTATTTTCATTATAGAGTTGGAATAGATTGATTTAATGATTGATGGATGTTTTGAAAGAAATATCAGAAAAAGAAATCAAATTTAGGAATTAAGATGTTGAATTTCGGCATAAATCTTGTTTTTCATGAATTATCCATAGTATATTATAGAGATGCAACGAATAGTGATTTAGCCGAATAACGAATATTCGGGCACCCTCGGCCGAATCGCTGAATATTTGGTACCAAATATTCGGCCGTTTAATTTATGAGTTAATCATATCACGAGACGCATTATTTTTTATTAAAAAAAATAAAAATTTAACGTCAACCGAAATTGATTTTTATTTACTAAGTATTCGCCTAGATCGGACACCAGATCCATATAAGTAGTGGTTTCTAAACTCAAAGCCGGTTCCTTCTCGAGCCAACTTAACTTAAATTGCTTTGATTCATCATGATTAATTCTCCTAATAGATTTTCAATTTTAATTTGTAATTTAAATATTAATAATTTCGAATTAAACATTTGTTTTGTTATGTTGTAGTATTCGGTATTTGGCTGAATAGTACACAATATTCGGCCTAGTACCGAATATTAAAAATACAACCGAATATTCGTTACATCTCTATTATATTATAAATATATAAATATAGCGTAATACAATAGCCCAGTGGTTCTCAACCGGTTCACCGCGGTGCACCAGTGCACCGCGAAAAAATTGGTAAAAATGAAAAAATTCGGAAAATCGTTAAGACCAAAAAATCCACAAAATGGTGAAAAAAAGTCTATTTTTTTATATAAATTAACTTAACTTTTAAGTAGATAAATAAAAGTTATAGCAAAATGAAAAACCGACTCCAAAATAAATAAAAATCTTAAACAAAAAATGCAATAAAAAAATTGCCTTTCTTTGCGGTGTCTAAAACTTACAAATTATTAGGATGATATAATGTACAACTATTATTATTTTTGGAGTTGGTGTCAAGCAAGGAAATACGATTACATGGTACTTAGCAATAAACGAGAATACCTTATGAAATGTATTTTTCAAATGAACTTTTATACAATATACTCGAACTGTAACAATATCTAGCGACCTTTAAACTACAAAATACCCATAACTAATCAATTATTTTTACAAATGAACATTTAAATTTATTTTCTTGGCTGACACCAACTCCAAAAATAACAATAGTTGAACATTATATCATCCTAATAATTAGTAAGTTGAAGACACTGCAAGGATACGCAATTTATTTTTTTACTTTTAAGTGCATTTTTTATTAAAGATTTTTTTATTTATTTTAAAGTTGATTTTTCATTTTGTTATAATTTTTAGTGATCTGAAGTTTGATAACTGAATTTATTTTTTTGAATATGAGTAAACTTACTAAACGCGCTGCTCATATGAGGGCAGCGTTGTTAAATGTTAAAAATGACTACTTAAACCCTTTTTGCTCTCAAGGGTTGAAATTTTTTGCTTTTAAATTTAGGGGAAACTTTCTAATAGAAAAATAAATTATCAAAACTCGATGATTGAAATGTGAACAACTAAAGGTACGATGTACGTAATAGAATTTTTTTTTTGAAATCGGGTTAGCCAGGAAAAATTATAATTTCATCCCTTATTTTAACCCCTTATGATTGGAGTTTTTCATAAAAATTTGATATGAGATTAATTTAAAATTATGTTCTACCAAATAAAAAGAATTTTCAAAATCGAGCCATATAATAAGAAATTAATATTGTATCCCTCAATTTTCAACCCCTTCGAAGTACACGATTTCCTTTTAATTAAAATGAGACTAAACTTGGATGCACCAGCTTTTAAATAAAAAAGAATCATAAAAACCCGGTCGAAAGTTCTGAAGTGACAAACATTTAAAAAAATATATAGTCAAATTGAGGACCTCATCCTTTTTTGAAGTCGGTTACAAATAAGTGAAATTTTATATTTTACTATTATTTTTTCAAATATCTAATCAAAATTATGTACATATGTTTTTTGATATTTTAATTTTGGTGCACCGCCACCTTTTTCCATTATCAAAAGTGCACCGTGACTTCTTAAAGGTTGAGAACCACTGCAATAGACAATGTTTATAACGAAAATACTTAACACAAAATTGGGATAAAATGAAATAATATTGTAATTGTAGTTAAAAACGTTTAAATTAAAATGTTTAAAAAAATGTTTTTTTTAAGAAGAAAATTATTTTTTTTCCAGACTACTAACGTAGATTCAACCCAACCAAACCATACGCCTTCTTCTATGACTGAAACTAAACCAACTCTTTCCAACGTTACATTATCTCAACCATTAAATGTTTCATTAGTCAACCAATTACTATCCCAAATAACGAGTGCACAATCAACACCAACCACCAAAGTATCATCAAAATCTGAATCACCTCGAAGTTCGTTTTATGACGTACGTTAATCAAACTATTTATTTTAATGTAATTATTATTATTATTTTTTTTTAATTTTACAGCCGGTAATTGAAAAAAGAAAACGTAAAGCTAGAGAAATGAAGCTTTCAATATTAGCACGAGTCAATAGTGAACGATGTTCAGCATTTCCTTTATATGGTGAAGATTTGCGAAACGCCTGCAACGTTTTTACACCCAGTAAAGATGTTTTTGAAGATCACCCGGCTTATCGGGATACAACTCCATGGACTGCTCGAGGATATTCGCAATGTCGCGATGCAGCCCTTCATAACAACGTATCATTCTCGTGGTACCGAACAAAGTATCTTAAAAACGCAGTTCGATCTGTTGAAGATTATATTGTCGAGATGAAAGATATTTTAGATAGGTAATAATTACTTGCGCTTTTTTATTTTTTTTTTATATATTTTTTTAAAGTTTGTTTTAACGATTGTATTATTTAGGTTTGTATTTTGTGTGCCGGCCGTGCAAGCACCTGTTCCAAAACTGCACGTTTCACATCCTCCGCCTGATAAATTATGGGCGGAGCGTCGAATGGAATTAATTTTCCAACAAGAGTTGTCGAAACCTTGCGCTCCGCTCCATACGATAACACGTAATATGGCAACGCAATTTCCGGATCCGAGATTGATTCAATTCGATTGTGGTATGTACTAAAAATATGAACGTTATGAACAATCAAGATATGATTTTCTTTTAAATTTTTACAGGTAAATTGCAAACTCTAGATAAATTATTAAGAAAATTGAAGACTGAGGGACATCGCGTCCTAATTTTTACACAAATGACGAGAATGCTGGATGTTTTAGAATCATTTTTAAATTATCATGGTCATATCTATTTACGTTTAGATGGAACGACTAAAGTTGATCAACGTCAAGTAAGTGTTGGTTTTTTGTACTTAAAACAAATTGCATTACCGATCAGTTGGTTCATAATTTCATTTATTGTCCACAACTTTTGCAGTAATGCAAGATTAAATTCAAACGCCAGCATGAATACACGCACTTTTTATGTATTCTATCTAGAACTTTGAAACATTTTTTTCAAAATTAAAACATCAATTGTTTTGTTTCCAATGAAAATAACATCGTATATTGTACAAGTCATGCACAATATAAAAGTTGGCTTTATTTGCGAGTGCAAGTTTGTTATCGATTCAGAATTGATTCTAGCGATTTTCGGATTTTTTTAGAACAAAAATTTTGATTCTTTTACACATGCATAGTAAAAAGATTTAAGTCAAGTCCAGTTCTGCTGTCAACGTTATCCACCGTTAGTTCTCGTTTAATTTTGAAGTCTTTCGCAGAAAAAAAATCCTGAATTTATTTCTTTATTACTGTGTAAGCGTTTGACGATAATATTAAATAGCTCCGTACAACTCCATGTTTTAAAAATGTGACCATTTTGACCAGGAGCGGATTTAGAATGTAGCTTGGTGGGGGGTCACTACCGGGGTTTGTAGTGATACCACCCCTAACGGGAGGCCTAGGGGCCCTCCTTCGGAAATTTTTTGGAAATAAATCTCTCAAAAACGTGTTTTAATGCGTTTCTTGGTTAAATACAATAACTAATAGATTTGTATATTTTACTAGTTATTTAGCAGACAATCTGTATCAATGTTATAAATGTAAGAAATTCCAAGATGGTTAATATTGTCGAAGTCCTATAGGCCTCTATACATTTTAAAATAAAAAATTGATATTATAGAGAAGAGAAAACTGCCAGTTGAATGTATAACACAATTGATACTATGATCGGTATTCACGCTAAGGGAAGGGACAGCAGGCCAAACAACCAAATTTCTATTGAGTTTAGTATTTATTAGACAATTGAATAATTAACGTAATTTTATTAAAGTAAGAAAAGCTTTGTGGAGGGGTTATGACCCCCATGACCCCTCCCCTGAATCCGCCACTGATTTTGACTCCATTTGCAGACATCACCAGTAAAATTAGTTGTAAACGCGTTGAACGAAGACTGACGAAGACCGAAAACTTTTATGAAGGTCGGAGATAAGAAATAAATTTTCTTTAAACGTCAGGAAAATTTTTCATATTGTTTTCATTATTATTGTTATTATATGAGAATAATTATGATAAAATTTTTTTATATAATAAGTATAATAACTCTGATAAGTGACGATAAGTTTAAGTGGTAGGGGGCTATTTGAGACGTATGACTCGTATAACAACACATAATTAACAGCTGTTTTTCAATTAGCTACCAGCGCCACCCAACGGGTCCAAAGGTACTAAGATTTGCCTAACAATTGGTCACTTTTTTTTAGCCTTTCTCGTATTTAAGTGGTAGGGGGCTGATTCTAAACCTGTCTGAGACTGATGCGTAATAAGTTTAAAATAAAAGCAGCAATAAAGCTATTAACCTGGTTTTATTTTTATTGGAAACAATTTTTTTTTTTTTTTGTATAATTCAAGCAGATTATCAATGGTCACTTTTTTAGGTATTAATGGAACGATTTAATGGAGATAAAAGAATATTTGTTTTTATTTTATCGACTCGATCTGGTGGTGTTGGTGTTAATTTAACTGGTGCTGATACCGTAATATTCTATGATTCGGATTGGAATCCAACGATGGACGCCCAGGCACAGGATCGATGCCATCGGATCGGTCAAACGAGAGACGTTCACATTTATAGGTAACATTTATTGCATTTTTATCATGCTAGCGAAACGACTTTTGAGTTTATAATATATATAATATAATAGTTAATAACAGTAAATTGTTTCTTTTTGGTTGCTTTAAAAAATTGTCAAGTAAATTGTTGTTGCTCTTTTGGGACTTATAAAAATGAACGTTAAGCTAACTTTAAATATGAAGTCGATTATTTTAAATTTAGTTCTTAAGGCAGTAATGTATATGCATTATTCATAAATTACGTAAGACGTTTTTGAGGCTTATTTAAACCCCTCCCCGGATTGTAAGAAATCATAAGATTACAACAACTCACCCCTTTCCCCGTCATAAGAAGTTTGCGTTAAAAATGACCATACTTATAAAATAACCGTTTAATCAGTGAGATTCTTGGTGCGAAATAGTAAAATTTTCAATTCAAAATCATACGTAAATTAAGATTGTCTACCCCCCCCCCCCGCCGATATAAAGAATTGATAATATTCAGCCCACACCCCTCCCCCCTAAATGCCTTACGCAATTTATGAACCTAAGTTACGATTAAAGTAATACAAACGATTGAACTTTGGCTTCCACGAGTAAATTTCGTAATGCCCAAAAAACATGAACCACGTCCAAAATATATTTGAAACTTCACACGTGGACTTGATCTAAGAAAACTTAGTTTTATCCGCTTTTACCTTGTTAAAGCTAGATGTTTCAAAATATCAAAACCGCCAAGATCATAGAAGCAAACGAAAGAACCTAAGAGTAAAAAAATTTTCTTACAAACTCAAAAGTTGTAATATCTTTAAAAATAAAATAAAAATGTTATGAAGTACATACTAAAACTGGTAAATTTATAACAGATTGGTTAGTGAGAAGACAATAGAGGAAAATATTCTAAAGAAGGCAAATCAAAAACGGATGCTTGGAGATTTGGCTATCGAAGGTGGAAATTTCACAACTGCTTATTTCAAGAGTGTATGTTAATTAATTACTTCTAATATTATTAAATTTTAATCGCAATTTATTTTAGTCGACGATTCAAGATCTATTTGAAATCGATAATAATGAAGATGCACATGCACGAATGGCTGAAGTTACTGAACGTGACAAGGAAAGGAGGGAAAAGTTACAACAAAAACAACTTGAAGCACAGGTAAGATTTAATAAATTGATTATGAAAAAATCATCTTTCATTATTCCTTATTTATACCATTTTCGTATATCTTCTATCCTCTTATTAAAGGGGGGTTCAGGTAAATTTTAGTAAATTAATGTGTAATTTATTTCCAGCCTTCTTCACCGAGCGGAGACGATAGATCTGCAATGGGCGTTTTAGAAAACGCTTTAGCCACTTGCGAGGATGAGCAAGATGTTCAAGCAGCAAGAACGGCTAAGGCTGAAGCCGTTGCCGAACTCGCCGAGTTCGACGAAAGCATTCCTCTCGAAGAAGAACGTCCACCCGTCGAGGGTGCTGCAGAAACACCTGCTACACCGGCTGAGCCTGAGTTGAGCCGAGCTGAACAAGAAGTTCAAAACCTCGTTAAACAAGTAAATACATTATTTTCTACCACTAATTATATTGATGTGAAACATCTTTATTCGCGTTAAAGTAAAATTTACTATAAAAAATTATTGATCGTTACGTTTCCGTGATTTTCTCAATAGTTACGAAGCGACTAATTGTCATTTTTACAAAACTAGCATTAACTAGTACTATTATAGAAATGTAGAACTTATTCAAATGTACAGCCCTTGTGCAAAATACACCACCCCCATTTTATAAAATAATATAATTTTAAAAATTTGTTTAAGTCTTGCAATTTCTATAAAAGGAGGTCTCACTTGACAAATCGATTAAGTCCATAAAACAGAAAATATTAAAATACATGATTTTAAAATTTAATAAAATTCAAATAATGGAGTTGGCCGATTTAGTAAATTAAGTTAAATCAAGTCAAGTAACTAAATATTTTGTGCGATGATTTGAGCATCAACTTTGCAATAAAATAACTAGCAAATTCAATGTTCGGCTTAATATTTAAATATTAACATTTGATTCGAGTTTGACCTAATTTTAAAGCAAATTTAGTTTGCAATAGTTTGGTAATCAAGTCAAGTAGCTAAAAATTAACTGTAGTAGTGAATTACATATCCATAAAAAAAAACTCTAAAAATAACAATAGTTGCTTTTTTAGCTGCATTTTTTGTTTGAGAACTTTTATTTATTTTGAAGTCGGGCTTTCATTTTGTTATAATTTTTATTTATTTCTCGATTTTTAGTGATCTAAAGTTTGATAACTGATTTTATTCTTTAAATATGAGTAAACCTAAAAAACGTGCTGCTCATATGAGACAGCGCCGTTTAAATGTGGTAAAAGTTACTACTTCATCACCTTTCGCTCTTAAGGGTTGAACATTTTTACTTTTAAATGTAATGAAAGAACTAAGTGGAATACTTTTTGCAATAGATAAAAATCATCAAAATTCGATAATTCAGTTAAACGTCACTATTTCATCCCCTATTTTCATCCTTAGGGGATGGATTATTTTCTTCAAATTGAAATGTGAACAATTTAAAGGTACGATTAACGTAATAGAAAAAAAAATAATCGAAATCGGGTTAGCCTGGAATAATGTATTGTTTCATCCATAATTTTTAACCCCTTATGGGTGGAGTATTTCATAGAAAATGGTTATGAGATTAATAAAAAAATTATGTTGAATCAATAAAAAAAAATAATTATCAAAATCGAGCTATCCAATAAGAAATCAATTTTTCATCCCTTAGTTTTCAACCCTTTAGAAGTGAACGATTTCCTTTAAATTTAAATGGGACTACACGGGTAGCACCAGGTTTCAAATAAAAAAGAATCATCAAAATCGGTTCACCTAGTCGAAAATTCTCAGGTAACATAAAAAAAAACATCCAGTCGAATTGAGAACCTCCTCCTTTTTTGAAGTCGGTTAAAAAACTGATTGGTTTATACTGCCTACCAGTGGCGTGCGGTGACTTTTGAAACGGCATGCGGTTAGAAGTGGGGGGGGGGGGTAATAAAAATTACATTTTGAAATTTATTTTTTTATTTGATAAACATGGTGTTATGAGTAGTTATTTTTTAAAATTAGCCTTATTCGACGCTCCTTCATACAAAAATCATCAACAATCGCATCATATAATGTATTTAAAAACCACTAAAATAGTTCCTATCCTAAAGAATAGAACTTTTGTATGGCCTCTGGGTAAATAAATCAAAATAAGTCACGAACAGTATCAGTAACAAGTAAATTCACTGTATAGATTCAAAACGTCAAACGCATCTGCAGACCGTTAATCGGCAATGTGAAATACCGATAGAGATAGTATTCGACCGTACTATTAATTGTACTAAAATTTAAAAAAGATCACGTGCCTGTGAACGCGCCACGATTGGTCACCATAGTTTTGACGTCATAATGGTAGAGCTATTTAATAACAATAGAGCTTTTACGGCTATTACGTGTGGTTTTTGTCTTTAATATTGAAAATTTACTGCTAAAAAACGATTTAACCATGACAACAGAATTAAATAGATCAAAACACTGTATGAAAACTAACATTAAGACGTCACACACGCTCGGATTTGTTCGGGAGCTGTCGGCGTGTCTCCGGTACTGGATTTAAAAGTTTATTTTTATTTTGATATAAATTTGGAATTATTGCAAAAAAATAAAAATACTTTTGTTCTACAACTTATATATGATCTTTCCATTTATCACAAATAAAAATTAAATTCAAAAGCCTAATTTTTAAAATCGTCTTACACTCCCAAAGCATGCGGCGCATCTATAGCATGTATGGACCGCACGCCTCTGATAGCTACGTTAGAAACTAGCTCATTCACGAATAGTAATTAAGATGTTCTACATCTACCAAGGGTTTGAATGAATCGAATTTTAAACAATTCCTTTTTGAAAATTTGTTTCAGTTAAGTCCGATTGAATTGTACGCGTTACGATTTGTGGAAGAAAACGAGGCGGCATGGTCGGCACAACAACTAGCTGCAGCCGAGGCAGAAATCGAAGCACAAAAGCTCGAATGGGAAGCGAATCGATTGAAAGCGCTACAAGAAGAAGAAGAAACACGTAAACAGCGCATGCGCGAAGAAGACGACATCCTTACCTTCTCACGGGACGACGCAATTAATCAGGTTAATAACTCAAATACAGTTAAAAAATATAAAGCAACAAAAAAAGTAAACACAATCAGAAATAGACGTCGAATCGTTAAGCGTAAGAAAACTCGAGGGAATAGGGTTAGCAATAGTACACTTAAATTAAATAGCCATGACAACAATGTAAATAGTAATAGTCCTAAAAAAATTGTTTCAATCGAAAATAGTGATAAAAATGAAAAAGTTAACTCAGTTTCTAATGATGTAACGATCGATAGCAAAATTGTTAATAATGTAGTAAATAGTAAAAATAGTTCGACAGATTCAGAAATTAGTTGGGATGAACCTAATGTTATACCAGACAATGCTAATTGTTCTCCGAATAATACTCAAGTTGAAAAAGGTAGCACGGAAAATGTGGTGGTTGAGGAAAGTCCACGAACAAGATCTCGAGGCACGGTCAAGATTAATTTGTGGACGTTAGATGTGAGTCCAATTTTACCGGGCGTGAAACCTGTGATTAGATGTCTGACGCCGACGAGAAAACGAAACATGAAACGGGTTAGAGAAAAAACGAATTCAGTATTAAATAAAAATAATCTACGAAAACGTTTACGAAGTAGAATCACGACACAATCACCAAGTGAAACCTCTGTCGTGAAAGAAGTGAAAATTGAAAAATTAGATGTGGAAAAAAATGATCCCGATCTCGACACGGACTCCAATTCGGCCGTCATAAGCAGTTCAAGCATTCCTGATAATATTTCAAACATTTCCGAAAACGATAACAAAGTCAAAACGTCACTGCCCTCAACATTGCCAAATTCCGATTGCGACGTGGTCTCGTCCACCACCGACATAATTCCACTCAAAGGGGTTTCACGAAAAAAAATCAATCGTAGCCGTCTCAAACTAAAAATAAACCGAACAAATTTCGCGAAATTAAAACTTAAAAACAATATCCGTAACTCCTCAGTAAACAATAAAAATGATACACTTGACTCTTGGGTCATTAAATCTCCTAAAAATCAGGTCAATGGCAAACCCGAAAAAGAAACTTCACCCCCGCCATCGAAACCCAATCACTTGATTAGAACCCGTCGATCGTCTCTCAATCCGGTTGTGGCTATCACGGACGACATTGACATAACGAAGCAATGTGTAAAAATTACCAAACTCGCCAATAACATCGAGGCAAACGGTTCGGTGTCATGAGAAGATCAATTTTAGCTGTTAGCTTTTAATTTTATCTAATTTTGTTTAATGATTTTGGTTTTATCTGATGAAAACAAGCTAATTTATTTTTTTTTCATATGTGTGTGTGCTAAAAATTCGTACTGTGATTTAAAAGGAATTTACATACATATTTTCTCAGTAAAAACTTAGTCACAGATTGCACAAAATATTAAGTCGGTGTTTTACTAAAAAAAAAAAAAGTTAAATAAATGTCAAAAGAAATATATAATTATAATCAAGGATCACTTAAATTAAATTCCATATAATTTTTTTTAACGTAAACACATTTTGTTGGATCTGGGTTGTAAAAAAATCAATAATTATTCCTTAAGCTAGTCCTTTAATTAATATTTGGTACATTTTGTTTTTAAATCAATGAATTTCTATCAAACATTGTTAGTTCTATGGAGGGTATAGAAGAAGGGCAATTTCCGTGTGAAAAGTTTGGAGTCACGTCTGTGACAGCACCAGATGGCGCTGAAGGATTTATTGCACTCAATAAATGACTCATGAGTGCACAAATCACACAAGTCTTAAGGAAATGCCACAGTACATGCAGTGTTAGGCAGTACTATAGAAGTACTGTGCGTATTGGTACAATAGGAATATGTAGCCAACTTCAAGGAATACATATAGTACAACTCCATCTTACAAAAATGTGACCATTTTTACTGAACTTGCAGTAAATTAGTTGAAAACGAGTTGAACGAAGACTGGCGAAGACCGAAGAATTTATGGAAGTCGGAAGTTAAAAATAATTTTTTTTTAAACGTCAGCCAAATTATTAAAATTTTTTTCGGTCGTACATTTTATTTAGTAACTGATTTAGAAACAGTTCACGTAATAAAAACATTTTTCAATATAGACAAATTTTGTTACTACTAAATTCTTACAAGTGATAATAGATAAGAACAAGGTAAATTCTTTAGTATATAACCCCCCACCCCACCCCCTTCCCTAACTCTAAAACTAATGTAAATTTAAGATGTTTTTGAGAATTTTTTTAAAAAATAATCGTTATGAATATTTTAAATTGATTAACGTAAAACATTAAAAATATTGAATAAATCACAAATATATAAAAAATAGGTTAGAACAAACGATGTTTAAAAGAAAGTCATATATCTTAAGAAGAGGAAAAATAATCAAGAGCTAACGGAATGATTTTTTTTTATTTACAATCTGCGATTTAACTAATGATTTTTCTTAATTAACAACCGATTTGCAAGAGGCTACTAAATAAGTTTGGAAAAAAAATTGTTATATAGAGTTTAATTTAGTGATCTATATATTCAACCGTCTATTACATAATCTTCTGTGTTTTATGCAACGGGACATTTTGGATAAAATCTCGTTATATAATCAATAAATTTGTAGATAAAACGTTTTTTTTTTTTGGACCCGAAGTGACTACGTATATTTAACACAAAAAACCCAACATTTTATTTATTTGCCAAATAACCATTTTGACTTCTGGCAGTAATTATTTCCAAAAATATAACGTTTAGTGTAAATAATACAACATAATATATTTAATAATTACTTGTTTATTTTTAAGATCACCGCATTTTCATACTTTACTTTAATTTTTTTTGTATATCCTAGGTGTAAAGAGTACATGTAAATAATTTATTTAGGATTAAAAAAAAATAACACATTGTAGACTCACTATTTGGAGAATGGATGAAAGAGTTTTGTTTAGTTTTTTTTTTGTTTTTTTATTGAACCAACTATACAACTTAGTTGTTTATGTATTCTTAAAATAAAATTGTGATAAATTTAAAAAGCTTCAAAGCTTTTGTTTTAACGTGTTTGTTTTGTTGAGCCAATTTCATTACTTCTCCAAAATACGAGGCTACTGATTCAATTTCGGTGTGTGTGTGTGTGTGTGAAATATTTCAATGAACAGCTCCAAGTTCGTGAAATGCTTCACATCGCTGAAATTACGATCTTTATCTGCTTTAGTGGATAATTAATATTGTGACATGTTGTCGCCCCCTATATAATATATATAAATATATATAAAAAAATATATTAAAAATGAAAAATATAGGAAAATAAAGTGTTTTTCCTTGCTACGCAATTGTTGTTTTTTTTTTTGGAATATTTAGCAGAGGATTTTTTGTTGTTGTAATTTTTATTGATTTTTGTTTTTTGTTGTTGTCTTCTGCTTTATGTTCATTGATTGATTGGGGTGAGTTTTCGGGGTTTTTGGTGCCACCCTTGCTCTCTGCGCTGCGGTGTGAGACACCGGTGGCGCCAAAACACTGTCTCGCCACAGCCAGCGAGCAAGGAAGTCACTTTATTTCAGATACTTTTTTGCAAATACAGTCAACTTTCCAAAAAACGCAAAAGATAATTTTATCGATCTTCAAATATATGAAGAAAGTCTTGAGGAATCTAAACATGGCGCCTGAAGAACATAAGGAGGTATGTGTTAAAGAAAGAGCTTTTAAATTATTACAAGCCAAGTTGTCACTAAAGGTTTGTTCCATACGTTGATGCCAAACACTGCCAGAAAGACAAAGAGCAAGACACTTTGACCAAGAGTGAGTGAAGAAATGTTTCAGCTTATAGCCGCTTGAGAGTCGAGCTATGTACGTACCAGTGGCGTGCAGTAACTTTTGAAACAGGACATGCAGTCAGAAGGGGGGGGGGGGGCTTATATAAACCAAATTTTTTAAATTAATTTTTTTGATTGGTAAACATGGTATTATATTATGTATTTATTTTTAAAAATTAGTCTTATTCAACGCCTTCTTACAGAAATCATTAATAACCGCATCACATTATGCATTTAAAAACCACGAAAATAGTTCTTATCCTAAAGAATAGAACATTTGTATCGCCTCTGGGTAAATAAATCACGAAAATTATCAGGAACAATGAGTAGCAATAAGTAAATTCAAAACGTCAAACGTATCTACAAGCGTCAACCGGCAATGTGAAACGCCGAGAGAGATAGTACTCGACCACACTAGTGCGCATGCGCGACCATTTCTAGCCAAGCAATCGCATGCAACGTCGTTGGCTGTTGCGCATTAATTATGAGCCTAACGTTTCATAATTTCGTAAATTAAAAAAATGAATAAATCATAAAAAATATTTAATTTTTTAAATTGTCTCAATCCCATGGCATGCGGCGCATTTATACAGCATGTATGGACCGCACGCCACTGGTACGTACGTTTTCGTGACAATCGCGTATATCAACACTGGTTTGGAGGTGTTGAAGGCGGGGTATGGTTTTAAAGGCGAGAAAAACGCATAATTTTAGGATTTTTTTGCGGCGCCATAAATAATATAATTTTATTAAATTTCATTACATATTATGGTACAACTTTTGAAGTATGTCAGAAAAAATTTTCAAAGAAAAATATTGATAAATAAGCCGGTGACGGTGAATCTCCAAAGGTGCCTTGAAAAAAGTGGTTTTGCGGAGTACATTATAACTCGTTTTTTATATATTTTTTTATTTTTATTACTGCACTTCGAAGTGAAAAACGCGATTTTAGCTCAAAAAGTCGTGGTTAATTTGTTATTAAAAAATAGAAAAAGATGAAAAAAAACTTCCTGATTACCTGTTGATTTATGTGAAAAAGTAATGTTCAAATTTTCAAAAGGATCGGTTCAGTAGATTTTGAGTTCTGATGTTCACGAACTTTAAAAAAGACGTTTTCGGGAAAATCGATTATAAAAATATAATATTATAAGAATCAGGTAGCACGGCCGGTCGTTTGAAACGCTGTAACTCCGTTAGTTTTACTCGGATTGACTTAAAATTTGTACATGATATTCTCAACATATTGTTCATACAGAAAAAAATTTTTAAAAATAAAATGAAAAAAAATATTTTAAAACCATACCCCGCCCTTAGCGGTTTGTAACTCGAGTGAACTTGTCACTTTGTGTTCTTTACTCACTCCTGCCTCTTGGTTAGTGTTGTCTTGCTATATGTTTTTCCGGCAGTGTTTGAACATCATCAGAAACACAATAGGAACAAACCTTAATTGGTGCTTTTAAGCACATGTATTTAATAGTTCTTTTCAATAAATGATGAACTTCAATGCAGGCCTGTAACGGCCATCAATAGCCTTTCAAAGACTATTCTAGAGCTATTTTCTTGATCTCAACATTTAACACATTTTTTCTTTAAGTAAACATATCCCCAGCTCATGAGCCCCCCCCCCCCTTCCTAAAGATAAATTATAAATTTTTCAACATAAATATTTTCCTTGTTATGCCAACTAGTTATGATTAATTTAAGAAAACTTTTTTAAATGATCTTAGATTCGTTCGCGGATGTGATACTGAATCGATAATGAATCAGTTCAAAACCGATTTAGGATCATCGCCAAGCGCATGCAATTTTATGAGCCGAGTTTCGGTCCGATATTCGCGGCTCACACGAAAAGCGTTCGTTACCGATTCATAATTGGTTCTAGCGACCCTCAGATTTTTGTTAGGATGAAAAATTAGATTCTCTCATGCGCAGTTTGCTAAATTGTGGCTAATTCAAAATCCAGTTTCATTGTCATGCTGCGTTCACAAGCGTCAACTTTAGTAACCCGTTTTTAGTTGATCAAAAAAAGTGAATGAAAAACCTCGTGTGAGAACCGTAATCAACTTTTTAACGGATCAAAAAAAGTTTGAACGAGTCATCACACTAAGTCTTTCATTCAACTTTTGATCGATTAACTAAAATCGGTTAACTAAAGTTGACTCGTGTGAACGAGGCCTCAACGTCTGCCAACGTTCAATTCAATTAATAATTTCGTGGGTTCTCGTTAATCCTCGTCTTACTTCCGAACATTTTCAAACTTGTTCACGGGAAAATAACCCTTAATCAGTTCATAAGCGAGTATGCGTTCGACGATTATCCCATCCACTTGGATTGATTCAGTTCAGAATCACGTCCGCGAACAAACCTCTTATACCATAAGGTCCTTTTCGTTAAGACAACAGATTTATCATGTTTATACTTCTAAAGCCATTTTTGTTTAAATTGCGTTCAAAGAAAGTTGATTGTATAATCTGCTGATTAAAATGGCTAAGAATAAGTGAAATAAGTTTTAACAGTAAGTATTAATTAATTTTAAAAAAATCAGCATTTTGCAAATTAAGTAATTAAATATTTTTCATCTTTAAAAAGTAAGTACTTGATATTTATTAAGAGACTTATTCAATGCATACTCATGTAGAGTTTTTATTAAAGGTTTGGATATCAGACAATGGAAACGAAGAAATGCCGGTAAGTTAAAAGAAAATTTTTTCCTGCTTTGTTTTTTTTACTCAAATTAAGAATTTATTTAAAGATGTGGTGTCCTCCGACACCTCCTCAAGACGATAATGACGTCTACATTGATCACACGGTCGCATTTTTATACGAGACTGAAATCATGACGGAGGCTCAACTACCTCCGGTTTATGTCAAGCGAGAACCAAAACGATCACGGCATGAAGCCGGCCTACCCGATAGCAGACGTCCATTGAAGACCCACCGAAAAGAGGAATCCGTCTTTGCACCCAGATCACTTTTTGATAGACCGTCACCCGCTTTAAAAATGCGTCGCGAATTTAAACAACACAAATATCGGAATTTAATTCGTCCCACATTACCAGCGACAGGAATGAAAATGAACACCTCAAAAGGTGCTCCCGAGCCAGAGAATGTTTTGGATTGGTTGATCGATGAAGATATGGCTTTGTTAAAAGCGATCACGATCTATCAGAATCTCTCGATTTACCTGTCAGCGACATCTCCGGCGCATTCAGCTAATTGGGATTTGGTGGCCGACTATGTTAATAACATTTCCAGAATATATCGATCACCGAAACAATGCAAAAATCGGTATTAGTTTTCTAGAACAATCAAGTTTCAATGTCACTAAACAATTTATTTTTCCAGTTTTGATTTGGTGATAGTTCCACGCGAGGAAGGAAAACTAATGTTCGAGCCTGCATCGAAAAAGCAGAAAAAAACCAAGAATATATACAAAGCTCCCCAACAGAACAAGGGGAATCGTTCGATGCGTACCGCTCAAATTTACAATCAAGACAATTACCAATCGTTCTTCCAGTTGTTAAAACAGCGTTTTGATATGATCAAGACAATTTCAAACAAGCGAGCAAGCACTGTAAAACCAACAGTTCCAACAAGTCCGGTTCATAAGAGCACTAAACATGTGACCATATTGAATCAGTCGGGTATTAATTATGAACAGCCTCCGAATCCGATGGAAGTGGCGGCTCGACGTGTGGAACGGCTGTCAAAAGAAAAGAAAATCGCAGTGTTGACACCACAGACAGTGGCGAAAACACCGCAATCGAACACGGTGCTACCTACGTCGCAGTCACCTCAAACTCCGGCTGTAGCGACGCAAGCGGCTGTTACTTCAGCGTCGTCCGTCACTCAAATCGCAATTGCAGTTTCCGTGTCGCAACCGACAACGCATTCATCGGCCACCGTCGCAAACGCCTTAAGAAATCAACGGATCAGCACCGCATTAGTCCAAGGAACCAATGTTGTTACAGTGGGTGGAATCACCGCGGGACAAATCCAAGGTCAACGATTGATCGTGGCGGGTCAAGCCGTGTCGGGGGCTAAGGGTCTCGTCACGGGAACTGTATCGACCGCTGGGGGAAAAGTTGTAAATCCTGCTCAACTTCAACTCTATCGTCAACAGTTCTTTAAACAACAGCTACGACAACTTCCAAATCCTACCGTGATCCAACACCAATTACAACAGAACACTTCGACATCTGCGATTGGAACGGGAGCGACTATCGTTAAAACTTCCATTGCTGGCTCAACAACAGCCGTTGGTAATCTAACTCAAACCGTTAGTATCCAACAAGCTCAAATGACCCCAACTCAAAAAGCGTATTTCCTCAAACAAACCACTCCTGGTGTATCCAAACAGGCAATCACTCGCACTGTGGCTAACGACAGTGAAGTTGCCGCGTTGATCAAGCGACAACAACAAATCCAAAGTCAAAAACAACATGTCCATACACAGATTTTCACTCAGACCGGACAATTAGTACAACAGGCGGGTACTTCACAGGTGGCGACACTGGTCAAAGCGGTTGCAACACCGGGGTCATCATCCGTGACGATTCCCGTGTCGGGAGTGACTTTGGGACCGGGTGGTCAAGTGAAAACGGCTACGGCACAACAGTTGCGACAGTTACAGTTACACTCGCATATTGTGCCGCAAAGAAAGTTGCCGCCCAATGCGAAAGTTGCGCA
Organism: Sisyra nigra; assembly: GCA_958496155.1. Lineage (NCBI taxonomy): Eukaryota > Metazoa > Arthropoda > Insecta > Neuroptera > Sisyridae > Sisyra > Sisyra nigra. The sequence continues at coordinate 7,259,141 of OY292314.1, read as the reverse complement.
ATTAGCTCAGGTTTCGGCTAATAAGACGGTGTTGGTTCAGGCTCCGAAAATGACGTTGATGCGGGTCCAAGGAGCGAATACGGCTCAGTTGGCGTCGGCGGCTGGCGGTGGAGGAACTCAACATGTTGTCTTGGCAAAAACTGGGGTCTCCCGGGCGGGTTCCTCAGTTCTTCCCGGACAAGGACATGGATTGAAACAAACGATTCAGGTATTGAACAAAACATTTTTAATTTTTAAATAATGTTAGTCCTATTTTAATTTGAACGAAATCTTTCACTTCTAAGGGGTTGAAAACTAAGGGATGAAATTTTAACTTCTTATTGGATAGCTCGATTTTGATAATTCTTCGTTTTATTGGTAGAACATAATTTTTAATTATTCTCATATCCATTAAAAAAAAACTCCACTCATAAGAGGGTCAAAATTAGGGATGAAATAATAAATTTGATTTAACTAAATTTACTAAATCGACCAACTCCATTATTTGAATTTTATTCAATGTACAACTATTGTTATTTTTGAGCTTTTTTTACGAATATGAACTGCACTACTACAGTTAATTTTTAGCTACTTGACTTGATTACCAAACTATTGCAAACTAAATTTGCCTTAAAATTAGGTCAAACTCGAATCAAATGTTAATATTTAAATATTAAGCCAGACATTGAATTTGCTAGTTATTTTATTGCAAAATTGATGCTCAAATCATCGCACAAAATGTTTAGTTACTTGACTTGATTTAACTAAATTGACTAAATCGACCAACTCCATTGTTTGAATTTCATTAAATTTTAAGATCATGTATTTTAATATTTTTGTTTTATGGACTTAATCAATTTGTCAAGTAAGACCTCCATTTATAGAAATTGCAAGACTTAAAAAAAATTATAAAATTATATTATTTTATAAAATGGGGGTGGGGTATTCTGCACATGAGCTGTGCATTTGAATAAGTTCTACATTTACTCTAACGCGAATAAAGATGTTTTACATCAATAATTAAAAAAGGGAATTTTTTAAAGGAATTGTTTAAAATTCGATTTATTCAAACCCTTGGTAGATGTAGAACATCTAAATTACTATACGTGAATGAGTTAGTTTCTAATATAAACCAATCAGTTTTTTAACCGACTTCAAAAAAAGGACGAGATTCTCAGTTCGACTGTATGCTTTTTTTTATGTTTGTTTATTTTATGTTGATTTTGATGATTCTTTTTCTTTTATTTGAAAACTGGTGCTTCCCATGTGTTCTAAGGGGTTGAAAACTAAGGGATGAAATATTAACTTATTATTGGATAGTTCAATTTTGATAATTCTTTTTTTTATAGGTAAAACATAATTTTTAATTATTCTCATAACCACTTTCTATGAAATACTCCACTCATAAGGGGCTAAAAATTAGGGATGAATTAATAAATTTTTCCTGGCTAACCCGATTTCGATAATTTTGTTTCTATTACGTACGTCTTACATTTAAATTGTTCACATTTCAATTTGAAGAAAAAAATCCAACCCCTAAGGATGGAAATAGGAGATGAAATAGTGACGTTTAACTGAATCATCAAATTTTGATAACATTTTTCTTTTGGAAAAAGTATTCCACTTAGTTCTTTCATTACATTTAAAAGCAAAAATTTTCAACCCTTAAGAGCAAAAGGGGATGAAGTAGTAACTTTTACGATTTAAACGGTGCTGTCTCATATGAGCAGCGCGTTTAGAAGGTTTACCCATATTTAAAGAAATAAAATCAATTATCAAACTTCAGATCTCTAAAAATCGAGAAATAAATAAAAATTATAACAAAATGAAAAACCGACTTCAGAATAAATAAAAATACTTAAACAAAAAATGCACTAAAAAGTAAAAAAAAATAATTGCATATCTTTGCAGTGTCTACAACGTACTAATTATTAGGATGATATAATGTACAACTATTGTTATTTTTGGAGTTGGTGTCAGCTAAGGAAATAAATATTAATGTTCATTTGTAAAAAGGTTTAATTAGTTATTGGTATTTTGTAGTTTAAAGGTCGCTAGATATTGTCACAGTTCTAGTATATTGTATAAAAGTTAATTTGGAAAATAAATTTCATAAAGTATTCTCGTTTATTGCTAAGTAAGAATATAGTCGTATTTTCTTGGCTGACACCAACTCCAAAAATTACAATAGTTGTACTATTAAATTATTAATAAATAATTTGTAAGTTTTAGACACTGCTAGGATACGAAATTATTTTTTTTACCTTTTAGTGTTTTTGTTTACTTAAGATTTTCTATTTATCCATAATATTAATTCTCAGGTCTTAATAGTTTTATATTTGAAGTAATTATCAGGTTATAAAAGACCAGTTTTTTTTAATAATTTTTTTTTTTTTTCACACGACGTTTTGTCAGTTTTATTCTGACTTCATCAGGTATCAAACAAGACAAACAATTTATAAAAATTAAATTAAAAAGTAACACATAAACAATATAATTATTTTTACCTTGATAATAGTTATATCAAATGTAAAAAAAATGTAATTTGAATATTAATTTAACAATACAAAATTTCAGGTGTCAAATATTAGATAGACAAATGTTTAAAATTTTTGTTATAAATTATTAAAATTATCAATTAACATTTAATTTAATTTTTTTTTTTAAATTAGTACTACCTATCTCAACTTTTTTTATTTTATTTTTATTATATTTATACTTTTTTTTATTAAATTAAGGTACTATTAAGCACGGGGGGGACACTCAGTGTTAAACTGCGGTGCTTTTTTTTGCTATTAGTAAGGCGGTTCATTCATAGGGGCGCTAGTGTCGGCAATTTTTAACCACGCGCACGTAATTTGAATTTTATTTTATTTTTATTATTTTTAATTTTAAAATAATTAAATCGCTTATTACATGTTAAATATTTTATTTAAAAAAAATAAATACATCTAATACATAAGAAATAATAACAATTAAATTGCTACAACAAAGTTATTAATATAAACTGATAAATTTAGTTAGAGGGGCAATGGATCGGGATTTTACAATGAATGCATGAATGTAAATATTATAAAAAAATTATTACTAGTTTTCTCCAGTTTCGCAGCAGTTGTTATTCGTTGTTATCGAAGTATTGAGTTTGGTGATGAAAATTACGTCTGTATTCCATTCATATTCTTGGTTATCACGAAATCTGGAAATATAAAATTACTTAACCAACTTAGAAAAATAATTTAGTAAGATAAAATATTGTTTACTTAACTTATAAGGAGGTTGTCAATCATCCTTGTTTTCGTGATTATGCTCCTTGAAATAAATTTAAACAAATACATAGTTTGTTTCCGATGACTTTACTTCACACAATCAACATTTTTTTCTTAAAATGGCATACCAACGCGTTCACTTTATGGAAGGACTTGACAGAAGTGTAAAATAAAAACGAATTTTTTTGATCATCGCCAATCCTCGGTATCAATCGGGATGTTCGGAACAATTCATTTGAAGAAATTTTATCTACCTAACCGACTGAATATTGTTTCGCCATCTGTGTTTGACCCGCCTTACTAAAATTCAGGGGCACCTCACGTCTCGTAAGAGTGTCCCTCCCATGCTATTAAGGTTTTCAGTATTTGTTCTTAAATTAATCGTGTCTATTTATTTTGAAGTCGATTTTTCATTTTGTTATAATTTTTATTTATTAAACTAATTGTTAATTTAATTAGAAGGCTTTTAAAGTTTTAGAAAAGTTTATAGATTCCAAAATTAAATATTTAATGATCTAAAAGTATTTAATAAAATTTGATTTTTTTTTATTGTTTAGGTGGTCGCTGCTAGTTCTGCAACCCAACAAGCATTGCAGGCATCGGGAATACGGCCACAAGTAAGCGGACAATCGGCGTTGGCCGGTGCATTAACAGCTGGTACCATCAAAGTAGCGTCGCCCGCACAACAAGCGCATTTATTGTCGCAAATGACTGCTGCCCTTCAGGGACAACCAATCACGATGGCGGTTCGTCAAGGCGGTAGTCCCGTGCGAATACAAGCAGCCGGAACACCGATGGTCGCCGTTTCCATGCAGTCGGGTGCCACTGTAAATACAACACAAATACAAACAACCCATCAAATCGTCAACCAGCCAACGACCTCACAAGCATCTTCCGACGGACAACAATCGCAACAACAGCAAATCAGTTACAGGGTGTTAAAGAAGTAGACGTTTCAAGTTTAAGAACACGGCTTTATTTAATTAAACGCATTGTTTTAACATTGTCTATTTTATTCTTTAACTTGTTTTATACGTTAATTTTACTACCGTATATATGTGGTGTGCTGGACATTTTTTTACACATAAATATTTTAAGAATAGTTTTAAGTTATATATTGACTATTATTTTAATTAAAATATTTATTAAACTATCAGCACAATAGTGAGTAATATTTGTATTGCAAAATACTTTTTAAAAGGATATTATTTAAGAGATAAAAACAATATGTAAAATAATTAAAACCATGTGAATAATTAGACTGTAACATTGAACGAAATAATTATCTTAACCAAAGTTATAATAAATATCATTTATTGTTAACAAAAAAAAAATCTTTAAGTTTTGCATTGTACAATAAAATGAATTTTATTTATATATTCGTGAAAATTTGCTCCATGTGTGTGTGTGTGTTTTAAGTGAACAACCGATGCATTGAGTATTTGTATTAATTTTGAATGCATCATTAAAAAAATAAAATTAACTCAGGTATAAAATTTCTATAAAATTGTTCCATTCCATAAAAAGAAGCCGAAAATATTTGAGATAAAAAAAAAATGCTCTCTTCGATGTGAGTGTTTTTTATTTGGAAAGTTGATCATTTCTCTGACACAAACGTTGTAATGTTATAAGTATTTACTATAGGTAGTTGTAATTTTTTTCATCTACACTATGATAACGACTGTTATTCATGTAGGCGCGTAGAAATGTATTAGATTGTAAGATGTATAATGAATTTCTGTAAATATTGTAAAGTATTCAAACATAATTGATTTAAGAGAACAAAAATATGTTGAAGAAATAGATCTTAATAAAGAAATAAAAATCATTATGGTGTTTGATTTGTACTTTATGGTCAAAGTCGATTTACAGATCAATAGAAGATAAAAGTTTTAAGATGGTACCAAACCCCTATTAATAGACTCATCCTGAAATGCATCAAAGAGGCAAGTAAATGTTTATCCTGTCGCTAATTGAGACTTGACTCAAATACTTGTTCGATATTTGATTATCCCTAGAATATATCTTACTTCTTACTAAAATTATAAACGTGAAAGTTTGTAAGAATGGATGTTTGTTGCTCTTTCACTCAAAAAGCATCGAATGGATCTGGATGAAATTTGGCATAGATATAGATTATAATCCGGTTTAACATATAGTATACTTTATATCCAGAAAAAATGTACAATCCCGTAAGATAGATATTTTTTTGTTTTTTACACAGCAAAAGATTAACTCTTTTTTTTGTAATGTGGTAGTTTAGGGGCCAGAAAATGATATAGATTACTTCTCATACTGGAATAATAAACGGTTCCCATGGGATAGCAAAACAAGTCTGTATTCTATAAGAACCGTGTATTTAAAAGCAATTTCATTAAAATCCACGAAATAGAGTCTTAATTCATTTTCCTTAAGAAGATTTGATCTACTTTGTACTCAGGAGAGATGTACTATTCCCGTGGGATAGATATGTTTTTTGTTTATCACAGAGTTAAAGATTGATATGATTTTTGCAATGTGTTAGTTTGGGGAAGAATGATATAGCTTACTTTTAAGGCTAGAATAATGCATAGTTCCCAAGGGATGGCAAAACAATTATATCCTACAGGAACTGTACATTTAAAAAGTTTCGGTGACGTTCGTGAAATAAAATTTTAACGCATTTTCTTCCAATTTTACACAATAACGAAAGAAATCTCTACAAAATTGAATTTCACTTAAACACCCAATAAAATTAATAATGAAATTGTTTAAAATATTTGAATTTTTTCATTGTTCACTGTCGAAGATTTAAATTAGAAATAAACGTATTAAAATAATAAACTAAAAATTTCAAAATTTAACAATTACTTAGCGGAACGAATTTTAAGTTTTCCTAAAGATCCTGTAGCGTAGCTACTCATCTATTCTTTTAATGGAACATCCATTAATTACGTGAGGCGTTCAGGAGCCGATGGGGTCAAGCCGAATCTCATCTAATATTACTTTGGGGAAAAGGAAGGTTTCCCAAATATAACGTATTTTTTTGTTTTGAAAAACATCACATTAGATTGCGGGTTTGGGGGAATAATATATGCCAAATCTCATAACATCTTACTAAGGGGGAGGGGGTGGGATTTCAAAAATCGCAAAAAAACGTCTCAGGCAATTAATTGATGTCCCTTAAAATATCTGTACGGTTTTAAATGACATTTGGTATGAAACATTTTCAAGTCCTACAGGAAGGAGTGCAGGTACTTTTTTTACTAAAAAACGTATAGAAGCTGGTGTGAGACAGCTAACATCTCTTTGTTGAAAAGTAGTTTTACGAATTTTTATGAACTTTTTTTGAAAAATCTTAATTTAACCAATTAGTTAAATTTAGATACACTCAGCGAAGCGAGCGGGTATCAGCTAGTATAGATATATATAGACTATGTAGGTAGGTTTTAGAATATTCTCTTATAGCTCAGCGATATAGCAGTTAGCAGGGAACATGGTCCACGGTTCGAATCCAGTTTCATGCATTTGGTTTTTTTAAATGTTTCTGTATTTCTATCTTCTTCCCAGCGTTAAGCTCCAGCTATGATCATTATTATTAATTATCGATTTCTATTTCGTGCGACAAATGCAATTAATTGAGAGCGGATTCATTAGATTCAGTGTGAAAAATTATATTGTTTGAAAACACGAACATTCCCGAAAAGCTTAAGAAAAATATTTTTTTTTTTTATTTTTGGGATTTTTTAACTTTTAAGAATTTAATTTAATCTTCAATTTTGTTTAATATTGTCAAGGGACCATGTCACTTGAGAAAACCAAATTTGTTACCAAACTAAGATGCACATCTTAAAGGAACTTCAACTAATGCGCTGACGAAAAATACGAATATCTAGGAAATGACGAAAAATTTAAAAAATCGGCAATCACAACTTTTCCGATTTTTGAGATTTTTTGAATCACCGTCTAGATGCCTCTAGAAAAATTCGAAATTTCATGGACGAATTTTTCGATGAAATTCAGAATACTTGATTTTCTATATTCCCAATTAAATTTTAATGATTTGTATAGGCAACTAGTAAAAATAGTTATGTAAACTGATTGCCTAAGCTATGCATTTATTGTTATTTTCAAAAGATCGAATTTTACGATTTTCTCAGTACCGACAAAAAATTTTAAAAATCGGCTTTGATAACTTTTCCGATCTTCCTCTCGGCTATCTGTATTCTAAGTTTCATCCTGAAATTCAATCAAAAAGGCTAAGGTGAACTTTTTCCTGTCGTAAGTTGAACCTTGTTGGCAGGTTATTAAATGATATTAATATTTTGTCAATGGAGAAGAAATACTTTATATAGGTAATTCATGGGCTTATTTATATGTTCTCTTGTAGCATAGTGGTACAGCGGTTAGCAGCGGAGCTGAAGGTCCTCGGTTCGAATCCCCACATCGGCAATTCGGCGCATTTTTTCTTCTATATTTAATATTAATGTATTAAATTTCAGCTATCATCGGTCGGAAGTCTTCCGATCATTACGTTTCGATTGAAAGACTGAACGATCGATGGTATCATTGATTAAATTTTTTCTCAATAATCAATTGAAGAATTTTTATTAAAAACGTAAATTGTTTCCAAAAAAAAATCGAGGGGGAAAATTCGAGGATGAATTTTCCAATTTTTTATTTTAAGAAAGCGAGGTTTGAATCGTGCTTTAATTTCTAGCCGATTCCCTAATTTTGATTTGGCATTTTTAATTGTTTTGATGCGGCGCCGCATTAAATCTAAGAAATTCCTGAAAAAGTGGCAAAATTGGCTTTTTTTGCAACTTTAACGTCGAATAACTCATTAACTATCGATCGAACGTTAACGATCGTAGCATCATTGGAATCAACGTGAATTACTCTATCGATTGACATAAAGAAAGACCCGGAAACGCTTAAGGGGAAGATTTTGATTTTTCAAATTTTGAGATTTTTTGAATCCCCGCCCAGATGCTTTTAGAAAAAAAATCGAAATCATGGACGAATTTTTCAATAAAACTCGGAATATAGATAGAGCACGTTGCAAGCGGAAAAGTTGTCTTATCAAATTTCCAAAATCATTGCCGAGATAATCGTAATTTTCGATTTACAAATTCCCCGTTAAGGAAGTCAACAATTTTTTAGATTTTCCCTGGCAAAATAAGTTACATATTTATCTTATAATGTTGACTTCGTTAACGGGGAATTTGTAAATCGAAAATCACGATTATCTCGGCAATGATTTTGGAAATTTGATAAGACAACTTTTCCACTTGCAACGTGCTCTATCTATATTCCGAGTGTCATCGAAAAATTCGTCCATGAAATATCAATTTTTTTCTTAAGGCATCTTGACGGGGATTCAAAAAATCTCAAAGCTCGAAAAATCAAAATCTTCCCCTTAAGCGTTTCCAGAACTTTCTTTATGTCAATTGATAGAGTAATTCACGCTGATTCCAATGATGCTACGATCGTTAAAGTACGATCGATAGTTTACGAGATATTCGACGTTAAAGTTGCAAAAAAGGCCAGTTTTGCCACTTTTTCAGGAATTTCTCAGATTTTGGTGCGGTTTTGATGCAGCGCCGCATCAAAAAAATGAAAAACGCAAAATCAAAATGTGGGGATTGGCTAAAAATTGCAGCACGATTCAAATCTTGATTTCCTAAAATAAAAATTTGGAAAATCCATGATTGAATTTTCCAGATCAATTTTTCTTTTTGAAAACCGTTTACGTTTTTAACAAAAAAAATGCGTCAAGCGATTAACCCAATTTTAATAATGAGAAAAAATTAAATCAATGATGCCATCGATCGTTCAGTCTTTTGATCGATACCTAACGATCGAAAGACTAAACGACCGATGAAAGCTGAAAGTGTAACATTAGAAAGAACATAGAAATACATTAATATTAAATATATAAGAAAATATGCGCCGAATTGCCGATGTGGAGATTCGAACCGAGGACCTTCTGCTCCGCTGCCAACCGCTGTACCACTATGCTACAAGAGAACATATAAATAAGCCATTGAATTTCGTATATAAAGTATTTCTTCTCCATTGACAAAATATGAATATCATTTAATAGCCTGCCAACAAGGTTTAACTTACGACACGATCAAGTTCACCTTTGCCTTTTTGATTGAATTTCAGGATGAAACTCAGAATACAAATAGCCGAGAGTAAGATGGCAAAAGTTGTTAAAGCCGATTTTTAAAATTTTTTGTCGTTACTGAGAAAATCGTAAATTTTGATCTATTGAAAATGTCATTAAATGCATAGCTTAGGCAATCATTATACATAACTATTTTTATTAGTTGCCTATACAAATCATTAAAATTTAATTGGGTATATACAAAATTAAGTATTTAGTATTATTTTCATCGAATAATTCGTCTATGAAATTTCTAATTTTTCTAGAGGCATCTGAATGGAGATTCAAAAAATCACAAAACTAGAAAAATTGAAACCGTCCCCTAAAGCTTTTCCTGGACTTTCTTTACATCAATCGATAGGGTAATTCACGTTGATTCCAATGATGCTACGATCGTTAACGTACGATCGATAATTAACGAGATATTCGACGATAAAGTTGCAAAAAAGACCAATTTTTCAGAAATTTCTCAGATTTCGGTGCGGTTTTGATGCGGCGCCGCATCAAAAAAATTAAAAATGCCAAATCAAAATTAGGGGATCTGCTGGAAATGATAGCTTGATTCAATTCCTTGCTTTCCTAAAATGAAAATTCGGAAAATTCATCCGTGAATTTTTCCGACCGATTTTTTTTTTGAAAACTATTTGAGAACGTTAAGAAATAAAATGCGTCAATCGATTATTGAAAAAAAATTAAATCAATGATGCCATCGATTGTTCAGTCTTTAGATCGAAACGTAACGATCGATGAAGACTGAAAGTTAACATTAGAAATAAGACAGAAATACATTAATATTAAATATAGAAGAAAAAATGCGCCGAATTACCGATGTGGGGATTCGAACCGAGGACCTTCTGCTCTGCTTCCAACCGCTGTACCACGATACTACAAGAGAACTTATAACACATTGAATTACCTATATAAAGTATTTCTTCTCCATTGACAAAATATTAATATCATTTAATAGCCTGCCAACAAGGTTTAACTTGCAACAGGAAAAAGTTCATCTGAGCCTTTTTGTTTGAATTTCAGGATGAAACTCAGAATATAAATAGTCTAAAGTAAAATCGAAAAAGTTGTCATTGCCGATTTTTTTCCTTTCCGATATTTCGTATTTTTCGATTCTTCACCAATTGCACAAAAAAGTGGAACTTTTGAATTTTGAAATTTTTATGAAATAATTTCCATCAAATAATTAATATCTTTAATTTAAAAAAAGAAAATTATAAACACGATAAGCAAGTGTTATAATTTTATTTCTTTTTTTGATTTTTTGGAGGTGGACCGACCGGCTTTCGACTTATGAACTCATCAATCGGTGGATGCAGTGAAATTTTTTCTTGTGGATATCCTATTTAATGAAAAAATATTTATATAATCAAAAACTAATTTCTTAAAAAAAAAATAAACAGACCAAGTTGTATATTATGAATGCACTCCAACTTATCCCGATTATCACTGGTATATTTCATCAAATCGATCGGCTCATCAACAAACAACTCTTCCAACAGTTTAATGTCCAGGGGAATCACTTTATTTTTATCGAGTAAAATTTGATCAGTTTCATTGTAATACTTTCCCCGTAACAAATATAACGTGTTGGTTCCCATCAATTCGATCGCAGTTATAAAACTGAAATAATCTATTATAGGGAAGTATTGCCTGGGCGACAATTGCCAGTAAACAATCGGCGGCGATGCATCTTCTTCATTCACTGGAACCCGCAAACAACGCTCTAAATACTCATGAGTATGTAAAATATTCTTGGTCTTCAACACAAAAGTCTCCGAATCGCCGACCTCCGTCGAATAACGCATAATTTTGACTAAATCCACTTGCATTTTTAAACGAAAATCACGAGAAATTTTGACATAAAATTTGGACCTAAATCTTATAAAATAACCAAGGAAATAAAAGATACTCAACCCAAATCACACAAAAAATAATTTTTTATTAATATATATTTTTTAAAATAATTACAATAGTAATAATAATATGCCACATGAAATGATATAATATTTGTTACATCATTATCAATAACGTTAAGAATATTTCCTTGAAAAAATTATAAAAAAAAATTAACATTGCAAGTCGGTGTTTAAATTTAATAGAAGGATAATGGCCTGGTTACATAGTATGAATAGGTCTAGTCAGTTACTGGAGTGTGGGTACTTGCATTTTGTTGAGCGGAAGGGGGGGAGGTGTACAAATATTGAAAGATGTATTTTGTGCATTGAAAATTGTAACTTATTTATTATCAAAATTTGTTTCAAATCTCAATAACTGATTATGGCATTGGGCGTGAAAATTTTTAAGAAAAATTGTTAATTAATTAAATACTTTTGAGATAATCAAAGCTCAAGGGTGGGGGGAGGTACTTCACCCAGAAGACGTGCGGTACTCCAGAATTTTAGTACGGCGCGTTGAACAAAGATGGCGGGGCAATGTCCAAAGTGCATTTCAGCATTACGGACTTGCGCTGTGATGATAAAACAGACCGACACTAGCGCCTCTAAAAACAACGCGTGGTACTAACAACCCAAATTAATTTGACGTTTATTTAACACGTCCGAATCTTCGTTTGTTTAATAAATTTGTATTTTTATGATTATTTAACGGCTGGAATACTGTGAAAAACTATAATAAAATCCAAAGAAAACTGCAAGACATTTACAAAATTTGTCAGGATCATTTTTCTGGTTAACAATTCATGCATGTTATGAAAACGAAGCTCCATAAAAATTGCAAAACAAAGTAAGTAGCTAGTAGTTAATGTCTCAATCTTATTCATGTCTTGTTTTACTTAATTATTATTCTAAGATTGGTTTTATAAATAGTCAAAAGTTCTTGTTTAACAGATATTTAATCACTTGTTTATTAACTATGGAGAAGAACTCGAATAATTGATTTTTTTGATTGATTTCAGAATCCCAGATTTCGAAAAAACCAGGAATATGCTAGAAATGCAGACGTTATTTTCATCCCTAAACTCAAAATAGATCCCTAAATGATAACAGCTATAGCAAAATTCGAGTGAAGTAATAATTTATTTAATAATAATATTTCGTTGTTAATTTGTGGGTATTTTCTATGTAAAATGTATCTATTGTTTTATAAATAAAATATTTAAACTATAATAAACAAATTAATTATTTTTCATTTAATTATAAAAATAAAATAAAGAAGTAAATAAATAATATCAAAATTCAAATCGCGCGCGCCTAGTTAAAAAAACTACACTAGCGCCTCTGAGAACAACGCGCCGTTCTAATACAAGCTGCCGCAGTTTAACCCTGAGTGTCCCTCTCCTGGAATAGGTCTAGTCAGTTACTGGAGTGTGGGTACTCGCATTTTGTTGAGGGGGGTGGGGGTACAAATATTGAAAGATGTATTCTGTGCATTCAAAATTGTAACTTAGAACCAATTTCGGTTCCCATTGATAGAAAAATTTATTATCAAAATTTGTTTCAAATCTCAATAACTGACTATGGTATTGGGCGTTAAAATTAAAAAAAAAATTGTTAACTAATTAAATACTTTTGAGATAATCAAAGCTCAAGGGTGGGGTGGGGGTCATCCAACTACTAGGTCATATCAACTACTTTTCTATTAAGACCAATTGAAGCGAGACGAGCTACTGATATGCAAGTACACGATGATCAGTAGCTGTCTTGTCAGATCTGCAACCCGCACTACGTAACCAGAAAAAAAATTATAACTTGCAACAATTAAGTTTATTAGCCGATTGTTAATCAAAATATGCTTCTCAAAACTTTAAATTCTCAAGAACCATTTTTTCTTTTTGTTCGCCTTTGTGGACATCTCACTCTCGTCAATATCCTTGTCTGCATCGGTCGGGGTGTTCCCCTTGATTTTTTTCTCCCGTTTGATTTTCTTCTTTTCCTTCTTGGACAATTTGGTCGGTGTCAGCGGTAACGTGGCCACTTCGTCGCGTTTGGCCGTGAATTTGTTGAGATGAATGTTGATGCTGAGATCTTCTTCAGCCTCCCGCAGCCGGTCCATTTCGAGACATTCGACAATCTCGTTACGCCTCTCAACAACTTCGACGAGACGATTGATGAGCTCCTCTTCACGAGCTTTATCCGTGTCGGTTTTATTACATTCCGGCTGGCTCATCAAACATCGAATTTGATATTCGAGATCGGCATGTTCTTCTTCGAGACGTTGCTGGCGACGTCTACAACAAAATAAGAATTTTCAAATTTTTTTCAAATTTTCCTCCATACAAAACTTACATATACATTAACTCGGCTTGCTTCCGAAACAACTCATTTTTTTCATTGACTAACTCAAATAATTCCAAGACCAAATCTTCAACTTCAATTGTAATCGGGGCATCTAAAAAAAAACCAATCTCTTAAACATTCGACCCAAGAAAAATTTATTTTTAAACTCAAGAAGAAGAAAACAAGAAACAGCAAAGATCTTTTTATTAATAAACAGGGTACAGATATAAATCGATTTTTTTTTTATAAATTCAAATTTTAAGAGGCGTCACCTTCTTCAGAGCCCGGAAACTCGCATTTTTCCCGAATCAATTGTTCTAGTTTGACTCCTTGTTTTTCAAGTCCTTGTTGTTGCACTTCAATTTCATCCAATTGTCGTCGTAGTTCTCCAGGAGTTAGTGACTGAGTGATTTGTCTTCGTTGAGGCACAGGACGTGGCGGTGCCGGCCCTTTCTTCCTCTTCCATTTACCATATGTACTTTTATTGGGAGCTGCGAGATTTAAGGATATATCACTATCAGATGTTGGACCTAAAAAATTTCAAATTTAACAAGACAATTCTTAAAAATTTTATAATTTTATTTACTTGTGGTATTAATTGAGGACGCCGTCATGCTTTGTCTGTTTCTATTTTGTTGGTCTTTGTTGATCTTTTCTTGTTCCCATTCGGTTGTTTCGGCGTTGCTTTCAACGATACCACAGGATTGAGAAAGGCTAAGAGATTTATTGGAAACGGGAGATAAAGAACTGGTGCTGATTGGAGTCGATGTTGGGGGAGCTGGAGCTGGTCGATTCTTACGAATTTTTGGCGCAGGTCTAGGAGATGGGATCTAAGAAAAAAAAAGTTAAATGGCATCCTTGTTAAAATTTTTTTTTTAAGATTTACCTTTGGATTCGGACTCGTTGAAGTGAAAATTTCACTTGCCCTCGGAGGTGGTGGAGCCGGTTTCTTTTTACGAGTGGTACTTCCGGGAGTGCTGGTTTTACTGGAGTTGATACTTGAGAGAGATGCAGTCGATCCATATTGGATATTATGGCGGTTAACTTCCAGTTTTCTTGGCTTCGGACTTGGTTCTGGAGTATGAGATAATCTACGAAAAAAAAATTTATAACATAGTCTCATACAAGATTAAAAAAACTAAAATTACCAACATATCAAACAGAATTTTTCTAATCAAAATGTTAAGTCTTACAATTTAACCTTCTTTGTTGTGCTAGAAGATATTTAAATCATTCTCTATATTGTTTTTTCCCTCACTAAATTTATTACGAAGTTAATGTTTTGTTTCGTAAATAAATTGTACTTTAACGTTAAGAGACTTTTGAATCATTCTCTATAATATTTATCCTCATCATAAGATTAACTTTATTGCCTAGGTAAAATTATTTTTAAACGATTAACGGAAGTATCTTCTTAGACCAGGGTAGATAATTTTTGAACCCAAAAAAAATTATAATAGGATGAAACCCATTAGAAAAGGACGATAATATTACAAAAATTAAAAGAAACATAAATTACGGTCGATCTGAGGTGGGGAAGTAGAAAATGGGGGGGAGGGTTAAGGGTAGAAACGGTTTAACTCGATTTCCAACAAAACTAAAAGTTCTATAGAAAAAAGTTAAATTGCAAAGTTGTAGGTAATAAGATCGACAATTTTTCTGCTTACACTTTTTTCACATAACCTCAAAATTGATGTGAAAATTTTAAATTACTAAGTTTTTGGTTTTTAATTTTTATCTTTTGCAAAAAAAAAATTTAGATGAAATTTGGTGACAACTTACCTTTTAATGTCCCAAGGAACACTCTGTTTTTTTTAAATATTAATTTTTTCACCTTGTAATGACTTAATATCGAAAAAGCACCCTAGTTTTCAATCGAAAATTCTCACGTCAAAAAATCTGATTTTTTTAAAAAGTCGGTGAGCTTTTTATTCGTTGAAACCTCTACTTTCTGATTATGCAAAAAAAAAAAACTAACGTTACAATGTTAAATGTTCTCAGAAAATGCAATAATTAAAGTATAAATTTTAATAAATTGATCAAAATTATACACAATACAAATGTACATAACATAATTTTGAACAATTTATTAAAATTTACACTGTAATTATTGCATTTTCATTAACATTGTAATGTTATTTTTTTTTGCACCATCAGAAAGTAGAGGTTTCAACGAACAAAATGTAGATCTACTTATTATCTACAACTTTGCTATTACATTTTTTTCCATAGGACTTCCATAGTTTTGTCAGAAATCAAGATAAATCGTTTCTACCCTTAACTCTCTCCCTTTTTTTTTCCACCTCCCCACCTCAGATCGACCGTAATTTATTTTTCTTTCATTTTTGTTATATTCTCATCCTTTTCAATGGGTTTCATCCTACTATAATTTTTTTTCACTTTTTACCATTTTCAAAGGCTTTAACACGGGTCTATGTCTTCTATTAAATTAAATGGATTTTTTTTTACTGACAAAGAGACTTTTGAATCATTCTTTAAATAAACATTTCTTCTCCCTCTAACGTATATTGTGTACTTAATTATTTTAATTTATTGGCCAAGAAAAAATTTTTTTTAAATGAATTCTAATTTTTTGGAACTTAAAAAAAAGTGGGGGGGGGGTTATGTTGTTCTGAAATATTACTTAAGTAAATAATACTTACTTAGTCCTTGGTTTTGGAATTGGCTGCTTGAAGCTGCGAATGTTGACGTCATCGTCACTTTCGTCGTCGCTTCCAAACGGATTCAAGCTCCGATCGTAACTTTTCGATGTATCCCGTTGGTTGGGCGTTTGAAAATTGGAATTGTCCTCATCGTCGCTTCCAAACGGATTTGTGCTATTTTTCGTCTTACTCTCGGCCGTGACATACTCGGAAATGTTAGATTTGTCTTCGTCTTCTTCATCGTCTCCAAACGGATTCAAATCGCAAGGATATTCTTTACTTGATCGCCTACTGGTTTCCAAGGAAATGTCTTCGGTTATTGGTAATGGCGTCTCGGCTGTTTCAGGCTTAACATTAACAAGCTCTTGTACATTAATTTCGATACTAACATCTAACTTATTGCTATCTTCGTGAGACCTAACAGTTACATTATCATCACAATCTACATTAACATTGGGTGAGGGCTCTAAGTCTAAGGAATCGTGGGAAGCTGGAGTTTCTAGCTCTTCGGCTAAGATTTCTGGTTGGTCAGTGGTTGGTAAAGTTTTTGGTTCGGGATCAATCGGGGATTCTGGTTCGAAGAGTTGTTTTCGAAGGGAAATTAAAGAGACTCGAGGAGATTGTGAGTTGGAATTTTGTTCGGTAGTAACATTAGCTTCTTCTTTGGTAACAAAATCAGTATAATCAAAGTCGTTAGTTGACGTCAACGGTTCTGCGTTGGCGTTCAATGGCTGATCAAAACTATCACTAAGCTTAACACTACTTGGTTTATATACAGGTAAGTCATGATCAACACTGTCTGAGTTTTTGTTAGTCACACTTATGACATCATTGTCGTCGAGATTTTCAACACTGGGTTCTTCAGCTGGTGCTTCTTCTTCTTCAGATTGAAAAGTGACTGGTTGTTCGTCTGTGAGATTTGTCCGGTTCTGGTCGATGTCAGGAGGTTCAGTGGCGGGTAGATCTGGAGGTGCTGCCTCGTCACTGTCGCTCCCAGACTCGCTTTCGTTCAGATCCAATTGACTAGACATGAAATTATCGCGAGCTCTCGATAACGTGCTGCTTGATATGTTTGACTGTTCTAGTGCTTCCTCGAACGAAGCACTGTACTCATCGTCCAGTTGTTTCAGACCCTTTTCTTTTTCTTCGTCACTTAACGAATGGGTCAGAACACGTTTCGGGTCAAGATAGTCGACCGTGTCGATGTTGGTTTTCGATTCTTTTGTGGCGACTTCATCGGGACAAATCTCACAGCAAAATTGGCCGTCTTCGGTCTCGTAGTAGTTGGCGAGACTGAGTGGATGGGTGCAGCGGGCACAGCGGAAACAGGTCCGATGATACAGATGATTACCGACGTGCAACCGCTCGGCTAGAAACACGGAATGACCGCACTTGTAGCAGGACTCTCGACGACTAATGCCCACACCACTCCGATTGACCATCTAAAAATAACAAACAAAAAAAAAATTACTTACGACATTGTTGTATCGTACATGATGATATAATCACGAGCACAATACGAATCAATCATTTGCACTAGTTACGTATTGAAACGACCGACCGGAAGCATGGCTTTCCGATTTGATAACAATAACCACATTTATTAAACTACGTACTTTTTTGACTTTTTTAAAAAGACCATTTATTTTTAGAAATGATTTCATCTTCATATTCCACTCTTGTGTGTTAAAAACTCTCAAGGTAAGGCAAATCATACAAAAAGTCAACTTATGTGATTTATTACGACCACATGTTAATTGGGTTGCCTATCCTTAAACAAACAAACGTGACGTGACCTAGTCAACATCAACATGATTTGATTTTGTCACTTCTAAACTATCCATTATATTCATTAACTACACACAAACTACCCCTAATTTGTATTTTTTAATAAACAACCTCTTTTTTGAAAGAAAAAAGGATTTAACGTGACATTTTTCTTGTTATTTTTAAAAGTTTATGTAACTAGGCAATTTAGTGATACGATGAAAAAAAAAATTTGTATACAACCAATTACCTTCTAGCAGAATATTTCAGGTTTATACTGTCCCATAATGTCCAAGCTTTTTTCCTCCTAGGTAAAAGAAAAACAGTGTGGATTAAATAAAATGTTTCAATAAAATGAGAGCTAGAAAAAAAAAAATTAAAATTTAATTATAAAAATAAATTCCAATTATTATCAATAAAATAGCGTTAATTAGTGTAAACATGCAAATTTTTATTAAAAATAATTGTAAATTAAAAGTATTATAAAATGAGTATGTGGAAAATCCTTTAATAAAATAGAAGAAACGTACAATAAACTTGAGAGATTTATATGGGTTTAGAAATTTAAAAATATCAATTTTTCACTTTATGAAGAGATCAAGAAGATTTTCCAAAGATTCAAGTCAATTGGAGTCGAACTCTAGAAGCGTTGGAATTTATTCTTCATAATCCCCAGTTTTATTCGTTTTTCAAACTAATCGTTTGCATTCTTTTTGTAGATGGAATCGTAAGGTATAATGATTGAACGAAGTTTTTTTTTCTAGATTAGACCAAAAGTTGAACTTTTTGAGATGTAATCCTTCCAAAAATTAAAATTATTTTTTTTTGTTATTGCACCCTCTTTGAGCTAACTTTTAATAGCAACTGGATCTATTAACAGAGACGTAGCTCTAACTTTCAAACTACCTTAAAACTTTTAAGATTTAATAACACCAAAAAATGGGGAAGGTACGATATTAAATTTTAATTTTGAACTTGCTGATCCAATTGTCAAAATAAGAATTTTAACAAACAATTTTTCTTTGTTTCATGATATTTTTTACAATTTTAAACGTTATATGAGTCCTTAAAAATGTCAATTTAATTTGGTTTTTATATTATTTTTAAAAAGGTAAACGCGTAAGGATTGTTGGCTATAGAAACCAAATTACCCTTTTAATAATATATCGCCTACAAGTGGTTAGTGTTTCAAACCTATAATACCTACCTAGAAAAAGCTCTAGTAGTAACCTTACAAGGGTTTAAAAGGAAAAAATCTGATTCAAAAGTTTCGTGAAGTCACAGTGATCCCGGGTTAATTATTATGGTTAATTTGTTTGAATCCTTCGTTCAATCATGCATTCACTTACTAATAATAATTTTTTGAATCTTAGATTTCACCATTGCGATGTAACATTATCAATTATCAAAATACCAACAAAGTTTTGTTCTTTTATACGATTAAAGTTTGTATATTTTTTTTTATTTCATTAAAAACATTAAAAAAAATTTTTTTTTAAAATTCTTGAAACCCACATAAATCCTAATGTATCTCTGAAGCTTTTCGGAAGGTGTGATCAGTATGCAAATATGCAGTACGCACGTCGTGAGGAGTTTATGTTGAACTAGTTTTTCCTCGAAGGATTAAGTGTAAAAATATGTACCACAAGTTGATATGGAGTTTGAGGTTATCGCTAATCCTGAAGGACGGTATTAGTGATGGGTAAAATAAAACAAAGACCAAGGTTAATACCAATACTACAACAGTGTTTTTACCAGATTTGATATTAGTCTTGATCTTGATCTTTCATTTTCGCAAGACTGCAAGACCAATTTCACTAATTACCACTTAATACCTAGTAAAAGTAAAACTGAAAATATTTTGTTCCGAGCAAACAAGATATTATATATAATATTATATAATATTATATAAGTTGCTTCTAAAACTGTTTATACAATCTATAAAATATATTGTAGTCTTATTCATGTAACATAAATTTATTTTTCTGTTCAAAGGATCTAGCCCAATAGCCATAAGAAAAGTGCCCCAAGCGGGTTTTGAAAAATGCTTCCGTGTGCTGATTCCTCTTTATGAAAAACTTATTGTCGCACAGTTTTAACTCGCTACCCCCATTTGTATTGGAGTTACGGAGGAAACTACTCCAGAAGTTAAAATTTTTTTTCTAGAAAACTATTGAAGATTTTTTTATGGCATTAAAACTGTACGTAGATATTGATAAAACGCATAGTATATATTTTTTTCAGAATTATTGTAAATCTATAAATGATGAAAATTTTTATTTTTATTTTTTGAGGGTAGTTTTTTACATCAACCCTTAAAGTGACACAGGACTTTTTTTCTTGCCGAAACACATATTATGGTATATATATACAAGCCATAAAGCAATAAATGCATTTACGAAATGCATTGACTCATGGCTGTTTATTACAAACCTGTCCCTGGATGACCTAATTTTGATAGTGAGCGACAACTAATTTATTAAAGCGACTTTTTTTAAATGATAGATGGATAATAAATGCACTAGTAGCATTTTTTAAAAAAAGTGTCACTTTAAGGGTTGATTATGATGTTGAAAAAACTACCCTCAAAAAATAAAAATAAAAATTTTCATCATTTATAGATTTACAAAAATTCTGAAAAAAATATATACTATGCGTTTTATCAATATCTACGTACAGTTTTAATGCCATAAAAAATCTTCAATAGTTTTCTAGAAAAAAAATTTTAACGTCTGGGGTAGTTTCCTCCGTAACTCCAATATAAATGGGGGTAGCGAGTTAAAATTGTGCGACAATAAGTTTTTCATAAAGAGGAATCAGCACACGGAAGCATTTTTCAAAACCCGCTTGGGGCACTTTTCTTATGGCTATTGGGCTAAATCCTTTATGTTTATAATTTGCGTATGAGAATTATATCATATGAATTAGACCACAATATATTTTACATACTGTATAAACAATATAACTGTTCAAAGTCAGCGAAAAATTTAATTTGCTTTTTGCTTCTAAAAGTTTAACCCATTCCCGTAAGTGATGCTTTTTCGATTAATATTGGATATTTGGTCTTGGTCTTAGTTTGGATCTTAATCTTGGTCTTGCTAAAACAAAGATCAGGTATAATATTTTGTGAAAAAACAAGACCAAGACCGAGTTTACTCATAACTAACTCACACAGTCAACTTCAATCGAGACGTTTTAAAGTTTGCTACTAATTGTTTTTATTTACTTTTTTCGGATTATCTTTGTATCTTATTTGTATTTTTCTACACCTTTCATTATCTCTAACAGTATTGAAAATAGAAACTTTTTGCAAACTATTTGACCCACAGAAAATTTATAACAATTTTGGTTCTACAACCTTTAGTCGTAGAACTAAATAAAAATAGCAAAGTTATTAACAAGAATAGATACAAATTGGGGAACAAATTTTCTTTTAATCGTCCTAACTTTTTTCTGATCATTTCACAATAAATTGAAAAATACACAATGAAAATCGTTGAAAATGCATCGGGCTATCATTTTATTTTAAAATGACCAGAAAAAAAGTTATAAGGATTAAAAGAACATTTATTTCTATATTTTAACTATTTCTTATTTAAAACTTTGTTATTTTTAGTTCTGCGACTGAAAGTTGTAAAAGAGATGTCGACAATTTAATTTACAACAAAAAATGTTTCTATTAATTTTCTGTACGGTCAATATTTTGCCCGATATGACGAAAAATCTTTCGCGCTCTTTTTACAAGATTACCGCCACGGGATAAGGGTTGCAACCCCACAAACTTACATTTAACTTTACACAAATCACCTCTTGACATCTAAAAGTTAAAATTGCGTCCTCTGACTTTTGCAACTCTAAATGTAACTTTTCAATCCACTATAAGGTCATATCATGACTGTAGTAAACAAGAAAATTTTGTAGGTCATAAATCTTATATCTAGGACTCAATGTGGGAATTGAACCCAGTCCCACTGGGTTTTAAAAAATGACTCATATACTGTTTGATTGTTAGGTGTACCTTACATTAATCGATTAGAAATCATTTCCTTATTTATTGGAAGAGTAAATAATTGAATTATTACAAAACGCTCAAAGATATAGAAAAAAGAAGCTTTTTGAGCTTTTTCACGTTGTTTATCAGATATTGTACATCAAGTTTCTCGCTAACAAATTTGAATATAAAAACTTTAAGAGATTCTAACTATAGGAAAGATGAGTCGTTTTTTATGAAAGTGGTATAAAGAAATTAATTTTTAACAAAAATTTGATGGAATAATGAGTAGGTACTAGAAGCCTTATCTTAAATTTTCCAAAAGAAAAACTTAAAAACATTTAATATTCTAGCTAATACCTAAGTTTATCTCAATATTTAATTCAAATGCAAATCTTGAATATTTCCATAACTGCGTAATGCATTTATACCATTCATATACTGATTAATCGTTTGTCAGGTGCACCCTAAACCGTTAAATTAATCAAATCGTCCAAACAATCAATCGAGCTAAGAGACAAAGGCAAGGAAATTAAATTCACTGTCTTCCCCATTGATTCGAACGCGGCACCGAATCTGCAAAATACGTGCTATGCCACCATAATTCACGGAAAAAAGTTTTGTTTCAATAATCATTACATTTATAGACGAAACGTTTTGTTTCAATCGAACAAAACGATATTTGTGTTTGTATTCAAACACGTCGACACACATTGTCAGATCTTTCAGATTGAAAACGCACTTCCCTGAATACTAATCGAGTCGCTATCTATTATTCCAACAATTACATAAATATCTATCAATAAAATTATGAAACGTGATAACTTTTAATGGAAGAAATTTTCAACGGAAATTTATATGGCGAAGAATAATTTTTGATGGGAGTGTATTTGATGCCTCACCCTTATACAAGCTAGAAACCGTGATTGTGTTTAAAGGAAAATAATAACCATTTAATTTTGTGGTGGTGCACAGTAGGTAAATATGTTACGGTCAATATAAATAATTGGGCGTTATTCATAATGTCAGGATAATTTAACAAGATGTGACAAAATGATAAATTATATAAAAACTATTACATTGCCCGGGCATTATGAATAATGCTGGAAAAAGAGTGGGAAATGTGAGAAATTTTTTTTCATTACTCTCTACATACAGAGGATTGATTAATAAAACTTTTAAAAAACCAACATAAAAATAAATAAAAAAACTGGTAGTGATAAAAAAAAAAAGTATGTACTTAAAAATATATATACCCACAAAATGTCAAATCCTAGAGTTTTTATTGATTAAATCAGCTTCCACTTTGGTGACATTTCCCTTGCACTTGTCAGATTTACAACCAAATTGCTGTCACTTATTAAAATGACCAGGGAAATAATAACATTATATATAATAACCGGGCAATGTAATAAATTACCCTAGATTATCTTAGACAAATACAAAATACATACATTCAAAAATACATTATGAAAACTGTCCTAAATAATCAAATTGACCGTAACATATATATTATAAATAATTGTGATAATAAAAGCGAATTGAAAATAAAATTCTCTCGTTTTCGATTATTTCATGACCCCAAAATCAGACCCACATGGAGACAAATAAGAGACAAAGACAATTCGAAGCGAAAAGCGATCAACCAACCAACCAACCATTGTTATTACGACTTAAAACTTGGTCTAATGGAATTCGAACGTTGATTCGATGCCCGATAAAATAAAAGTATTCAAATATTTTACGAAAGGAATATTCCCAGTTTTGTATAGCATATATTCATACTCAATTTAAAAAAAAAAAATTATTCAATGAATTGTCTTTTGGAAACGAACATTTCGATAAATATGGCCGTTTATTTATTGATTTTTTTTTTTTGGGTTTGAAGCATGTAAATGCATGTTGCTTATTATTATTAGGCCATAAATATGTTGATATGCAACATAAACAAATTAGAAATGACATGCAACATATTTTCAATACGACATGCTTCATGGAAAGTCCACACTGTTTTTTTTTTTTTTTTCAAATTTTTGTCTTTGCATTTTTTGTTACCTGAATGACATTTGGGAATACCAGAAATATAATGCTAGAAAAATGCTAAAATTTACTTAAACATTTCATCTATGTGAAAAATAAAAGCGAGGAAGTGGATGAAGCAAAATGGAGTATAGAAATAAGAATTAAATCAAAGCATAAAAATTAAACGGATTATAAAATCTTTTCTTCGACTCATCACTAAATTGAAAAATATTTGCTTGTGTTTTTTTTTTTTTTTTTTTTTTTTTTTTGTGAATGAAATAATGAAATGTCTTTCATGAAATACTCGATGGTATTATGTATCTATACTTATACAGTTAGTTCTTGAAATTAATTCTTTCAAATTAAAAATTAATATTAAACGCTAATAAAATTAATAATCGAATCATCATTCCTCATATATATGGACATGTTGGAAATTATTTACGCCGTTTTTGTTTTAAGTGTTTCTGAGGTTTTTTTTTTTCCGCGTCTCTTTTATTCGAATTTTTAAGAGTCCACGTTTTTTGCAATTGGTTTCGTCTAAGTGCCTTTTTTGTTGTCGTGATTGTACCGATGAATATTCAATTTAAAATCGTTTGATTTGATGGGAAACGACGACCCGAGTGCAAACAAAAATTTTATGGCGATAAACGATATGAAAGATTTAAGAGGCTTGGGCTCACGAAAAATTTTATTGTCGTAAAAAGTGCTGATTTACACACAAGATAGCCGTAGAACGATAATTTCCTTGATTTTTTGATTTTTGGTTCAAGTTATTTAGCTTGAAGCAAAAAAAAATCGTACTTCAAAAAAAAGTGGGTGCGTGTACTTATGTACACGCGTGAGAAGTTATACTTCTTCGGTATCGTTAAAAATTAGATTTTATTAATTTTATTCAAATAAAAAACTGTAATTTAATATTTAATACTTAATAATATATATATTTAAAGATATCATTATTAAAAATAAAATTAAGAGAATAATATTTTAATTTGTATCAAGCAGTAATATCCAAAGAAAGCTGCAAGACGTTTATAAAATTTGTCAGGATCATTTTTCTGGTTAACAATTCATGCATGCCATGAAAACAAAGCTTCATAGAAATTGCAAAATAAAGTAAGTAACGACTTGTCAAAATAAATGTCTTAATCTTATTCATATCTTGTGTTACTAAAGTATTATTCTAAGATGGTTGAATCATTTCAGAATCCCAGATTTCGTGATAACTAAGCATATGATGGAATGCAGACGTCATTTTCATAATTAAATTTCAAATAGTATAACAGCTACTGCAAAATTCGAGAAAAGTAATAACTTATTTTTTAATAATATATGTCATTTGTATATACAATTATTTTCTAAATAAAATATAAAAAATATATTTAAAGAATTAATTATTTTTAATTTAAATATAAAAATTAGGAAATAAATAAAACAAAAATTCAAATTACGCGCGCTTAGTTAAAAATACCGAGCTGTTTTTGCGGGCAACTTCATATTGTTAATTTGTGATGATAAAATAAAACGCTACTAATGCTTCTAAAACCGCGTCGCGATGCAGACGTCATTTTCATCATTAAACTTCAAATAGTACCTATAACAGCTACTGCAAAATTCGAGAAAAGTAATAACTTATTTATTAATAATAATGTGTCATTTGTATATATAATTATATTTAATTTAAATATAAAAAGAAGTAAATAGATAAAACATAAATTCAAATTACGCGCGCCAAGAAACCCAGTGGTTTTGCGGCTAACTTCATTTTGTTTAATTTTGTCTCAAGATGGCCGCTCATTTAAAAGTTTCACTCTCATCGTTTTTTCATAACGCGCCTAAAGAAGTATAACTTCAAAAACAATTTTTTTTTTTGTTAAGTGGAATTAAATGATCTTAGGATTTTTTCGTTAATTATTATACACTATGAGACCTAGGTTCTAACTTCTTCAAGTACCTTAGACTTATTTAAAGTCTTAAAAATTTTAAAAAGAACACACAACGACGTGATCCTATCAAGGTTCTATTTAAACAAAACCCTTTAAAAAACAAGCCGGCATAAAGATCCTTCAAAAAAAAGCAAAGAAATGATTGAATCGAAAAGATGCGTTGGACACTGGAGAGCTAGCTGTCAAATCAAACAGGCAAATAAGAAAACAAGAAAAAAAAACGTGGATGAAAGAGCCGAAGAAGCCGCAAGCACTTAACGCATTGGACATTGTTAAAGGCTGAAAGGGGTCCATAATCACATTGCCAACTGAAATTACATGGCGCAGCGCCCATTTGGCCAGTCGCCTTTGTCGAAACACCGCAGAATATCCACACACATAAGCAACATTTTCATTTTGCTCTCCATTAGGAGGTTGGTTGTGTTTGAAAACGATAAAGGTTTGCTTGTTTATTCAATCTTGAACAATCTCAAAACCAACCCTGGTTAGTTCTTCTCTCGAACATCATCGAGAACACACAAAAAAGATCCATAACGAGAATATACACACATACACATTAGGTATAATATAAACCTACAGTATGTAATAATTTTGAAATGTAAATGTGGAGTTCCCATAATTTCCGAATAATTTCCTCAATTCAAAAGTACGAATCATATCCGCCCAGAAATGTAATTATCATTCCAAGTTCAAACAAGTTTTTTTTTTTTTAAGTAGGCAGAAACTCGTTTAAAAAAGAGCAAAAGACATTGAAAAAATTGGCTCAAGATGAGAGAGGCTTAATGTTAATCGCAGAGATCATCATCCACTTTTCTTAGATTCCACTAAAAAAAAATTTTAAATTATACATACTTCCTCAAAGTATTCATTTGTCTTAATAAGAGAATCTAAAAATTTGTAAATTTTAAAAAAATACTAAAGGCTAAAATATGTCTTATGAAATAGTGGTTCCCAAAGTTTTTCGGTATCCGATTCATAAACTTCATTTTGTTGGCCTATCTCAGTACGAACTTTGTCTTTTTTTTACATACAACTATTCTCCAGCTTTAAAAATACTTTATATGACATTCAATAAATTCTCATCTTCCTAATAAAAAAAAAGAAGTTCTTCACCTGTCGAAATCGATAATATAACGTGTAGTTTTCGCCTAAGTGCATTTGGCTTAACTTCCGCGATGCAATGAAAACAATTAACAGGAAATATGAATGCGAGTGTACACAAAAGATTAAAGCGAATCGTTTCATAAACAACCCAAATGGGAGGAGTGGAAAAATTGAGCGCAAAAACAGAACTTCTTCCATATGAATGAATGAATCGGTGAAAGTTGATAATTCGATCGATTCAATATATTTTTTGGGATTGTCGTCCGTTAAATATAGATTATTGATATAATTGAGTTAATGCCATTATGTAAAAACGGAGGCAGATGGCGGCGATTATAAGTGAAATTCACACACACAAACAGAAACACAAAACTCGACTAATTGTCTTCCAAACTATTCAAATGAGAGAGAAATTTCTTTTTGGTATACCAACTACCGATTTCATAGTGTGGTAATTAGCTATAACTGAGTTAGTAAATGTCATTATTCGAAAGTTATTTATTGAATAATTTTCGAAAAATTATAGATATAAAGTCACTATTGATATCCATCTAATTTTAATGGCTTTTTCCATTCTATTCACTTTCCAAGCTAATTTGCACACGAAAAACGTAAAAGCTACGAGAACAAAGGCTGATCGCAATTGAAGCACAGCAATCTATGTAAATAATGCACGTATTAAAGCTGAAAATGTCTAATTAAAGCACTTAGCTAGAAGAGTGCGTCTGGAGACTTCAACGCTCGGTCAAGCGAGAAACCCATACATTAAAAATGGAAATTTTTCATTTTTCATGTGACCACGGAAATGGAAATTTTTTATGATTTAAAATTAAAATGATCAACAATTAAAATGGCTGTTTTTAGAGAGAGAGATGAAAATAATGTTATGATTTGTAGAATTTTTATGATTGCTCATGAATCGAGGAAAATTAATTTCTCGCGTAGTGTTCGCTGCACTTTCATGACAGGTTGTTTGGTTTATTTTTTTTCATTAAAACTCTTTGCATCAGAGACAAAACCTCTTTTACCCTCATTTCAACCTACTTTACTAAGAGTAAAATGAACCTCATCTCAACCTAAACGATATTCCATCGTAATAATTTTAACCAACATGAAATTTTTATTATATTATATGAACCTCGTTTCGTCCTTAAAAAAGTTTTATCATCATAAAACATAAAACTTGGTTCTAAACCTGCTTTTTTACAATACCTATTGCAAATATTATTTACTAATAACCCAAATTTTTGATCTCTCTCTTTCCTATACTTAGATGCTTAATATAATATTGTGTAGCCTCTACTAGCATAGAATTTATTGTGTTTCGGGATATGATCCATTACTGGTTTGATCCTTAATTCTGTTCAATCTTGTTCATTTTTACTCAGCTTTAGTCTCTTGTTAACCGTTCGAGTGGCTACGTTCGTCATACCACAACAATTGAATAAACTTATTTCACTACCTATTTGATTTATTTTTCAATATTGTCTATATCAAAAAGCCTAAAAGTGTAAATGTAAAAAATTTAAAGGTGAAAAAACCGAGTTTCAAAGAAAAAGTGTGAAGAAAATTGCTTTAATTTATATCTTGAAAGTTATCAGAGAGATGTTATACAATTAAATAAAATTTCTAAAGAAATTCACATGGTTGGGTATATTGTGGATTATAATAATAGGAAATCCTGGAAAAAAATGATGGCAATGGCGACAATAAAGAAGCTGGTAAACAAGGACAAGGAAATTAAGAATTAAAACTGATATTTGTAATATTCTTATTACTTTTAAATTTATCGCTTATATTAATGAAACTTGTATATTTAATGATTAAAAAAAAAACAAAATATTAAAATAAAAATGTTATTCTTTAAGAAAAAAACCCTACCAATAAAACAATAAAAGAGAGTGATAAAGAAAGAGCGAAGAAAGAGAGAGAGAAAAAAAATGTGAACCTCATTTGAACCTAAACATTGTATTTTGCCCGATAAATGCCACTTGTAGGTTCAAATGAGGACCAAAATTCAAATGCAAATGGTCCCCTTTTCAATTTACTTGAACCTCTGAATAGCCTAGATTTTGGGGGCGAAAATAGGTCTAAAATTTCGACTAGGGAAATTGTGTGGTTTTCTTTCATTAAAACTTTTTGCATCAGAGACAAAATTGGGTGATCGAAAACTATTAAATAGGGGTGACATGCAAAATTTCTTCACGACACATGCACAACAATTGTAGGTGAAAAAGATGAGAACAAGCCGAGAAGGAAAGAATGGAGCTAGAAAAAAAAAATATTTTATAACTCACCTTCGTCGGTGGACTGCTCGATGTTGCCGAGACGATGCTGCGATCAGCCACCGGAGCCGGCCGCTTTGCCATTATTCGGTTCGGTGAAGCACCTGCAAACAACAACAACAACAATTATTCATTATACATATTCACAACAATCGATAAATTAACTCAATCACTAATTACAAATGGTGCGGTATAATTCCCAATAAATTGAGCAACATTTCATCTAAACATCGCGTATCGCATTTCTCACTGTAATCCATTGTTCAAGCGTGTCAAATATAAATTAGAAAATCGAACTGTTTTATGAAGATTCAAGTTAAAGGTGAACTTAACAACGATTTTTTTTCCATCCAAGTTAAATTAAAACGAGCATTTTGTAAAACCCAATTTTTGGATATAAAAAGAACTTTTCGATATCAAATTAGAAGACTTATTATTAAACGTATTATTTCATTATCTATGTACATGGAAAATGTTTTCTGAGATTATAAGAAAGGTTAACATTTTTTTCAAGTATAAAGCAATTATACCTATGAAATATCAAGCGTACAATTAAATTGATAGAATAAGAAAACTATGGAAGATTCATCTGAAGAAAAGATTTAAAATTTTATTTTGAAATTTATATGAAGCTTTGAATAAAAGCTTTAAGGAAAAATTGTAAATATAGTGGTACTTCGACATACGAGTGCCCCAACATACGAGCTTTTCGAGGTACGAGCCGGCGAGCGAGTGATTTTTTGCTTTGAGTTACAAGCAAAATTCGAGATACGAGTTCGGTTTAGCAGGTCGAAGGTCTCAAAAAGTTGCAACAGGTCGTGCATCTGATTTTTTTAATAGAGATAAAAGATAAAATAAAAGATACGAGCAAGGTTGCGGGACGAATTAAACTCGTATGTCGATTTACCACTGTATTAGTTATAAAGGTTCTTTTTAGCCTTCTCATTCGCTACACAATGATCAACGAGTTTACCTCTGTAATTCGTGTTTACAGGTACCTACAATAGAAGAAAATGCTGTTGTATAGAAATCAGTGGCGTCCGGTGAAATTTGCGAGTAGGGAAGCTATTTTTTATTATTGTAAATTTTACTATGAAAATGCTTGGTAAATTTTTATACAAAGAAGCCATTTTTACCATCGTTTTTACTTTGAAAATGACAAATAAATTTTTTTAGCGCTAGATATACTTAACGTAGGTGTGGGCCTTCTGCTTTTAATAATTATTTTTTTTTCTTTAAACGGTGTGGAGCCAAAAATTTTATTGAAAAAATTGTCAACTATGCAATTGCAATCTAAAGCCATGGAGGATATAAAGATTACATTTTAAAAATTAAAATCTCTAGAAAATAATTTAAAATCTAAAGAAAACAAACGCACTAATTAGAATATTGTTTTTAACAATGTGGCTTCTAGGTATAGATATGCTCGTTTCACTCGTTTTACGTTTATTTGGCTCACTATTTTCTATTGAATAGAGCTATGGAATCTACTATGCGGTATTTCAGTGTGTAGCATCCAAACAAGTAAACTGTTTTAGCAAGTTGGGCCATTACCCCGCATACGCATGCGCGATTATGTTGAATTGCTGTATGTTAAGTGGATTCTACAACCCAAACAGCTTCCACAGAATATTTCCATAAGTCTATCTCATTTCATCATATCATTATGGTGTATAGTGGCCACGCTGTTCAAGCCATGAATTTCAAATATGTTGTTTGGTCTTATATTTGATTGTTAGTAAGTTGAACGTTTAAAAATTTTAGATTTGTTTGAAACATTACTAACATTTGAAACTTGATTGAAATATTTAACCAAAATTCTAATAATTAATTAATAAATATTTACGCAAATTTGAAATATTTTTGAAAAAAAAAATTATTTACTGATATATTTTCGAAAGAAATTAGGGAAGCGGCGCTTCCATAGCTTCCATGGACTGCACGCCACTGGTAGAAATAGGTGTTTGACAAAGATAAAAACGGTTTCACAGTTTTCTTTTACTGTATTGGGATGTACTTATAAATATTTTATCTAAAATAATGGTGTACAAATCTTTTCAAAGCCATTCTTAAAAATCGTACTGTGTTCCCTGTTTCTGTCCCTGTCTCTTGTTCTCCTTTACATAATGTGTGCAGTTTCACACAGTTTATCGTACAAGTATGACGTACACATGGAAAACTTCATAAAAGAACTGAGAGTTTATGATAGCCTTAATACTCTCTCAAGACAAAAATATAAAAAGAAAAATCTGTGCATACGAAAGATTATATAAATGTATAATGTCCAAGTATATAATCAGAAACAGTTAGATCCATTACGAATCTTTAACGAAAACTTCGCAGACTACCAGAAAATCACTTTAAAAGAAACAAAAAAAAAGTCTATAAAATACAGTAGTAGGGTAAAAATAATTTGAAGCAAATGAATTTGTGTATTGTCACGGGTCTAAGAAAGTCGCCATTTTTACCCTGAAGTTGGTCTCACTCATTCCCAGGGGGCGGGGGTTGTTTTCACCCGCTGTCAACTTAGGTGAGATTTGCCAATCAC
This sequence comes from Sisyra nigra, assembly GCA_958496155.1. Classification (NCBI taxonomy): domain Eukaryota; kingdom Metazoa; phylum Arthropoda; class Insecta; order Neuroptera; family Sisyridae; genus Sisyra; species Sisyra nigra. The sequence goes on along the minus strand of OY292314.1, from coordinate 7,227,172 downwards.
CAGCGAAAAGAGGAGCATTATTTAAGAAAAGATAACAAGTACGTTTTCGAGAAAGTTCTCTTTCTAAGAATTTCGTCTTCGAGTCCACCTAGTGATACGAATTGTACAAAAGAATGGGACACCGTGGTACCAATTTTATGACTGAAGGATTTGTGGGCTGGCAAGAACTCCTGTTTTGAGGATTAATGTTACATTAAAGGAGCAGGAGAGCATATTGTTCTAGCAATTTCTCCATTGATTTATCAATAGATGAGAAAAAGACAGACGCTAAAACAATGGATCGAAAATTCTGGTAAACGGAGAATTTATGGTTTGGAAAATTCTAGAGCGATGATTGGTTTAGTATAAATAACCCGAGAAGACGGGCCAGCAAGACAGTTGTGAATGAACCGAGATTGCGAGTAATAATCTTAAAGTGTGAAATAAATATTCGACGAGTATTCAAATAAATCTTCGACAGTGTTCAAAGTGTAATCAGTGAAAAGTGATTAGTGATTAAATAAATAAAGTGAACAGTGTTAAAATAAATAGTAAAAGTGCTTAGTGTTAAAGTGCTTAAATAAAGTGAACATTGCAAACATTGTAAATAACAGTGTAATCTTCAAAGGGTGACTGTGAAAACTAACTAATTGTTAACGTGTAGTGTATAAGCAACAATAGTGTACGATAAATAAATGGACAATTGTTAAAAATAAATTCGTAGTCATTGAACACAAACCATCGAACCCGTAAGAACGTTACAGTATTAAAGCATGTTGAAATTATTTTCGTGTCTAACATTTTTTATCCTAGGTTAATGCTTATAAAATGCAAAGAAATTTAATTTTTAAGAGTTATCACTTAGATAATACGGTCAATACTTAACAATTTTTATGTCACTCTTTAAGTTCTTTGAAAAATATTTTTAAACATATTTGAAATAGAAAAAAAAAATTTCGCACAGACTGTCATATTCTAGTTACCAACACAATTAGAGCCACTTATTTCAACCCTTCATGTTACGGTTAATGCATGAAGAAAATATAAAGCGGATGAACAATTAAATATAAATAATAATGATAGGCTTCGATATCCCTTTTCCTACAAAACTTATTACCACAGCCAAGCATTGTTTAATCTGATTTCCTATGTAAAAGACCTTAATTCAATTGCTATTGAAAATTAACTAAAGTTGCTTACAAGTTCCTCCCGTTTCTTGGCCCTTCAAAAAAAATCAAATCTACTGTCAACAGTGCTTATAATAAAAACTCTTTCTCTAATTCAAATTTTTCTACTTTTTAGCAACTACTTTTTCTATATTTTAAATACGAAAGCGCTTATAATATTAATGCAATTCTAATTATTTTTAAATAAAGTGAAAGCATTATATTTGGTTAATTTAATTTATTCGAATATAATTAGGAGTCGACATTTAGTCACACACCAAAATAATATTCAAACGAATTAATTTGCTCATATAGAAAGTTTTTATCGATAACACACACACAGATGATCTGCAGTCTCTATACGTATGGGTATATTATACCAAGTACACCAACAGGTTCAAATTTTTTTAAAACAACTCACACAAGATATTCACAAATCGTTAATTGGACAAATACATAACTAGCATATTTTCACAAATAATAAATACACAACACTCATTATTTCGATTGCAAATTTTTTTTTTTTTTGAACGTTAACGTCATTAACGTCTTGACACCGCGAAAGATACAGAGCTAATTAAGTTATTTGTTCGACACTTCCAAGGCAAAACTTGAAAATATTATTAATATAAAAATTTAATAATTTTTTTTCAACCGCCTCGCTTCAACCCACCCAAACTAAGTGAATTTGAAGGATATATCGTATGAGAAATCTAAGTGGAAAATGGATGAGTTATTTAATAACGTGAATTGTTGGTATACCTTTCTAAAAAATGCTCGTTGAGTTGTTTTTAGATTTAATTGTGAAACTTAATCTTTATTTAAGTAAAATATATAATTGCGAAAAAAAAGTTATTGTTTAATTTATAATAATAACCTTTGAAAGTGAATTGAAATTAAATATTTTCCTGATATTAACGAAAAATACTTCCTCATTCGAATTTTGGCTAACTTTTTGTTAAATTCTAAATAAATGATAGTTTATTAAGGTTGCTACGAGGAAATTCATCTAAGTAAGATTTTTTTTTAGAAATGGTAAAATTTATTTTTTAGACACTGAAATTTAGTAAAGTTTTTGCTTCGACACGTCTGAAAATTTTCTTTTACGTTAAACTCGCTATTAATAAATAACATAATAAATGTACACAGCCTCTATGCATATACGAGCTCCTACACCTGTTACCCCGTCTGGGGTAGTTTCCCCCGTAACTCCAATACAAGTGGGGGTAGCGGGTTAAAATTGTGCGACAATAAGTTTTTCATGAAGAGGAATTAGCACACGGAAGCATTTTTCAAAAACCGCCTGGGGCACTTTTCTTATGGCTATTAGGCTAGAGCCTTTAAAGAAAATCGTTAGAGCCGTTTCCGAAAAAATTTTTAAAAGCTCAAAAATCCATAGAATAAATTGGAGCTTCCGGTCAACCAATTTCAACCAAAAGCATCGCGGCACAACCAAATGAAATATGAAAGAAAACTTTCAAATTTGGTGTGATTCACTCACTCACATCACTGTCATATATAAACTGACATTTTTCTAAACACTACTTTTTCGGGGTCAAGGGGCCACAATACGTGTACTTCAATTGAAAACTAGATACCGAAAAGGCGTTCGATAAAGTTTTACATTAGGGAATTTAGTATAGAATGAAAAATGCTTTGTCCGATACTTATTATCCAATTGTTCAATCTTATCTTCAAGGACGCACTTATTCAGTTCGCTATAAGGAAACAATATTGGCTTCTAAATCAATTTTAGCAGGAGTATCTCAATGTAGTGTTTTGGGGCCATACCTGTACCCAATATATGCATATAGCATGCCATACGCATAGCACCTCACAACAGGTTCGTTCGCGGATCCCATACTGAACCGATAACGAATCAGTCCAAGTGGATTTAGGATAATCGCCAAGCCCATACACGCTTATGAACTGATTAAGGGTTATTTTTCCGAGTTTAAAAATTTTCGGAAGTAAGATAAGTATTAACGAGAACCCACGAAAATTGTTAATTTAATCTGCTGCCACACGTCAAAGAAATTTCTTTTATACAAAACTTTGTGTTGCATATAAGAATATTAAAGCTTACAATTAGTCATGAAATTAAAAATAAAAAATGTATTATAAATAAATATATAAACAGAAATATATGAATTGAATTGAATGAAAGCCGCTCTGTGATAACTCTCAGTCTTTACCCCGGAACCCCTTTTATTTAAATTTTCCAAGGAAAAAGTTTCGAATACAAGTTATAAGCTTTGATGAGTCTAAGAACTATAGAAAGTTTAAAGAAAATCATTAAAATAACTTTTACAAAAAATTGGCAAAACTTAAATACCCCTAAAATTAAGCGGAATTTTCTTTCAGTCGATTTCAACCAAAAGTTTTTGTACTACTAGAAGTAATATAAAATCAAAATTTCAACTTTGTTGAAATTTGGATAAAGCTTGGATATCGCTTTTTCACACACACACAAGCATGCAGGCATTTCTCCAAAAACATTTTGATTGTCGCTGAAAATTCGACCCGATTACAATACACTCTTAATTATATAGTAAAAGAAAATTTTAGCTCCTGGATTTAAGATGTTAATATATTTTGTATATTTGTGGATATATAGTTAAGGATGCATTTATCTTGTTTTAACTTTTGTAATGAGAATGAAAAAAAAAATTCCCTGTAACTCTGCTTAAACATATTTTTAACAAACTTAAACATTTATAATCTTTCAAATTTCCCACTGTAACATTATAAATAGTCGGTAGTCGGTTTGTGATTGTTCAGAGAGAATTGCGCCAAGACAATCATATTGTTGGTGGCTGATCGCGGGAGTTCGTTCCCATTATCTCCAAAACGGTTGACAATGCTGGGAATTGAACGCTTTTCAGATTTATAATTTTTTTTTTCATAAGTGGAAGCAATATATGCTCTAAGTTTATTACATATTCATTATTACAAGTTGTTGGTGGAGCAGCGGCTTCCATTTATTTTTATACAATAACATTGCATACTTAAGAAAAGTCATTGACTCGATGAGAGTCGTGAACGCGATCGAAAGTAAAAATTGAGCGATGATTTGACAATTTCAGATCGAATTTTTGACCAGACGAAAAATTTGCATAAATTACCATTTCTGGCCGCAAACAAACCAATTTTAAGAAACTTAAATCTTGTGGACCGAACAAAAAAAATTGAAATGTTTACGTCTTTCACTTCTCCTCTCGCCCCATATATCTAGACAAGTTATATAATGTATCACGACTTATAAACTAATCAAATTCGAAAAAAATTGCATTTCTGACTGTTAACAACATTTTTGCACGCAAATTTATCGCTTCAAGTCAATTTTTTTTTTGGTAAAATTTTCGATTTGTAAAACAGAGAATTTTGACAAGCCACATGCCAATTGTTTGTAACATGATCCAGCTTTTCGGTCGCTATTAACATTAATAGCACAGAAATTTAAAATTACTTTTTACTGATCGTTAATAATCAAGAAAAAAAAATATAGAGAAATAAAATAAGATGAGAGACAGAGAGATAAAAGGTTTTTTTTGAGTATAACCTCTCTTTTATAATTGATACATTTTAATGAATATATATATTATTATTGATACATTTTAATATATATATATAAAAGTCGTGTTAGTTACACTACTTATAACTCAAGAATGGCTGAACCGATTTAACTGAAAATTGGTAGGAAGGTAGTTTAGAACCAGGAAAAGGACATAGGATACTTTTTATCCCGTTCACGTGGGATGTGAGAAAAAAAGTGGTATATCAAAACGCAACTAAAATGGAATAACAAATTTAATATGAATGGGACGTCAGGTTTGTTGCTTTATGTTTTCATAGCAACAATATATCGAATTGTTTACACGCCATTGTCTTTCCCTTAATAAAAAAAATCTTTCCCTTATAAAAAAAATTATTCACTTACCACCTCAAGAATATTTTTTTTATATTTATTTTAACGTTGATTGTTATTTGTTACTTTAGCATTGAAGCTGTGAACGTTTTACATGGGGAAGAACGAAAAAAATAAAAATTTGGTAATAAAATAAATTGTTGTACCTGCATGTATTTAATAACTGGAATTGGTTCGGATGCTTGACTCATTCAAGATCCGACGCCCTTTACAGCACTAAAGAAGTCTATCGCGCTGAAATGTCTAAGCATGACACATACGGATCAATTAGTGAAGTTATGTCAGCTGCAGATTTATTTCCTTATCAATTTAGGGTATTTCAAAGTGACTGCCTCATGGCTTCTATCGGAGAACCAACACAAGGTGTGGAAAGACTACGGTTTACGGGAAATTTTAACGAGAGTCATTATGATGCTTTGATTGAATTTGGCGAATCAACGTACAGTAATAATGTTTATGTTAAAGATGATAGTATGCTAAAAAGTAAGAAAAATATGTCATTCTCAGTGTCTTAATCTCAAAAAAAGGTGTCAGTAGTACTTCCACAGCCTCAATCAATTTTTAACATCTGTTTATCAAATTTCAATTTTAATAGTGATGATAATTTTTAAGAATAAATAACCAAAGCAGGCAGTTTGACTTAAGTGATCCCGATTAAGAGTTTGACTAACAATAAGAAAGGTAAAGCCGTTAGGAGTTCGATTTATAGAGGGAAAAATACAGAATTACAAAGGGATGAATTAGAATTAAAAAAAAAAACTAACGGGTGTAATTTCTACGGGTTCCAAGTACGTCAAAAGTGAATTACTGGTAAAAATCCATTAAACGATCACTGAACTGCAAATAGTGAGATTTATAGGCAGATAAAAATTAGGAGATATTTGTTATTATGGAAAACTTACGATTCCTGATGGCGGATTTTATTTATAAATCAGTTCAATTTAGCTATGTCAAGCGAAGCGGGCGGGGATTCAGCTAGAATATATATACTATATTGTGATCAGAAATTTAAAAAAAAATTGTGACACACCGTGTGGTCACATTGTTGCGTTGTCAAAATTTTCAATTTTTTTTATACAGTGTAATCGTGTATCACTTTTTTTCTGATTTTTGCCAAAGCTTCACGTCGTAACTTCAAATAATCTCGTCATTCATTGAGTTAAAAAAAAATTAAGCTCCTAAGTTCAAAATAAGTACCTACTGTTATTATTAAAAGTTGTACGATACAAAAGAATTTTTTTTAATAAAATTGAAAGCGAAATTTTTATTTTTTAACAGCCTAAAAGCCTCCAAAGATCATCAGGGATGATCAAAAATAGTTTTTGCCTAGTCATCAATTTTAGTGCCTGAGACTAGCCTAAGCCATACATTAGAATAGTAAATATGATTTATTGATAAAGTTGGTGAGCTATTAAATATCAGCATGTGCGATATAAATTAATTTAAATTTCATACATTGAATAATTACACGCCATTATTGGTCTATTGAACCAACTGACAACTAATTAGTCGTAATTTTTTCTCCGTGTAAGATCTAAAGTGAGTGACCCCCTCGTTTTTGGCCGCCGGTATCAAAGTCAAAGGCCTCCGGAAACCCACAGCCGCTTCCGTCAGGGAAAGTGCGAGCAACTCGAGCAAAATGTGTCTAAGAACCACGCAACAGTAATTTTCACGCCATTTATCATTTCTTAAATCACCCGATCTTTCATTAAAATCAAAGATTTGTTCTTCCACCAACCAAAGTTTATTAGTTTTTTGTGCGTATACCCGCCAGAAGGCCAACTAAAACATGAAAGCGGTCAATTTGTCGCGTCAAAGAACTTCCGTGAATTTAACTTAACTTTTAAGTAGTTGAAATAATCCACGATACTTACACACAAAAAATCGATTTGATTCAAAGTCAAGATCAAAAATACCTTTTGTTAATTTTTAAATAAAATTATAATTTCTAACTCTCAAATTTTCATCATATGAAAATATCTTAAATTAATCTCAGTTCGATTGAAAACATTGAAATAATCTCAACACCTTAATAGTACATAGATGTACATAATTGAAGTTGTGCAACACCAATTATTTTCTAAAAAAAGAACTTAAGTGCAATTAATTGTTAAAATATGATAAAACCAAAAATCCCATACTAATATCATCATCGTATATATTGCCAAGGCCTATCTTTAATCATGCATTCTCCGTTATTTAATGTTAATTTTTCTCTCGATATATATGAGCTTTAATGATTCCTAGTATTAATAAAATGAATGAACCGAGCGTGAGACTCATATTAACTATTATTACGTCACAAGCTATCAATAAAGAAAAGTATAAATATTTCTTCGACTCTGATCTGTAATATTTGATCGAATGAATGACTGTAGTCAAATCATTTAGTTTAATATGCATAGGTTTGTATATTTGAATATACACGATCTGAAGCCGAGTGCGTGTTGAGATTTTGAATAACAATTATATTATAAGAGAAAAGAAAAATTAGCTACCGCTGTTAGAGTAACGGTATGAAAATTAAATTTCTCGACGAGCTGTTTGTTGTGTGCTTAGAATATAATCTATCTAAAGTTGATAACGACTTGGATTTCCACGAAATTCTAATTAAATTCAATTGATTTAATTAATAAAAGTTTTTTTACTGGCTTTTATCTCCCGTTCTAGACAAAAAGTTTTATTTCATAATCAGACTCTAATAAAAACTCTAGTACGAGAGCTACCCGAGTCGAAATTTCAGACCTCCTTTGGCCCTTAAATGGTACTTTGACCCTCTTTTGGGCCTCCAAAGAGTAAAATGAGCCTCAGATAGACCTAAACGATTCCATCGTCTTCATTTTAACCTACATAAAATTTTGATTATATTTTGTGAACATATCGTCTCGGCTTAAAAAAAGGTTTATGATCATAAACCTTAAATTTTGGTTGTAAATTTCCTTTTTTTACAATACCTATTGCAAATATTATTTACTAATAACCCAACTTTTTGATCTCTCTCTTTCCTATACTTAGATGCTTAATATAATATTGTGTATTCTGGTATCCATTACTGGTTTGACCCTTGATCCTGTTTACTCTTGATAATTTTTACTCAGTCTCTTGTTAACCGTTCGAGTGCTACATGAGTTATTATACAACAATTGAATAAACTTATTTCACTATTTGATTATTTTTCAATATTGTCTATATTAAAAGGCCTAAAAGTGTAAATATAAAAAATTTAAAAGTGAAAAAACCGAGTTTCAAAGAAAAAGTGTGAAGAAATTTGCTTTAATGTATTATCTTGAAAGTAATGAGAGAGTTGTTATAGAATTAAATAAAATTTCTAAAGAAATGCACATGGTTGGGTATATTGTGGATTATAATAAAAGGAAATCCTGGAAAAAAATGATGGCAATGGCGACAATAAAGGAGCTGGTAAACAAGAACAAGGAAATTAAGAACTATGAACAGATATTTATAATATTCTTATTACTTTTAAATTTATCGCTGATATTATTGAAACTTGTATATTTAATGAATTAAAAAAAAACAAAATATTAAAATAAAAATGTTATTCTTTTTGAAAAAAAAACCCTACCAATAAAACAATAAAAGAGAGTGACAAAGAAAGAGTGGAGAAAAGAGAGAGAGAGAGAGAGGTCCATTTGAAGTTTTTGCTGTAGACCTGTTTTGGGCCTAAACATTGTATTTTGTCCGATAAATGCCACTTGTAGGTTCAAAAGAGGTCTTAAATTCAAATGTAAATGGTCATGTTTCAATCTACTTGAACCCAGATTTTGAGGTCTAAAATAGGTACAAAATTTCGACTCGGGGTAGCGACGTCGAAAAAAAAGAATTTTAGTTCGGCCAGTTTTTATATATGTTATCTCTCGTACTATCCCGGACATCATACGGGCTGTCTGGCTGTCGGGAGGGGTTGGGTTTATTAGTGCGCATCGCACCTATGACAGGTAAAATATTGAAACTTTCAGAAAAAAGAAAAAGTTTCAGATGAAATTTGTAGAAAATAACATTTTACATAAAAAATTTCTAGTGACTAATTTTCGTAAAGTTGCTAGTTTGCCCGCTACAAGCTTGTAAAACTCATTGTATATATGTTGGCACAACGGCTGTATCTCAGCCAGCCTTTCCAAGCTTGTAGCGGGCAAACTAGCCACTTTACGAAAATTAGTCACTGGACATTTTTTATCTAAAATGTTATTTTCTACAATTTTTTTTTTAAAAAACTGGCCGATCTAAAATTCTCTCTCGAAAACGCTGCTAGCTCCTAAACTACTCGTTTTGGTTTCTAATCAGTGAATTGTTAGAAATTTTACTTTTTATATCAAAGCCTTGGTTGAAGTGTATTTGATAATTGAACGTCTCGAATACTAAACGAAATCGTGTAGAAGCTAAAAATTAGACTTGGTGTGTAACTCGTCTCGAACGTTAATCATCTCCAAATTGTGAAACGGTTAAACGATTGTCGGTGGCGATTCTGTTGTTATGTGTCGATCGAACACGAATATTAGTTATTACAATAAATACACACACACACATGAGAATAAATCGCTAAGAAACATGTTGTTCACTCGTTACGTGAGTTAAAGATGAGCCGGCGTTACAGAAAACATTGAACGCAACACGAAATGCACCAGCAACCGGTTCGCCAATTCCGATGCCTCCTGGTTGTCGTTTTTCATTTGCGATTTTCACCCCAAACCTCACCACCATCACCACTCGTGTTCATCCAACGCTCGATTCGACTGTCGTCTTTTATGATATGTAATAATTTCGCCGAGCCAAACATAGCATTACAATAACTGTACAAAGGAATGGCGAGAGAAAGAGAGCGATTAAATAGACGAGCAACTTGTTGGGTTTGTTATACATAATATTTTTAATAGACGACACATTCGAGGCAAGATCACTTACATCCGGGGCCGCAACAGCGCCTTTTTTACCTTAATAATCATCAATTATCATCTACGAAATATATACCGATATTTAAGGTCGTAATAAAACTATGAAACTTCCTAATAATAGACAAAAAGTTGTTCATAGCGTCACCAATTATGAAAACTTAAAACAAAATATTAATCACTTTATATTTTATACGTCGAAGTTAAAAACTAGCAAATTTAACTAGTAATAACTTATAATTAGTTGAACGAATTCCGGTGCCCTAGTAAAATATCCGAAGACAAAATAACCGCGACAAAATAACCGTGGACAAAATAACCGAACGACAAAATAACCGTGGACAAAATAACCGGACGACAAAATAACCGAGGACAAAACAACCGGACGACAAAATAACCGAGAACAAAATAATTGCACAACAGAATAAATATGATATCAATTCACTTTGAAGACATAAATAAATCCAAATATCATATATTTAACATGAAAATAATAAATTTAATAATTTTTAAACAATATACGCGTATTTAATTAATACTAGAGGTCGCCCAGTGGTCGAAATTCGACAATAATTCGTTACAATTTTTACATATCTAAGGGTACACTTCACTTGTAACTGCCTCAAAAACTTTAGTTACTAAGCTAACTACAGCAAATAATGAATTGCATTTGCGAATGTTTGGAAAATAATTTCTTGACTAATTTTTTCTTCAAGGTTCATTTAAAGAAAGTGCATCATATAATGATTGAAAATATTCATTTTAAGTTAAGGAAGGAAATAGGTGTAGAGGTTTCAAAATATTTATTTTTTTTCTTCCATAAATCTTTTACATAATTATTTCAGAATATTCTCTAAAAATTTCAAAACTAAATATCAATTCGTTCATATCATATATGTTTTGAGGTCCCCTGAGTCCAAAAAAGTAGTTTTTAGAAACATGCCTGTGTGTGACAGCCATATCGTATCGAACGCTTTTCCGAATTTCACCAAGCTTGGAAATTTTCCTTCATATTATATCTTGTTTTGTCGTGAAGCTTTTAGTTGAAATCGGTTAACCGAAAGCTCCACTTTATTCTCGGAGTTTTTGAGCTTTTTCAAATTTTTTCGAAAACGGCTGCAAAGATTTTCTTTAAGCTTATGATAGTTCTTAGACTTATTAATAACTAAAACTTTTATTTGAAACTTTTTCTTGGGAAAATTCGATTAAGGACGGTTCTGGGGTGAAGGTTGGGAATTCATAAATACATATATGTTGTATACTTGTATGCATATAGTTCTGCTATGTATTGTTATAAGGTGCTTATATATTTCTTTTAACCAACAGCGAGTTTCATAAATGAAAGTAAAAGAAAGTACTGTGACGCCACGCAGCAGATATTTTTTTTTTATAATATTGTATGTCAATTCAAATTACAGTATTCTGAAATATTTTTTAGACAAACAAAAAAAAATATGACCATGAAACATCAGAAGTAATTTCAAGTGAGTTTCCTACGTTCAAAAGTAAAACAGAAGTACCTCTATGTTTAGATTTTTTCATTTAAAAGCGAAAGATAAAAAATTGGAAATAGGCTGCATAAGTCCTGTTTAAAACTTTGAATTAAGCTAAGCTTTTTTTTTCAAATAGTAGCTACCTACCTAAATAAATTTTTTTGTGTAATTTATTTGAATGGTTTTGCCAAAAGAATATAGTATGAATTATTTAAACGTTATATAATAATAAAAAAACACCTGATGAAGACCAAATAAAATGGTTAAAACGATGTGTATTTGAAGTTATACGTATCTTTTAAATATATTTTTAATAATATTACTCAATAATCAAATAATCGGTTAAATTTGTTTCCTTCAATTTCAATAATTACAATTTCAAAATTTAAATTCCTCTCCTAATATTTTGTTTAAATAATGACATTTGGAATATGGTTGAAGTCTGTGGTCAAACTGAACAACTGAGATTTAAAAATCTACATATTTGTGTGTATTGTGTGTCTGTGTATGTCAAACGCATGGTAGTGTGTGTGACGTCTTTTTTCATTAATTTAAGGTATTTTGAAGCATTATTATAAAAAAATATTATCTCAAAACGCAACTTCCTCATATAAACTTCAATTGTGCCAAATTTCATACTCCTCCGTTCGTATAATATTCGGTAAAAGGGGTTTAAAATTTTTGCTTCACGTATTAATATATAGATTAACATATTATATCTCTTTATCCTTAAAAACTGCGCGGCTGTTTTGTGTGTGAAAATAGTGTTGTCAAAAATACTCTCGGTGTATATTTTACAGAGTGTTATGTATGTGTATGATTAAAATCAAATATTCAGTTATTTTGTCCGCGGTTATTTCGTCGCTCGGTTATTTTGTCGCGGTTATTTTGTCTTCGGATATTTAGTCGTGACACCACGAATTCCGTCTTAAAAAAACAAAAAATGCATGGAGTCTCAAAACCGGTGAAAATATACCTAATGATAATAATCAAGGATTTTAATCAAAATTTTTAAAGCAAAAAAATTAAGAAAATAGTTTGACACATAAGAGTAAAATTAGATTTGTTTCACTTAAATGCCTACAAAGCAACAATGTGACCACATGGTGTGTCACATTTTTTTCAAAGTTGTGACCAGAAAAATTTCTTTCTTCATGCTTGAAAATTATTTTAAATAAAGTGGTTCTAGTTGAAGACAAAACGAGCAATAACTCAATTAAAAAAAATCAAAATTTGAGTTGAAATTTCTTAAGAACCAAATTATGCTTATAAACATGTTCCAGCCAATTTTCTAACTCGGAGAATTACACAAAATGCCCAGTATACTACAATACATCTTCTAATACTTAAATTAATACAGTAATATGACAAATCTGTCATAGGGTTTTATATATAACGACTAGGAGTTTTAAACACCAAAGCTTTTCATAAAAAATTGAAGAAAATAAAAACTTCAAAATAAAGCAAATGTAGATAAATAATGTAAATAGTAATGTAAATAAAGCAACCTAATATACCGTCATTATTAAAAAAAATTTTTTAAAGAAATTTTATATAATAACCGAATAATGCAGATAACTCCCGATTTTATAATGATCTAAACATAGGATATCTATTCCTATATGTAAAGCTTAATAACTTACTTTAACGTGCTAAGATAAAATACCAACACGCCTTCCCTAGCAAAAAAAAATGTTTGAATCCCTAACCGGGATTTAACCTGTCTAAAAATTTACTATCTAATTTATTAAATGAATCGATATTCTTCAATTTTATTATTACACGTAGGCGTAGGGTATTAAGAGCACAAGACACTTTATATCCTTTAAATTTAATTGTTATGATTAAACGTAGGTGTTAGGTACTGTTATTGAAACAATAAAGTCGTTACTACCACGGATCTAAGCTTATTTGGAGTCGATGGTTGCTTCTTTAAAGATCAGATCAAGAGTTGGTCTTTACCAGGAAGATTTCGATTATCTCGTAAAAAAATTATGGATTTTATCGTATGTATATATTATATTGACATATCACGATATTGGGAGGAGTTGAGGTCGAGAGAACAATGAAGAGAATTATCACTTTCGTATCGATTCGCAGCCAGATATAAAATTTAATTAAACCAACGACTGAGTGAATTGAAGTGAGCGAAACTCGATGCAGCACCAAAAAGAGAAATTATACGAATTGTCATTAAAAATTTAAAATTATTACACTAATTTCTAATAAAAACGTAATCACTTCGCTATCGGAAAGTTAGGGGTGTGTTTTTGACCAGGTGTTTTCAGACTTTCTCCCTCAATCCTCCAGCACTTAATGATTGAATTCGAAGCTCAACTATGGTACTTTCTATTGGAATAAAAACTGAGGTACAAGTCGATTACTAGAGAGATAAATTTGAGAGAAAGTCATCCGATACATTGGCGTTGTTCTATTGACTTGTGCAAACCTTTGTCTCATCTCCTGTGTGGGCTGAACAAAGCCAAATCATTAACATAGAACCACAGCTTTTTGCTCCACGTAAAATATATTTTATCTTTTTTTTTTATCAGAATACAAATGTAGTCCTAAAATGCAGTGATTATCAAACTTTTTCGATTTTTGTTAACATAATAAGTTTTATGTCATCGATACTTTTTTTCATTTTCAATTTTTCTCTAAGACTACAACAATAAGTCTTATTAAGTAATTTTATGTTAAACTAGCTGATATCCGCCCGCTTCGCTGAGCGTATCTAAATTAATCTGATTGAATAATAAAAAATTTTACCCAAAATAAGAAATTAAGCTATTTTTACAAAAAAAGATAGTTAGATATTTCTAGACCTTTATTTCATAGAAAGTTCATGAAAATCCGTTAAACTACTTTTTCAGGAACAGATATAAGCTATCTTATAGGTAGGATCTTTACGTTTTTTTGAATATTGTAAAATATTAAGAAAATTTTAAGCCTTGAGAACCTTTCACACCAAATGTCATATGAAATCATTTATTAATTTTAGTAGAATATATTAGTAGCTTTTCTTTAGAAAGTGTACCTATTTTAGGATCAATAATATTTAATGTGTTATCTTAAGATCTGAGGTATCAGGTTTGGTTGCCTTAGGTTCATTATTCTAGGATATAGTATTAAGGTCATTATGTCTTATCGGCAAGTCTGCTATTTCCCAGGGTCCAAGATTAGACAACGAATTCTTATAGATTTTGCTAAAATAAATTGAAAATTAAGAATATAGTATTTTGGTAAAAAACAACGCGATGGTCACATCTAACTTGCTATTTTCTCTTTAAAAATAAGTTGGGCTGGATTTCTTTTTGTTCTGGGGGTTCTGCCTAACGGCTTCACCTCTCTTTATCAAACTCCTAATTGGGATCACTTAAGTCGAACTGTCTGTTTTTATTATTTATTCTTACGGGTCTCATTTTTGAACTAAGATATTTCTTTTTATGAATGAAATCATATTTACTGCAGAGGATTTCCTTCTCCTCCCTCGACAATTCGATCGTTTACTCAGCCGAACTATTAATAATATATTAACTACCCGTAAATTTACAATGGATTTATGGTTTCTAGGAATTTAACCTATCGCTATACTTCTATAATGATTATAATTTTCAAATTTGCGAACATTAATTTATAAGAATAACAAATTACATAGTTTAAAATCATGTCGTCTCTACGATATGTTAGTATATGTACATTGTATCACAGCTGCCTGCCGATGTATGTTTTTCGTTGCGCAGTTTTTTTTATAGTTTATATTTTTTTGCTCATATAATCAACATTTTTTCGGAATAAAAAGTATTTTAAAGCACTTTTTGTAATATTTACTACTTGTAGTGAAAATATCGTCCAAATCGGACCAGCCGTTTTCAAGTTTGCCAAGAACAATCAGAAACAAAAGAAAAAACAGAAAACGGAAAATTATTCGAAATAAAAAGTAGGCTATAATGTAAATTACAATATTTAATAACTTTTTGTGAAAATTCCATTGAAATCGGCTCAGCTGTTTTCAAGTTTACCCTAGACAAACCCTGTTCTTACCCTGTTTTTTGGGGAAAATTACCATGTAAATAGCATTTATTTTTTTGTATTAACTATATGAAAATGTGGGCAATAAAGAATATTCAACAAAACACCTTAAATTTTTTAGATTAGAAAAAAATCTCATCTGGGAAAAATGGTTCCGTTTTTCGTTCGCTCGGGCAGGTGAGATGGAACGTTTTTATTATATAGGTATTCGAGTAGCAAAAATCTTCAATCTTATTATTGGTATAGAAGACAAAAATGCAGAAAAGACAATTTCTCCTGTACAACTACGGCTT
Source organism: Sisyra nigra (assembly GCA_958496155.1). Taxonomy (NCBI): domain Eukaryota; kingdom Metazoa; phylum Arthropoda; class Insecta; order Neuroptera; family Sisyridae; genus Sisyra; species Sisyra nigra. Next base: position 7,211,374 of record OY292314.1, on the reverse strand, counting down.
GTACACTTTAGGGATCACTGCTATAACGTTTTTTTAAACTCAGTTATTAACTTGGAAATTATAACGATTTACTGGCAAGTGAAACTTGAACAAAACCATGCCCATTGGAGGTATATAGAGTACAAAACCATAATTTCGGAAAAATATAAGAATAAAGAAAAATAATTGCGCGAAAACACAAATCAAATTATTTGGGCAAAATTTTTAATGAAAGAGAGTCTCGTTGAAGTTGGCGATTATCGCAACGTACCGTTACATGAAATTATAAGTTCCAATGTGAAAATTTTCAACGAGCAACGAGGCGTGAGATGGTAAATTTAACGCGAATAAAATTTAACAAAAAGTATAAGTAAGTGATTCATTGCTCTCGCTATGAAATCGACAAGAAAAATTTTCATTACTAATCTATCAACTAGATCGAAATGCAATGTGAACAATATAATTATTGATTTCAAAGAAAAAAAGAAGTTGTAATTGAATTACAATTACATAGCTGATTGCATAGCAAAGCGCACAGTTCTGCACCATAGGTACATTCAATATGAAATATTCCTCTATATGAAAATTGCATAAGGCCTCTCTCGGCTTCATCCAATTCTATTATGTTTGCTCCACAAGCATAATAATTAGTTGTTGCTGCTGGAATTACATTAATTATCACTTTTGAATAATGAGATCATACAACCAACTACAACATATTATATCCACATTAACATTCACTTTTTTCTTTTATACTAAAACGAATCAGAAAAAATGATTTTCGTTCCATACAGAAATTATTTGAAAATTTTTATATTTTTCATATTGATCCAACCGCAAAATTATCGCTCGTAGCCTCAATTTTCTCAATTACTTTTACAGCCGAAAATCTGATTTGAAAGTAATGTTGAAAGGCCATGCGAGAAAAATTTCAATTCGGAAACTAAAAATGGAATTAACAACAAAAACCAAATCATAAATGGCAGACGAATAGGACTGAAATAGTATCTTGTGATATTTTCCACGTTATTATTATCAATTAAGGCAGCTACGTGATTGTGATGATGAGGGACTCACACACGTGACCATGTGGCAATAGATCAAAGGAAAATTGAACTTTTTAACCTAGTTTTGGTCGGTTGAGATTTTTCCAATCAAAAAAAAAAAAAATAATCTCACAGTTAGTAAATGGAATTTAGATAGATATGGAAATAAATAATTTAATTAACTAGAGAAAAGATGAAACTCTCACGTATTTATACCGAAAGTGTTCCACTATCTGTTCAACCCTATTAACGTAACAGGTATTAAATAAAGAATTACTACAAGTAATTGAAGTTTGCTAAAAAGTTATTAAAAGTTTTATATTTCCAAAATTTTCTTTGCAGAATCCAACTTTAGAAATTCGAATAGCATTGAGGACTTATGAAAGTTCCTACTACTTGAAATTTCCTTAATACTAAATATGAGGTTTACAGGTGGTTTTGTTTAGTTAATGCTTTTTACCATGGTTACTATAAGTGCATATAATTTCAAATTTCTAGTACTAAAAGAAACATTTCGGTAACTATAGAAACAAAGTTAATAACTAAACAAAACCACCTGTAGTTTTCATCTAACGTACAAAGCAAATAATTTTTTCAAGAACTTTTTATTTTTGATTTTGATAGGAAACTCTGGGACTGTTCTACTATTCCTTGTAATTTTTGAGTCAGTCGTAAATCGTTATATAATTTTCTTTAAACTAAAGATGAGATAAGACTAATTTTCAGGTCTTAATAGTTTAATATTTTAAGCAATTATCGGGTAAAAAGACCAGTTTTTTATTTAAACAATTTATTTTCTTTTTACCCTACGTTTCGTCGGTGTTATTCCGATTTTATCAGGTATCTAATAAAACAGACAATTTATAAAAATTAAATTAAAAAGTTTTTCAATAATAATACTACAATAAAGAACTTTTCAATTTTAATTTTTAAAAATTGTCTGTTTTGTTAGATACCTGATGAAGTCGGAATAACACCGACGAAACGTAGTGTGAAAAGAAAATAAATTGTTTAAATAAAAAACTGGTCTTTTCACCTGATTATTGCTTAAAAAACTAAAGATGAGATTTAGAAGTGGTACTGTTTATTTGCGGCTTTTGTTACCATGGTTACTAGACTTAAAATTCAAAAGCTCAAGTATATAAACCATAGCAACAGAGACAACAATTATTACTAAAAATATCTGCTGCGACGCGTCACAGTACTTTTTTTTTACTTTCATTTATGAAACTCCGGTTGGTTAAAAGAAATATAAGCGCTTTATACCTATACATATAAATATACAAACCATATATAAATATACGAATTCCCAACCTTCACCCAGAACCATCCTTATTCGAATTTTCCCAGGAAAAAGGTTCAAATAAATGTTGTAGGCATTAACGAGACTAAGAACTATAGAAAGCTTAAAGAAAATCGTTGGAGCCGTTTTCGAAAAAAATTTAAAAAGCTCAAAAACTCCTAGAATGAAGTGGAGCTTTCGGTTAACCGATTTTAGCTAAAAGCTTCGCGGTACAACAAGATGTAATATGAGAGTAAAATTCGAAGTTTGGCGAAATTCGAATAAAGCTTTCGATACGATATGACTGTCACACAGACATTTTTCTAAAAACCCTTTTTCAAGAGACCTCAAAACATATATTTCCGGTGAAAGCTCGAATTTAAAAATTCGACCCGATTACAATACTTCCTTTAATATATATAAGTATAAGAACGTAAAAATGTTTCAGTAAAATCGTTTCAAAATCCAATTTTCTACCAGAATCAATAAAATATTAAAAGTAATTTTGGCGAATGCACATTACAATTTACAATTTCCTTTTAAGAAAATTAAAAAATTGTATAAACGTGTTCCCTTAGAGGAGGGGGCAAGTTTCTTGTTTAAATACTTTTAAAATTTAATTTTTAAGTATATAATGACTCACAAAAAAGAAAATATATTTGTATTATCAATATTCGTTAAGACCTCCATACACTCTTAGGCCGCGTTCACACGGTTCAACTTCAGTTGATCAAAAATTTACAATCTTTTAGACGGTAGCGGGGTAAGCGACTCGAGAAGTCAAGCACAAGCGAGTCGAATTGGAAGCAAATTGAGCAGAATTGAAAGAAAACTGGCCGGGGTCGACTCGATCGACTTGAAAGACAAAATGTTTGACTCAGTCAAACTTTTGTTGAACGAGTTTTGTTGATCAGTTTTCTTTCAATTCTGCTCAATTTGCTTCCAATTCGACTCGCTTGTGCTTCACTTCTCGCGTCGCTTACCCCGCTACGGTCTAAAAGATTGTGAATTGTTGATCAACTGAAGTTGAACCGTGTGAACGCGGCCTTAGTTTAACTGAGCTATTTAACTGATTAGAAAACAGACACTATAAAATTAATTTCAGATACACAAGTCTTATAAAAAAAATTTACAAGTCCATAAAAAAAGTTTTCTTCATACTAATTTGAATCAAATAAAAAGCAGGACTTAAATTGTAAAGCTCTACGAAAATATATGGTGTGATGCATTCAAAGTACTATACTGTATACTGTACTGATTGAAACAGAAAAAATAATATCAGCTTAATTTTTATGACAACCAAAACTTTTAAGCTCTATTACTTTGTGATTATCACAACAACATTTCTAATCCAACAAAACTGCATTAATTTGAAAGTACGCCCAATTCCCTTTGCTACCCAAAGCCTAACAACAATTACGTCATCCATATAATTACTAAAAATTCAATAATTAAAATAATTACAAGACTTATAATTAACCAAATGTTTCCAAATGCTCCACTCTAAATTATATAAAAACTTCCAACTTCCTTATTCAAGTTAAAAAAAGGCAAAAACTCTGAGATAACTATTGTAATTGATTAATACCGAGATTGTTATCTAAATTTTTTTCAAATCTCGTTTTAATTACCGCCTTGAGATTAATGACTGCGCCTCTTTGTTTTTTTCCCTCCACAGCAAAATTCATCCCACGAAATTGTTACGACTAGCACATTTAACACGAGATAGGCTTAATATTGAGTTTTTCAAGAAGTTTTATTAAAAAAAAAAAATTGTTAGAATTATTTACGTGTTTTAATATTGACTTGTCGGCTCTCTATTGTCTGTAATATGATAAATGAAAATTAAAATATAAAAACTGGTTTAGAACAAATAGAGCTACGTTACGCCTCCAGGACAGATACTATATCAACATTTTATGTAACTTTGTCAAATTATATTAGGATATACAAGAAAGATTATGATAAGAGTATAAAACGTGGTATATAATAATCTATAATCAAAATCAATATGGTGGGGATTATCATCAAAATATCACAAAATAAATTTTCGAATCTTCCAATTTCTCGATCGTGATAATTTATTGTTCCACACGAAATTTTCGTGTTGGATAAGTGTGTGCCTGTCTATACTAGAAATCAGGCCATAAAACTTGTTGCTTCTTGCCGTAATGATAATGATACGTGCATATCGGTATCATAAATATAAAACAAAAAATCGCATAGAAAATAACTGTAAGGCTAAAAATTTAAATTTTGTCGAGATAAAGGGAAAATATTAACATAGAATTTACATTAAGATGATTTCATTGGAAAACTAGAAATATTTTCGAGGGAAATTTTTCATTGGTTTAAGTAGTCATATGTGAGTGATTATGGGACTGATAAAGGTCGTTTGATTAATGCATTTTGATCACTTGATAAAAGGGTCTGTTGAAATCAATGCGTTACTATCTGTGGGTCTTAAATAAATCAAGTGAAGTTGGGAAATTTATAGGTTTGAAAGAAAGTAAGCCATACGAAATGGAAATTTTCCACTTGAATTTTTTGGAAAATTTTTGTTCTTTTAAAAAGATGGTGTCGAGGTGTAACTAAAGATATAAGATGTACTCTTTAACAACGATTTTTTTGGGATATAGCAATCTGTCCCTATTTCCCTTAAGGTTCACTTTGTTACGTAAATATCATTTCTAGTAAAATTTTGTAATAAAAATCTATTTTTAACCGACTACAAAAAAAAGAGGAGGTTCTCAATTCGACTGTATTTTTTTTTAATGTTTGTTACCTCAGAACTTTTGACTGGGGTATCCAATTTTGATGATTTTTTTTTTTGAAAGCTGGTGCTTTCCGTGTGGTCCCATTTTAATTTAAAGAAAATCTTTCACTTCAAATGAGTTGAAAACTAAGGGATGAAATATTAACTTCTTATTTGATAGTTCGATTTTGATTTTTTTTTGGTAGAACATAATTTAAAATTAATCTCATATCCATTTTTTATAAAGAAAAAAAAAACTCTACTCATAAGGGGTTAAAAGTTAAGGATGAAATTTAAAATTTTTCCTGGCCGACCCGATTTTGATAATTTTGTTTCTATTACGTACATCGTTCCTTTAAATTGTTTACATTTCAATTTGAAGAAAAAAATCCACCCCTTAAGGATGAAAATGGGGGATGAAATAGTGACGTTTAACTGAATCATCGGATTTTGATGATTTTTTTTTTATTGGAAAGAGTATTCCACTTAGTTCTATCATTACATTTAAAAGCAAAAAATTTCAACCCTTAAGGGCAAAAAGAGATGATGTAGTAACTTTTAATATTTAACAGCGCTGCCTTATATAAGCAGCGCGTTTAGTAGGTTTACGCATATTCAAAGAAATAAAATCAGTTATCAAACTTCACTAATCACTAAAAATCGAGAAATAAATATAAATTATTACAAAATGAAAAACCGAGTTCAAAATAAATAGAAAAATCTTAAACAAAAAATGTACTAAAAAGTAAAAAAATAATTGCGTATTTTTGCAGTGTGTACAACTTGCAAATTGTTAGGATGATATATTGCACAACTATTGTTATTTTTGGAGTTGGTGTCAGGCAGGTAACTAAATAGTAATGTTAATTTGTAACAAGTCAATCATAAAAAATACTTTTTATAGTATCTTAAGCCTTTTAAGCTTCACATCTGTGCATCATCAATAAATTTTTTTACTTTTTTATTACTAATTTTATTAGATCTATTGAAGTCTATGAAATTTGTGGCGACGACATACATACATTGCACATACATAGTCCGCACATTACACATAGCGATCAATAAGTGTAGAAAAGGCTTAAGGGGGTATTCTAGTCTAGAGGCCCGAATTTCGAGCGTTTTTTGGCAATTGATAAAAAAATAGCATTTGATATTTTTAACATCCATTTTTTTTTTCATTTGCTTATTCATATTCAGAGAGTACACAAAATTAATTTCAAAACGAAAAACATTTTTTTCATTGAGTTATGAGTCTTCGAAGTAGAGGGGAAAAAAAGACCGTGTCCTCGTTGCCATGATATCTACCCTTATGGTTATTTGAAAAATTAAACAATGATGGATTCTTGATAAGTACAAATGTCGCTATCGCATGAACCTCCAAAACTTAAAAAAACAATTTTTTTTCATAAAATGGCGGCTACTCAAAAATATAGTTCGATTTTTTCACTCATTTTTTAACTTTGTCGAATTTTTAAAAAATATTACAAATTTAAAATTTTCATTGTTTGTTGGTTCATGCGATAGAGAAATGTTTAAAGAATATTCATGACAAATATCAAGTAAATCGGCTGATTAGAACTTGAGATATTATGGCGACCGCATCGAAAAATGGAGTTTTTCGAGAAAAACGCATTTAAAGTTTTACGTTAAGTCTCAACCGGTCCAGTTGGCACGACACTAAAACGGCTATAACTTCGGAAATAATTTTAATTTTGAAAAATCCTTTTAAGGAGATAATTTTGAATAAATAATTATAACCATCGGATTATAAAAAAAAAAAAAATTTCGATTTTTTCAAAATTTTAGACTAGAATACCCCCTTAAGAAAAATATTTAGTTGGTTATTGATATTTTGTAGTTTAAAGTTCGCTAGATATTGTCACAGTACCTACTAGTACATTGTATAAAAGTTAATTTGAAAAACCATTTTCATAAGGCATTCTCTTTTATTGCTAAGTACCAATATAGTCGTATTTTTTTGGCTGATACCAACTCCAAAAATAACAATAGTTGTACATTATATCATCCTAATAATTTGTAAGTTGTAGACACTGCAAGGATACCTACGCATTTTTTTTTTAATTTTTAGTGCATTTTTTGTTTAAGATTTTTTATTTATTTTGAAGCCGGTTTTTCATTTTGTTATAATTTTTATTTATTTATTACTAACTAACAGGAATAAATTAAGATTGAAACTGAAAAAAGTGATTTAATCCAACAATTTTCGTTCTATTTTTCCATTTGACTCGATGAACTACTAATCTGCTTTCAATTTTTCCAAGAAGACAATTTTCAAATTGTCAATCACTCAAATAAAAGCCTCATTCAATCCACGTTTTTGTTATCCAAATTCAATTCATTTCAATTAAAAAAAAAAACTTATTATCTGAAATAAGGTCAGTAATTATAAAATATTTCAACTCCTTCTCAAACCTATTACAAAATTCCAATATTTATTCTTACTTAATATTCAATTGAAATAATTTTATTACCCGATTGTTTTATGTATCCAAAGAAAATATTCAGTAGATAATTGCAAAATGAAGAATATTTCGAAATGCATTTTTTTTCTATGAATAATTAAAGTAAAATTTATGGAGCTTTCTGAACAAAGTGCATCGCTCAATCTTGTAAATTACGTGAGATTCCCCTCGTTTCAAATTGATGTAAGTAATTGCAAACGTTTAGAAAATTTATGTTTCAAATAAATGTACGTTTATGTTACGTAAGCGTGAATTAACACGGAAAATTGTCTTTGTGTCGTTATGGCGTAGAGATTTTGATAGCATAAATACGTGCCTCGAAAAATTCCTGAAACGAAAGTAAATGAGGGAACGTTTTCAACGCAGATGTTCATTGTGCCTAATCTCATTGTCTATTGTTTTCTGTGCAATAATCATATGTTTATAATAAACAACATGAATTGAAATTAAATGCGAGTTAATCATGAAAGTAAAAATAGTCGCTGTTAAATGCAACTAAGCAAATTGACATCGTCCAAGAGGCAAGAATGAGAATTAAATTTTAAAGGAGCGGTTTTTATCGTTTCTTTTTTCATCGTCTTAATTTTATAAACAACCACTTTTCGTTGAATGATGCAACTTGATTTCTACATATTAATAAATTGATTCGTTTTTTTCGCTGGTCTGAATGAAATGTTTATCAGAGATCTGAGAAATATGAGGAACAGTATCTCGTATATATGTTAGTTATGTGTCGATGTGAGCATTGAAAAGACCTCGAGTTTAACCTCACGATTTGCAGGTGTCGTAATACGCGGCATACTGTCTACCGACTCACAAATCTCATCCATTATGTTGTTGTATATACGTATGACTTGCCTCTCATCCGATGGACCAAAAAAGCATTAAATGATTACCTAAAGATAATTTATTGAAATTGAATTAATGCCAAAGGTCGCGCACACACAGAAGAGAGTACGAGTACTTTTACGAAATACAGACTGATTTGTAGGGAATTAAATGTGTTGGTAATTTATTTTATTGAACCGATTTTTTTTACCTACTTATGCCAATTTATTACTACAATAGAGTTAGTGTCTTTTCCATGATTACACTCAATTATTTTTAACGAATTTATTATGGGGATTTACGCAGGCTTTTCTACAATATTCAAGTAGGTATAAAACAAGGAAATATATCTTGAAAGATTATATAAGTATCTGAGTTCATATTTAGTTCAAACTGTGTAACATTAAGAGTATGAAATAGCCGACATTTGATATTATTCTAAAACTTGAAACATCTTACACCCAAACTCATTCATTCAGTCATGTAAAAATGGAAAAACACAGCTCTCCTGTTAGATCAAAGTAAATAATTTTTAAACAGAAAAAAAATTATAGTAGGATGAAACCCAGTGGAAAAGGGAAAAGGGTTTAAGGGTAGAAACGGTTTATCTCAATTTCCAACAAAACTACAAGTCCTTCGGAAAAAAGTTATATAGCCAAGTTGTAGATAAAATTATAGTAGGTTGAAACTCCTTAGGAAAGGAAGAAAATATAACAAAAATAAAAAGAAAAATAAATTACGGTCGATCTGCGGTGAGGAGGTGGAAAGAGGTGGGGGGAAATGGTGTTTAGAAACGGTTTATCTCGATTTTTGACAAAACTACAAGTCCTATGGAAAAAGACACACGACAAAGTTGTAGATAATAAGTAGATCTACAACTTTTGTGCCAAACACTTTTTCCACTTAACCTCAAAATTTATGTGAAAAATTCAATTTACCAAGTTTTCGGTTTTTAATTTTTAACTTTTAGAAAAAAAAAATTTTTACCCGAAATTTGGTGAAAACTTATCTTTTAATGTCCCAAACACACTGTATTACTTTTTTTTTAATATTAATTTTTAACCTTATAAAGAGTTAATATCCAAAAAGGACCTTAATTTTCAATCGAAAATTCTCACGTCAAAACCTCTGATTTTTTTTAAAAATTCGGTGAGCTTTTTGTTTGTTGAAACCTCTACTTTTTGATGGTGCAAAAAATAAATACTTTACAACGTTAAATGTTCTCAGAAAATGCAATAATTAAAGTGTAAATTTTAATAAACTGCACAAAATTGTGTTACATACGATTTTGAACAAATTTCGGATAAAAATTTTTTTTTTTGCAAATTCAAAACCGAAAATTTGGTAATTTGAATTTTTTCACATAAATTTTGAGGTTATGTGAAAAAAGTGTTAACTACAAAAGGTGTAGATCTACTTATATACTACAACTTTACCATTTAACTTTTTTCCATAGGACTTGTAGTTTTGTCGGAAATCGAGATAAACCGTTTCTACTGTAAAAAAACACCCCCTTTTCCACTTTCCGACCTCAGATCGACCGTATAGTAATTTATTTTTCCTTTCATTTTTCTTATATTATCTTCCTTTTCCAATGGGTTTCATCTTACTATAATTTTTTTCGCTTTTTAGCATTTTTAAAGACTAAAAACACTGGTTTATATAGCCAATTTTTCCGAAAAAAATATATCATTAATATCTCTTTAAGTGTTTTACTATAAAAAAGGGTTTCCTGTAGGAACCATACAATATTCCAAAATAAAAAATATCATATGTATTATGACCTATTTAATTCCTCTATGCTAATAGCAGTTAAGATATCCTGTATTTTTAAATCTAAGCCATTTTCTTATCAAATTTTATTAAGTTTAGTTCCGTCATTTAATGAAATAAAACTTTTTCATAGAACGTTCAGAGATTTACTACTTGATTTTCAAGCTACTTTATCTATATTTGATATATTTGTTAAACTTGTGCCAAGATTTAAAATAAAAATCAAGTCAAGCATTAATTTCGTAAGATATTTCATTTAAAAGGCAAGATTTTAATCATAATATGTTCAACTACTTGACTCATGGAATGTAACAGATTTGCCTGATAGATTTTGTTACTAACAACTATTCCAATCAACTATTTAATGTCAAATTATTATTTATTATTATTTTTAGCATTGTTATTGTTATTATAGATTATTATTATTATTATTATTATGTTACTATTGATTGATTGTTTTTTTATGATTGTTGTTATTGTTATAGTTATTATTGATTGTTAAAAATCTATTTTATACTTATACAGCACTAATCTACTGGGACTAGTGCTTACATGTGATTGTTTATAGATTGAATGCACCTATTGCAACCTTATGCAGATTGTGCAATTTATATGAAAAAAAAAAAAAACTACTTGACTTGATGAATCCCCAATAAAATTGGGGTTTTCGGGAGAAAATGTATCTTGTCTTTTTTGGTACATACTAAATGCACCACTATATACACTAAATTGCGTTGGAAGGAACACGTGAAGGCCAAGAAGCGGGTCCTTGAAATGCAGTACAGAAGGACAGAAGGATGCACTGGCTACTTGGAAGACAAGCAGGACTGAGCACACCCAAAAAAGTCCTACTTTATAAACAAAGTTTAAAACCCACCTGGGCACACGGTATCCAGCTATGGGGCTAAGCCAAACCCACAAACAGGAAAATGATTCAAATATTTCAAAATAAAGTGCTTAGAGGCATTTTCAATGCACCTTGGTGCATTAAGAATTTTGATTTACATTGAGATTTAAATAAGAATTGAAGAAAAAACCAAGAAAATGCAGGAAAGCACCAGCAGCGTCTTCGAGTCCTTCGAGTACCTTGAGGTCCAGAAGATGAAGGTGAATGTGCCTGACCCTCATTCGTCGGCTCAAAAGAACAAAGCCAACTAATCAGATGTAGCTGTGCATCTTATTATATATGGAAACAGCCACTGGGCATGTAAATTTTAATTGAAAAAAAAAATTGAAAGCTCGTTTTATACAATTGTTTTTACATAAAAGCTCTCAACAAACTGCAATCATTAACCAACTTTTGGTCTATAAACTAACTTCCCATACCTTTCATGGTATCAACGTAAATTTATTTAACGATACCTCCGACTATAAATCGAATCAACCGCAATCCACTTTTCTGATTAACAACCATAATTATTTCGCTATTTTTCTCGAACCGCTCGCAAAAAAACAAGAACTACAAATAACATTAATTTGCATCAAAGCCTCATTCGTCTATTCCAGGTCAGTAATACACTGTGATTTTTAACTTTTTTCCTCAATTTTCAGTTCGTTAAAAAAACGAATCAATAAGAAAAACGATTTTATGTCAACATTAATTATAAGTTAACTAATTAAATTAAATCTCAACGTAGTGAAAGAAACGTCAACTTAAAGATTCCTCGCAATAAAAATAATAATAAATCAAGCCTAAGGCCTTTTTTGGCGAGACTAGTGGACCAAGTCACCTACTTCTTTGAAAGATTTGATAGATTTATCAGTCGCTATTTTTAGCTTCGTTAAATAAATGTTAACTTTTAGAAATCAATGTTTAGTATTCATAAGTTAAAACCTCACTTTGTCGCTAATTGTTTAACAAATACAAAGTCTTGTTACAAAGAACTTCTTTAAGACTTTATTGGAAAACAAATATTTTTTATTTGTATTTTTCGTTTTAAGGAAATCAAATATAGCGTTCCTCTGTAATAAGGAAATTACGTTTTCGGTGAAGTAACTCGAAGCGTAGCTGAGTTCAACAATTACATGAACTAGTGAAAGTTTAGTGCTAGATCAATTTGAATCACGAAGTTAAACACACAACAATACAGTTAAAGAAAACTACTGTTAACGTGAATGATTGTTAATTATAACAATAAGTCTTTAATGTCTCTATTTATAGTAAAGACTAACTTTCCCTTTTCATTCAGAACTTTGAGAACTATTAGAGTGTAAACGTGGATTACTTTGGTTTTGGTAATAGTTGAGCTACTGCTGTTTATTTTAAGGAGTCATTTTTAAAATTTCTTATACGGTAAATTCAGATAGGGGATAGAGTACCAAGCAGGTGGTAATTCTTATCAATCGTTTTCTTTGAGTCTACTAATAGCATCACTTGTTGATTTATTGACTACAGATAAGTGATGCAATTAATATTAATAAATGTTCTAAAAATTGAATTGAATTATTATCACTGAATTATCATTTTTTTTTGTATAATACAAAGAAGGATTTAATTGAAAATTAACAATTTTTTCAAAATGAAATCAGACTGAAAATTATGAAAGAAAAAAACAATTAAATCTTATTAAGTAAATTGTAAAAAAAACACACAAAACACGTTGTCTAGGATTCAACAATAATCACTTGTATCGCGTTCTGGCTTGTATGCATAGGCTCAAATGGAACGTGACAAAATGGACGTTCTTTTTCAGACTGGCTGCCGTAGTTCATCGATTTATAAGACGTTATCACGTCAAAATTCCAATTATTAAAAGCTCTGCTTACTGTTTAGTATAAATTAGTTACTTTAAACGTGGTGAAATCATCTTGAACCAAAGTAATCCCGATACAGTGATAACATTGAACTAATTTAAAAACTAATATACATCCTCCCCTCGTATACATAGTTTATATTTATACATAAACCATATTTTTATAAAGAGCTTACGAAGAAGAATCTCACAGCTTAGAAAAATATAGAAACCATTTTGGGGTATAATTAAAAAATTTCACACAAATAGGCCAAAATACTCGCATTTAGAAATGTAACTTGAATCGTTCGAGTTTTCTTGTTTGGTATTTTTATTGGAAATCGAATGAAGATGGTGACTTGATAAGGAAAATATGATTGTACTGACCTTGAGAGCTGCCAAACACCTGATAGAACTGTGACAGGTATGTGAGAATGGAGAGGCGATCTGGAACGGCATATTCGACCATGTCTTCGGCGTCCAGCAAGGCCGGAATACCGAGGTGGCGTTCAGCTGTGCGGAAAGCGAGATCGTTGTTGCCATATATGTCGCTTTTGTTTAAGCTCGCAAAATCACTGAAACATAAGAGAAAACAAAACACAATTATGCAACAGTTCTATCATTTTATGTATCACGGGTCTGTGCCAGTGGTTCCCAAAATATTTACCAAAGCTAAAAATTCACTAGTCGACTTGATTTTTTAAGTTATTTGACTTGGTTTTCAAACTACTTGGCTTAAATTTGATCACATTAAAATAATCTTGTAGCGTAAAATCAACTCAAATATCGATTTACAAATTAAAATGCTGAGCACAATTTATTGTACAATATGTCTAGTTATTTCACTTGATGAATCCCTAACCATGACTCACCCTAAAAGTTGCACTTGTAATATTGTGATAGAAGTAAAACTTCTTAAAAATTATAGAACATAAAATATTAAGTAATTATGCGAAACGAGGCGACGGAAAAAGAGAGATATAAAATTGCACTCACAATTCTTGTCTATTAATCAGTTATTAACTTGCCGCCCAAAAAGTTTCACTTCAAAAACTAATGACATACAGGTCTAGTTTTATGATAAGGGGACATTCATAAATTATGTGAGATAAAAATGGAAGCCCAATAAAATCTCACCAAATCTCATCTTGGGGGGGGGTGTCATTGAAAATCTCAATTTATGTTTTCATTTATGGGGGGCTTTATCATGTTCGTTAATAAAATTTCACTGCTACTAAAAATTTTGTACCCAGTAATACATATAAATTTTTTTTTCTAATTTACTAAGTAAATCTCACTTGAGTGATGGGAGAGGGGCTTTCATATCTCACCAAGGGGGAGGGGGCGACAAAATAATCGAAAAAATACCTCACGTAATTAATGGATGCCCCCTAAGACCCTAAGCTATTTGAGCTATGGAGCTTTTTATACGTTCTATGTTCATGCAGTAAATTTCGTCAAAAGTATGAAACGTTTCGGATGTCGGCGGCGTTGGTGCTAATAACTACAATATCCCGACTAGAAATAAATTCAGGGAACCCGGATCATGATCAAATTCGGATCAGATTGCTCCTGATCAGAGTACAGTACTCCATGCTTTGATCTGATCAGGAACTGATCAGTGTCTAGTACCCTTTCCCGTGATCCGGTTATCTGATCAACTCCTAATCAGAGTACAGTATTCTATCTGTTGATCTAGTCATCTAATCAGTTCCTTAAATCGGAATATAATACTGCAAATCTTATTATGTTTTTGGTATATTTTGATTATGTTATCAACGCTATGATGGTGTTACATGGTGTTACGTTAAGGTGGTATTACAGATGTGAGGGCTATTGTTAATTATTAATTGTCCAATAAATATGTATAAAAATTAATCTTGATCCTTTAAAGGAATCCGGTATGGATTTTTTAGCCGGATTGGGTCTATATCTGTTAAATGGGTTGGGCTGGATCTTTGAAACGAATCCAGCATTGGTTCTTTAAACGGATCCTGTGCGGATCATATATGGCGTGACGATTTTTCATCATTTTCAGATCAGGAAGCCTGTTTTAACCCTGATCAGTCTTTAGGTAATCCTGATCCGGATCGAATCCTATACTGAACAACTTTCCAGTCGGGATTATATTAAAGTATGTATATATAATATGACAATAGTTAACTAAGACAAACTGGGGCAAAATTCCTGCTGTGGCTCAAACACCTGGATCACTTGAGGACTTCAAGAAGTACCTCAGCGAAAGGATCCGGATGGTATGGGACATAGAATGGAAGAGCCAAACCTCCAAACTCCACTCCATTAGAAAATCAATATCCAATAATCCACCCATAGAATCCATTCCCCGACCAAACTAAGTCATTGTAACCAGACTGAGGATAGGGAATACTAAATTAACACACTCATACCTTCTGCAAAGGATTCCACCTCCAAAATGCACAAAATGCTCATCCCCACTCACCGCTAAGCATCTTTTCGAGTGTGACCTCCTGAAAGAATTGAGGAAGGAGACGGGAACGTCACATTCCATTCAGGAGGCGATGGGAGACCCAGAACCGTGGGACAACGCTTGCTGTTTCCTCCAGAGGCTGGGAATTTGGAGTGACATATAACGGTCGAACATTAGCAAAATACCAACCTACTCCCAACTAACATTGTGCTAATGACCATGCAGTTAAAGCACATTAAAATGGAGAAAAAGCAAACTTTTTGGGGACCCAAGAAAGTGAAAGCTTTAAAGTATAGCTTGAAAAGCTTATACTTAAATCCTGCACTGATAACATACCAAGCGGCCTTCTTAATGGTTGAACTACAAAAATAAAATTGTAATTCAATACGGAGCATTGAATGTGTAAGTGTAAATAAAAAAATTAGGATCCTTTACAGATCTCAAGAGACCCGTAGATCTCCAGAGGTTGAAAACCACTGGTCTGTGCAATTACATTCTTCGCGTTACGTCGAGTAAGCACTAAAATATAACAGTACACGAAGAAAATCAGTATAATTAGCGTGTTAGGAATTCCGACAATGTGGCTGTTTTTTCTTTCCTTTTCGTCGGTTAAATGAGATGCACTGCAATGTTGTGCTACTGATTTGAATACGTTTGAATGACAAGTACTGTGTATGTACTCGTATGTACATGTAGTAATTGTTGAGCTGCGGAAGAGTCGTGTTCGAGACTTTTTCCTGGGAGGAAAATAACAATACTTGATAAGTTTGTTCTTCGAAACATCGATTTAAATACAATATTGTATATGACAAACAAAAAAATGTTCCTCGACCTTTTATCCGGATGGAAATTAGTTAAATATAGATAACAGTTACTACTTTTACATCAATGCTGGACTTACGTTTTAAAATCACAACTATTAGCTATTATCTTTCAAGCACAAAAAATTTAATTCTAAGGATAACTTAATTATTAAACACCAGAACTTAAAATCAATTACAAAATCAAATTCACACTACCTACGTGATTAAATAATTCAACTTCCTCTCTTTCATTTTGTTATGGAATATATATTTACGATTTCCCAACTGGCAAAATAAAGCAGTTTTCCGCATTGACGTCTTTGCATATCAATCATATAATAATACCAGTTCTTTATTACATTTTAATTGTTCCATATAATAAAACACATGCAATATACTTAAATACTCGCAACACAATATCTTGAAAGAGAGAGAGAGAAAATAAAAAAACGTATTTGTATTGAATCGACATTTTTATGAATTGTATTGTGAAAGTATCATAATTTATGTAATCGTATTTAAAAACCAAAAAACCAACATATGATACATTAAAGTCGTGTTAAAACGAACATTTCATCATATAAACGTGGATAAGTACTTGTTGGTATATTTTTTTTCAATCATAAGACTATGATACATGACAATAAAATTCATAATTCTTGCGTTGAAAGTTTGATATATACATAGGTAAAGGCATAGAACAACAGTGGGCATTATTCATCTATCGATTACACATTTACGTGCTGTTTGGTGTTGGTTTTAGCTGGTTCGTATTAAGAGATTGCAATAAAACTATCAGTGATCCGATAAGAATGTCGTCATTGTACGTACGTACATTACATTCAGCCTTGTCAAGGGAAACGAGTATTTGACTAGTCGAGGATGTAGGAGTTAACGTTTGTAAACCGAACCAGCCACTATATACATTTATCGTATATTTTCTTGGCATTGCATTGACCAACTTATTCCACTATGTACAAGTAGAGCTCATTTCACTCGGGGATAAACATTGAAATAAGTCCCTTACTCAGTTGAATTTATAATAGGATGAGTTACAGTTGTTAAGAAAATCTTGAGGAAAAGTAATCGTAAATATTTTTTGACGTGACAACGTCTTATAAATTGATGAACTACGGCAGCCAGTCTGAAAAAGAACGTCCATTTTGTCACGTTCCATTTGAGCCTGTGCGTGCAAGCGAGAACGCGATACAAGCGTTGAATCCTAGACAACGTGTTTTGTGTTTTACTTTTACAATTTACTTAATAAGATTTAATTGATTTTTTCCTTCATAATTTTCAGTCTGATTTCATTTTGAAAAAATTGGTAATTTTCAATTAACTCCTTTGTATTATACAAAATAATGATAATTCAGTGATAATAATAATTCAATTCATAAAAGTATGCAATTTTTCATCAATTAGGTGTTCTTTATGACGTTATCACGTAAAACTATCGACCGTAAACCGACTTTACAGACAACCTTTTTTTTTTATAGAAAATATATGAGATAAATAATACTAATTTTCAAGCTTTAAAAGTTTTTAATATTTGAAGCAATTATCAGGTGAAAAGATCACTGTTTTATGTTTTTAACAATTTATTTTTCTTTTACACAACGTTTCGTCGGTGTTATTCCGACCTCATCAGGTCGGATGAAGTCGGTCGGTCGGTCGTATAAATAAATCGTCAACATCAGTTATAAATAAATCGTCAGCGTTAGTTATAAATAAATCGTCAACGTAAGTAATAAATAAATTGTCAACGTCAGTTATAAATAAATCGTCAACGTCAGCTATAAATAAATCGTCGACGCCAGTTATAAATAAATCGTCGACGCCAGTTATAAATAAATCGTCAACGTCAGTTATACATAAACTTTCAACGTGATTGATAAATAAATCGTGAATCGTGAGATTTAAATAAACAGTGAATCGCAAGTGTTAAATTGTGAACAGTGCAGTGTATATAGTGAAATATGTAAGTGAAATTTTATATTTTAGTATTATTTTTTCAAATATCTAATCAAAATTATTTCCATATGTTTTTGATATTTTAATTTTGGTGCACCGCCACTTTTTTCCATTATCAAAAGTGCACCGTGACTTCTTAAAGGTTGAAAACCACTGCTGCAATAGACAATGTTTATAACGAAAATACTTAACACAAAATTGGGATAAAATGAAATAATATTGTAATTGTAGTTAAAAACGTTTAAATTAAAATGTTTAAAAAAATTTTTAAGAAGAAAATTATTTTTTTTCCAGACTACTAACGTAGATTCAACCCAACCAAACCACACTCCTTCTTCTACGACTGAAACTAAACCAACTCTTTCCAACGTTACATTATCTCAACCATTAAATGTTTCAGTTGGCAGTGTATAAACAATGAGTGAGAATTAGTGACGGGACTATTGTAACAGTGAACTTAATCATTATTGACTAGTGTAAATAAATCAACAATTGTTTAAAAATATCTGCTACGAGGCGTCACTGTACTTTCTTTTACGTTCATTTATGAAACTTGCTGTTACTTAAATGAAATATAAGCACTTTGTAACAATACATATAAACAGAACTATATGCATACAACCTATAGGGCTCTATGTATATAGGAATACCCAACCTTCATCCCAGAACCGCCCTTATTCGAATTTTCCCAGGAAAAAGTTCAAATAAAACTTGTCAAATGAGTCTAAGAACTATAGAAAGTTTAAAGAAAATCGTTGGAGCCGTTTTCGAAAAAAATTGAAAAAGCTCAAAAAAGCCAAGAGTAACGTAGAGCTTTCGGTTACCCGATTTCAATCAAAAGCTTCGCGGCACAACTAGGTATAATATGGAGGCCAGATTCCAAGTTTGGTGAAATTCGGATAAAGCTTTCGATACGATATGGCTGTCACACACAGACATGTTTCTAAAAACCACTTTTTTGGACTCAGAGGATCTAAAAACATGTATTTCCGGTGAAAGCTCGAATTCAAAAATTCGACCCGATTACATTACTTCCTTTACTATATAGTAGTAAAACAAAGTAAAAAATTGTCATCATTCATACACAAATCCAAGAACCCGTAAAAACCTAATACTATTTGCAATTTTATTATGGTATCCAGTCAACATATATATCATATTTATGGTATCCTTTGTATCTTAAGCAAGATACACTTTTCATTTTGGTACACCTACTTTAAACCAATTGAAGGAGGATAAAACACGCTTTAGCGGTGTAAAGCTTGAAACTTGTAAATTTCAAATAAATTTTGAACCTTATATCCATATTTCCGGGGTATATCGGAGTTAGCCTGAGTAAATTAGAATTCAATAATGCTTTGTTCTTATTTAGCTGAAAAAGCGGTATAAAGTTTTCATTTCACGAATTAATAAACAGATTTGTAACATTAAATTTACCATTAAAGAGTACCAGAGTATCATTTTATAAGGTGTCCCCTGTATATTCTTCGATTCATGACTCACACATTCAGGCTTCTTATTCACGCAGCCACAAAGCCATTTAGATGTGGTTGCAACAACATGAATTCACTTTGTATTACATCTCCGTATTGTATTTTATATTCGCTTTTACGATTTTTTTCCTCGCTCAATCAAACAAGTAAAAAAAAAACGAAACGAAACGAAACAACGCAACCAGTTGCGAAATAATGAACCAGTTTTTATAACACTTATAAATGCATTTCATTTATCAATCGCTTAAAAATAGTTTTTCTCATGCATAAAACGAGTGCATTAAAGACAACAAAATGTTTTTATCTACTTGGGAGTCACCAGTATAAGCCTACGATCTACTCCAATCACTCACTCACTGTTTAATTAAAGGCCCCTAAAAACAATCATTTACTCATGTCTAAGACATTTTATTACGCTACTATTCCATATATATATATAATTGATTTTTCAATGAGAAATCAAACGAGTTGAATTAATATGTTTATCTCACAGCCAAAGAGACATTTTAATTTTTTTTCTGTGCAACATATAATTAATATTTCAAGGAAAATCATCCTTTCTTGAAAAAAAAAGTAGATCGACTCGAATTCTTCATTTTGAGTCAATTCAACTTGAAAATCTTTACATCAGTATTTGACCACCTTGAACATTATTATCCTATACCGAACAATGTATATGACCAAAATACTTTTGAACAGTAGTGTATCTATTTATTTATAACCTATATATCTGATATTAGCGATTTTTTTTTCAATAATTTTATATTCAATAAAAACCAGACTTTAACCACATTTACCACACTTTTACGCTTGGAAAAATCATCTAAACATAGCGAGATATTAATCTGATGAAAATTGATCAACATATTAAATTTAATGCGGGTCATAAACATTTAATGACAGAATTATATTCATTTTAGAAAATCATCTCAACTATAAAATAATACCATTAGTATATTATAGATAGTTATTTAAGTGCGTTTTATTAAAATCACTTTATCAATTTATATTTAGGTTTTATGCCCAACTAACGGAACTTCCATGGTCTTTTATTTTATTTTTTTATTTCTCGTCTTCTTAATCTCGTATTAAATTGGCTAAAAATCTAGTTTTGTTGCTGTTGGCTATTGGAAAAAAGATTGATTTAGATCAATTGATTCATTTAGACTAATTAAGTTCTAAAATTAGTGATCAGGAAATTGAAAAAAAAAAGTTTAGTGGAAGATTGAGTTTTTTTTTACGAGTCGACCTTATTATTTTTTTGGTTTTGTTTTGTTGAAAGTTGTTACATTTATGATCGAAATTATGATGTATCAATAAAACTATTGTTGGCATTTTCTAATGTTACGAAATGAGAGTATTAATATAATAAGTAATAAAACAATAATTGTTATATTGTAGATAATAAATTTATTTCTTTTAAGTTCTTTATAGTAACTGGTGTAAATGGATGATTTATATTGGTCATTAAGGCATTAGCTTGGATATATTGGTATTATTGTATTATTGTTTATTATATGTGATTCGTATAATATGTTTATTTTATAATTTCAAAAATTAAATCATCTGATATAAGTTTTAATACATCGAAGCTTTAGCTCTATATTTATGTAGGTTTTGAGTCATTCATTTTACCTTTGTGATAAACATACAAATTTAAAGAAGAACTGTTTAAATTTTGATAATTAAAAGGAATATGATACAAAGGTTTATACTTTAGGGCAGTGTTTCTTAAGGGTCTTGTTTTATGGTCTCTTGTATCTAAAAAAAAGGATCCCCACGAACTAAGAATTAGTACTTTATATAATATATCAATCATCACTCTTCAAGTAGGTATCCCAGATCCCAGAATCCCATTTTGAGAATCACTGGTCTAAAGGATAAAAACATACTTAAAAAAACATTTTTTCTCTACATATAAAATTCAAGAAAATTTACCTTTGTCATAAGCATGTAAACTAAAAGTGTTTAAATTTTGATAGTCAAGAAGGTAATTTAAGAGTATGCCTTAAGTTATAAGGAATACTATAAGGCAGTATTTCTCAACCTTTTTGATTTGTGTCCCCTTTCACAGTTAAAAGTATCAATTGCATTATCGATCAATTAGTCATGGTGAAAAACGTAGTTATAAAAAGTAAAGGATGAGAATGAAATTTGTATCCAGCATTTCCAAAAAGTTAAATTCCCTGACCAAATACAAGCCAAATTTACAAATTTTTTGTGAACAAATTTGGAAAAGTATTAAAAATTTAGCCCCCTTTCCTTGACGATATCACACTGTTGGATATCTTCCCCCTCGAATTTCAGACAAACTAAGACAAGTGGTTTGAAAATTTTCTTTCTAAATTTCTTTTTCTAACAAATTCCGTTGCTTCTCTGAGAATTTCTTGACTAACCTGGAATTTTTAATGACTCAGAATAGGAGGAATCTGGAATTTTCTGACCTTAAGCCATCATGAGAATGATCATTTTGTTAATCATACCCAAATACTTTTTATAAATTAAGCAAATAGACAAAAAAGAAAATTCTTCAAACGCAACATGTAATAAACTATACACAGCCCTTACCAACAAATACCCCACATTCACCAGAATCGATACCGATGGATCGGTCTTCGAGGACCACAATGGATGCGCAGTAGTAATCAATGACAAGTCGTTCAAATATAAACTATCCAGCACATATTATAACATTTTTTCCTGCGAAGCATACGCAATTATCAAAAGTCTTAAGATAATTGACAACAAAAATTAGTTAACATATTAATATGCTCCGACTCCAAAGCCGATATCGTTCGCGGATCTCATACTGAACCGATAACAAATCAGCCCAAGTGGATTTAGGATAATCGCCAAGCCCATACACGCTTATGAACTGATTAAGGATTATTTTTCCGCGAACGAGTTTGAAAATGTTCGAAAGTAAGACGAGCATTAAAGAGACCCCACGAAAATTGTTAATTGAATTTAACGTTGACACAATTTTTCATCCTGAAAAAAACCCCAAGAATCGCTAACACCAAAGTTCCATTTTGTTATCCTTTTCTATTAACGTTAAATTCAATTAACAATTTTATTGGGTTCTCGTTAATCCTCGTCTTATTTCCGAACATTTTCAAATTCTTTCACGCAAAAATAACCCTAAATCAGTTCATAACTTCACTTGGATTGATTCGTTATCGGTTCAGTATGAGATCCGCGAACGAACCTAATATCACTTACAGCGACTTCAAAAAGACGGTCTGGAAATTTGGTCAAAACTGGTGGAACAAAAAATGGAAAATAACACCCACAAGGTTACAGAGTTCGCGACAGCATTTGGGACTCCGTTCCAATGTTAAGCCGACGATCAGATCAATGCCTGTGGATCAGAATAAGGCTTGGACACACGGCCTTCTCTCATCGGCACATCTTAGACAACCCCAAAAAAGTGGAAGAAAAAACTAACAGTGACAAATTCAATCAGTGAGTGCTCCTTTTAAATTAGACCAATTAGTCAGTGAACCAAAAAAGACGCTGAACAAATAGACAATGGATCTTGAGGACGTTAGGAGATCATTGAAGTCCTTTGGCGTCTTGGAGGATATATAAGTCGACCCAGTCAACTAAACAACTGTCGCTAAAGACAGAAATGTTGACGCAACATTAAAAAATTAGTGAAAAAAAAAAACTTTAAATAGATAAAAAAACATGAAAAAAAGTTTCATCATCCATTCTATATCAAAGGGTTGAGTAATTTTTTTTTCTTCCTAGAACAATTCGGGAATACTTTTTACTATTTGACTTATTTTTAATGTGACTTGAATTGATTTTCAACCTACTTGGCTTAAATTTTACTTAAAACGAAGTCAAACTCGAGTCAAAATTTAATGTATCTAAATATAAAAGAAAATAAGGCTTTGATTTCGCAACTTATTTAATAATCAAAATATCAAGAACAGTTCAATTCAAAAAATTTTCTAAAAAGAATTAAAAGCGGATGTAACAATTGTAAAAAAAAAGAAAAAAATAATTCTGGCATCTCAACTATCTTGAAACAAAGTCAAGCTATAAATTAAAAAGATGTAATAATCACAATGATAATATAATCATTCAAAAACTGCGATAAAATCGATTATCTAAAACTTCACCTACTTTCAACTAACGATTTTATCTCGGATCCACGTTTAGATGAAAGAAAAAAAAATGTAAACAAAATTATAGGTCATGGCCACATATACACATATAAAACTATGACTTGAAATTGTTGCATAGCAAAAATTAAATTTAAAGATGTTGTTTATACCGTTAGCCATATATTCATATATATCCAGTATTTTCTGTGCTAGTTGTCGAACTCTTCACTCTATCATATGTTAAACACATCGGAATTAAATTCAACCATCATAATTAATACCTCCAAAATTCGTTTAGTCAAAGACTCTTTGGTCTAATCGTCCGTTTTACCGACAAAATTTTCATATATTAACTTGACGCATATCTATAATTTACATAATAATACTAATATTTAATTTCATCTCACTATGGGCCGTATATAAACGAGTCGAAGAGAAAAAAAAACCTCTAACAAGACATACCATTGTCGATTTATAGTAATTTACACTGAAATATCTTCGATAAACCCAAATAAATATTAAAATTTTGAAAAATCTATCTATTTATGACCCGGCATTGCAACTCGATGAAATAAATTATTTTATGAAAACGTTGAAAAAATCTCAATAATAAACGTATCGATAAATTTCAAACCCCCACGGCTATAATACCATTATAAATATCCGGCTTCTCAAAATATCACTAATAAAATATTCTAATCTCCAATTATCACATAATGACCATACTAATATCAATAATTCAATTAATTCAATCAGGCTCGTTCACAAAAATGCAACGAATGGGGGGACAAACCTTAAATTTCCTCACGTACGAGTAAAAACAATTTTCAAACAAAGACTGAAATGCATAGTTCTTTTCTTTTTGAAATAAAGACATAAACTTTTTTTTATTTGTGTCGTAATATATAAAAAGTTGGAACAAAAAAGATATTTGAGGCGTGGCGGTTAATAATAATAAAATAAGTATGAAGTACGCCCCCATTCAATGTGAGAAAGCTTTGGGTGCATCTTTTAAAATATAATTGGAGAGTGCAAATTAAATTTTTCGAATTGAATCAAATGGCAGCATTGCATTCGAAAAGTTCATATAATATCGTAATTAATGGGGCCTTCTACCTTTGCATGCTCTCCACATAGTAATAGGGAAGTTATGGTTTGAAAAATTATACGCGGATATTTTTCTTTGTTTCTATTAGGTATTTGGGGATTGAACAATTGAATTATCATGGAAGTAAAGAGAAAAGTTGGGAGATTCACACCTTTTTTAAGATCTAAAAGATGTACCTAATATTAAAAAAAAATTAATAAACATCATTGAAGTAAGATAGACTCAAAGTTCGAATCAATTAGGCAAGTCGTGCGAGTTTTTTAAATCTCTTCATTAATTAGTCAATGAGGATATACAAATGGATAAATTAATTTTTTTGAAATAAAGCCCCAAAAACGTTTTGAAAAAAAAAAATATACTGCAATTTTCGAAAAAACGTCACAGACAGATAAAAAGATTGTTGGCTAGTTTTGAAAACGTAGGTCTTTTGTATTTTTTGAATTTGGATCTTAATATCCAAATTTATAAATTAAAGTTTGTAACAAAAGGATGGCAACTTCTTTTTGATGCGTATGATTTCTATAAAACTTTGAAAAAAATCTAAATATATTAAAACTGTATTAATGCAAATTCAGCATATACTAGGATAATTTTTATATACCTAAGTAAAAATGGGCTCTTTCTTTTAAGAACTTCGATGCCATTGAAAAATGACTTAGGCTCACGTTAAACTAATTAATTTTAACATTTTTCTGTATGCAGCGAGAGTTACGGGGTTATTATATAGAGTTAGAATTTTCAAAAAATCATTGTTAGTATAAAGAAAGGATAAGAAATCTCTGTACTATACTGTTATTAGGCCCATTAAAAAACTTCAAAAATCGATTGTTTTCTTAGGACTCTTTTCCTTGACGAAACCCATATTATGGCATATATATAAGCCATTAAGCCAAAAATGCATTTAGAAATTGCGCTATGACTCATCCCGAGTCGAAATTTCAGACCACCGTTGGCCCTAAAATGGTGCTTTTACCCTCTTTTGAGCCTCCAAAAAGTAAAATAAGCCTCAAATAGACCTAAACGATTCCATCTTCATTTTAACCTACATGAAATTTTTATTATATTTTGTGAACATATCGTCTCGTCTTAAAAAAGGTTTATGATCATAAAACATAAAATATGGTTGTAAATTTCCTTTTTTTTTAAATACCTATTGCAAATATTATTTACTAATAACCCAACTTTTTGATCTCTCTCTTTCCTTTACTTAGATGCTTAGTATAATATTGTGTATTCTTGTATCCATTACCGGGTTGTCCCTTAATCCTGTTCACTCTGGTTCATTTTTACTCAGCCTTAGTCTCTTGTTAACCATTCGAGTGCTACACGAGTTATTATACAACAATTTAATAAACTTATTGCACTATTTGATTATTTTTCAATATTGTCTATATCAAAAGGCCTAAAAGTGTAAATGTAAATAAATTAAAAGTGAAAAAACCGAGTTTCAAAGAAAAAGTGTGAGTTGAATTTGCTTTAATGTATTATCTGGAAAGTAATCAGAGAGATGTTATACAATTAAATAAAATTTCTAAAAAAATGCGTATGGTTGGGAATATTGTGGATTATAATAAAAGGAAATCCTGGAAAAAAATTATGGCAATGGCGACAATAAAGGAGCTGGTAAACGAGGACAAGGAAATTAAGAATTAAGAACTGATATTTGTAATATTCTTATTACTTTTAAATTTATCGTTAATATTAATGAAACTTGTATATTTAATGAATAAAAAAAAAACAAAATATTAAAATAAAAATCCTATTCTTTTTGAAAAAAACCCTACCAATAAAACAATAAAAGAGAGTGACAAAGAAAGAGTGGAGAAACGAGAGAGAGGAGAGAGGTCCTTTAGAAGTTTTTGCTGTCAAACTCTTTTGGGCCTAAACATGGTATTTTGTCCGATAAATGCCACTTGTAGGTTCAAAAGAGGTCTAAAATTCAAATGCAAATCGTCATGTTTCAATCTACTTGAACCCAGATTTTGAGGTCTAAAATTTCGACTCGGGATAGCTGTCTATTTCAAATCTGTCCCTGGATGAACACATTTTGGTGATGAGCGATAACGAATTTCTTAAAACGACTTTTATTAAACCAAAAATAGGTAATAAATGCATTAAACGCGTTTAAAAAAAAAGGTGTCAGTTTACGGGTTGATGTAAGAAACTGCCCTCAAAAATAAATTTGCTATTTTTCATCGTTTATAGATTTATAAAAATCCTGCAAAACTTTTTATACATCTTATGCATGTCTACAGTTTTTTTTTTTTCATTTAAAAATCTTTAATAGTTTTGTAGAAAACTAATTTTAGATTTTGGGGTCGTTTCCCCCGTAACTCCAACACAAGTGGGAATAGCGGATTAAAATTATGCGTCAATATGCTTTTCATGAAGAGGAATCGTCACAAGGAAGCATTTTTCAAAAAAAGCTTAGGGCACTTTTCTTATGGCTATCGGGCTAGACCCTTTGGGGGAGTTTTCAATTTTTGAAAAGTGCCTGCAAAGTGCTTTTGAAACTTTAAACGCGATTTTCGTGTTTTTAAAGTCAGTGACCAAGATTTTTTTAAAAACTGATCAGTCTCAAATTTTAGTACAACCTTTAGGGTGCATTTTTTAGTAATTCATCTAGGGTGTTTTCCTCCCCGTTAAATAGTTTCGTTATTATAAATAATGTAAGGTCAACATTTTGATCAAAAATCGATTTTTTTTTGAAGCCCCCGTCTTGTCAAAACTTTCATTTCGCATATTCGATTGATAAATTACGAGATCATACATTATTTTCACGAATTTCGTTTGGCTTTTAAATTTTTTATGATCCAGTTAAGAAAAATCATGATCATTGCAAGATACCATTTTTGAGATCAGCTTTCAAAATCATTTTTACAAATACAAAACTTTTAAAGTATAGTTTAAAGTTACCAATGTGTACTTAAATTAACAACTTAAAAGTCTTCTCAAAACAAAATCGATTTTTGGGCCTCTTGATTGTTTATAACCCTTTAAAAATGAAATAAAATCTACTTACATTAAATCTGGACGAAAATGGTGTATCATCGCACAAAATGCGAGACCATCACGCCAAGATGTGGTCATATTTTCGACTTTAACACCCGGATAACCATCCGTCATCCGTCTGCACCACAATTCTAAAGCTTTGGTTCCACGTCGTTCACCCATTGCACTCAAGTCGACCGAATCAAGCAAATCTAAAACGAAAAATGAACAATTAGCTTCATCTTTCTTTATATATATAAAAAAAAACCCAATCCATGTCTCATTTCGCAGGACGGAAATCAATAATCCTGATAATCCCTAAATATAGGAAATCATTAACAAAATTCGACCTTTTAATAGATAAAATTTTGTTGATTTTGTCATTAAAAAGTTAAGATATTACTCTTTTATTTTATCGTAACACGTAGTTTTTGTGTTTGAACATCAGATTAAAAGGAAGGCTAAAACCTTGTCCATCGAAATGATTCATTCGATTGTTACACATTGAACAATTAAATCAGCCATGATTGTCGTACAAGTGGAGAAAAAAAATTGGACGTCAATCAAAAGATTAGTAGGTAAATATTTACATCAATTTATTTCGTTAATGAACTACGGAAATTTAATGAAGCGAAACGAACGAAAAGTTAACTGTTATATCGAATGGACATTTTTTTCTTCTTTCGCTATATATTGAAATACACATTACTAATTGTTTTTTTTTCAGTATATTAATAAACAGTTATTAAGACAAGAAGAAAAAAATTGTATTGGGTTTTCGGTAAATTTAATTTGGAGTCGTTAGGCAGATCGTTAGTGAAGGAAAAATGAGAGATGAAGCCGCAAAAGGTAAAAAAGCGGAACTTCGCTCGTTAATTTTTCGGAGAGAATGAAACGTGATTTTGGATAAATTGAATTTAATACCTTCCTTTGCAATTTAAAAGCAATTTTTTTCAGCAGTTTCTACAAATGATAAAAAAATACCTTCTGAATATAACAAGAGAAGGTTTCCGTTTGAAAATTCCTTTAAATAAGTTAAAGAATTATGATTTAAATCAAAAGATTTAATCAATAATTTCACTTCTTAAAGTTTCATCTAAAAATATAAATATTGAGATTGAAAATTTGAACTTTTCTCCGTCAAATTGTTAGGTTCAAGACTAATTCCCAATGGGACCAAATTTTAAAAAAAAATCGAATAAAATTATTATAAAATAACGATTAGAAAATATGTTTGTAAGCTCGATGAAAATAATCGGAAATTTAAGATGAAAACGGTCGGTCTGAGAGGGATTTGACGTGGTGTAAGTCTGAATGATGACACCCTTTAGTGGAACAGAATGAGTAAAAGCAAGAATTAATTCCAGATGATAAGAGGTGAAACGGTCCGCTTGTCAAGTGTATAAAAACGAGTTTCAATATATAATACAAGGCATTATGTTTAATAATTAACATATATGAAGTAGGGTAAGGTATCGCTCCAGGTGTAATTAGCTACGCTCATGGACATGGATATGGAGTATATGATACAGTGCCTTCAAAAAGTATGAGGACGTTCTTAGGTATGTTATGCCTGATTCTTGATTTATCAAGGTTAAAATACAGTGATTAGTTTTATTTCTATTACCACCATTCAGGACTATCAATAAACCATGTAACGTATTTTGTGAGGGGGGATGCTCTTTTACCGGGTGATACACTCCAGGTCTCTTATAAATGGATAGAGTATATATTAATATGACGTTAAATATAATACATATTTAATATTTAAGCAATCCATTTTTTCATTTGCATGGTTGACAATTAAAAAAAAGTGGTTGCGTGTACTTATGTACGCGCGTGAGAAGTTATACTTCTTTGGCATCATTAAACATTAGTTTTTATTAATTGCATTCAAATAATCAATTTTAAAAAACTGTAAATTAATATATAATAATAATAATATAATAATATTTATTAATATAAAAATATAATATATTTAAAGATATAATTATTAAAAATAAAATTAAGAGAATAATATTTTAATTTATATCAATAAATAATATCCAAAGAGAGCTGCAAGACGTTTATAAAATTTGTCAGGATCATTTTTCTGGTTAACAATTCATGCATGTCATGAAAACGAAGCTTCATAGAAATTGCAAAATAAAGTAAATAGCTACTTGTCAAAGTAAATGTCTTAATCTTATTCATATCTTGTGTTACTAAATTATTATTCAAAGATGGTTGAATCATTTCAGAATCCCAGATTTCGTGATAACTAAGAATACGCATGGAATGCAGACGTCATTTTCATCACTAAACTCCAAATAGTATAATTGCTACTGCAAAATACAGGAAAAGTAATAACTTATTTTTTAATAATATGTGTCATTTGTATATATAATTATTTTTAAATTAAATATTAAAATAAATTAATAAGTAAATAAATAAAACAAAAATTCAAATTACGCGCGCCAAGTTAAAAGAAACCAAGAGGTTTTGCGGCCAACTCCATTTTGTTAATTTTTGTCTCAAGATAGCCGCCCATCTAAAAATTTCAATCTCATCATTTTTTTATAACGCGCCTAAAGAAGTATAACTTCAAAAATTCTAAAATTTATCATTTTTTTTTTCGTTGCCAAAGAAGAAAGATGTCATAGAAAAATTAAGAAAAAGAGAGTGATGTATGCATAGCCAGAGAAAGAATAAGATGCCAGTGTATATATTGAATAAACTAAATATTTCTATGCAAACTTCATATTGCTGTATTTCTTTAGAAATATCTTAAATGTCTCATAATTTATACTTGAAGACTGGAAATCAATATTGGGCTAAGTGCCAAAAATGAAAATTGAGTTAGGCCCGAAAAAGCGAAGCTAATGTACCATTGCCAACAACGTAAAAAGCGGACTTATTACCATTAATATAAGCGTCGCCATTTTCAGAGTCTGGGAGTATCACCTACCCCATCAGCCAGCCAATGAGGAACCGGAGTGGTTAAGGGATGAGGTGGCCGGGCGACCACCTACCGAAAGGATTACTCGGTGAATCAAGAAGGAGTGGAACGTTATCGAATAATTAAGGGAATTTTTCTAGCATATTTTACCGTTTCAAGAAAACTAAAAAGTGGTGGCGACAAATAGTTTCCAAGTAAATTAGAAAGTTGTGGCTCCTGGCAAAGGAATAATAGAATAGAATATGCTAGAAGGATTTCGAAATCCTATATAAGCCCCGGACAAGCATAAGGCGAGTCAGCATTGAAATAAATCTTCAACAGTGTGATATAAATCTTCGACCAGTAGTGACATAAATCGTGAACGTGAACAGTGCTAAAATAAATAGTGAAAGTGATCAGTGTTAAAAAAATTGTGAACATTGTGAAATCAAGTGAAACAGTGCAATCGTGAGCGACAATAATTAGTGAATAAGTGTATAAAAATAATTATTAACGTGTAGTTTATAAGTGTATAAGGTGTAAAATAAATCAATAAACAATTGTTAAAAAATAAATTGTTGTTAGTAAACACAAATCCTCGAACCCTTAAAAATTAATAAATGTATTAGGTCGTTTGCAATGGTCACTTAGCTTGTTTTTTTCGGGTCTAACTCATTTTTTTTGGTACTTAGCCCATAATTGATGTCCAGTCTTCATTTTTTAAGATTTTTTCTTTTTGTGAGCTCGTTGGTTAAAAAAAATTAAAATAAAGGTTCCATTTAGAACTATTTAAAAGTTTAATTTTAGACTTCAGATCGATCTACATTTTCGATTAGTGGTACTTAAAAAAATATTATTAAGCTAAAATATCAAAAGCACCTTTTTGATAGTTCAAAATTTTTTGATCAGAACTGTATATTGCAAGTGAGGCTATATGTTTACGACATGAAAAATGTCAAACCGATCGCGGTCTGAACCAATTTAACCGAAAGACTTTCTTCTTGGCGCGCATTTCATACACATTATATAACACCTGAGCTCAAATAAAAAAAAATGAAGTTGCCACTTTGCTCGGTCGCTTACTTGCCGATGGGAATTTAAAATAAGCTGTTCAATTAATAAAGTGACCCGATCAGATTGTTTTTGAAGACCACACACATACACTAAAAACGGCCAGTGATATGTGGCTACCAGCGTTCTCTCATCAAAGAGCCCTTTCAACCTAAAAAAAAAATTTTCGGGACACACCCTTTTTTCAAAATGAAAATTTACCATCCAAAAATTGCCTGAAAATCATTTTTATTTGTTTTCAAATACGAACGATAAAAATTACAACAATATTTACCGTTATTAATTACTTAATTATTACTGTAAAATGCGTCTAGTCAAAAATGGACCGTATTGAGAAATTAATTACGCTTTTAATTTACTAGAAAAACTTTAATCGGCTATCTGATCTTAAATTACACGCTCAACTTTCTCGATCAAAAAAAAAAAAACGATACATTGGAATGATTTAATTGTTAAGTCACATTAAATTTTATTATATATTGAAATAATTTCTCAATATTAAGTTTCTTTTTTATCGCACAGCGATCAATTTCTGCCAATATGATTTAAGTATTCGATTCGAGTGGACTTGGCCTTTTTTTCGGAGACCGCCTCAGAAAAAAAAACTTATACTTGACCGTATTGTCAAACCACCCAACCCTTAATTATTTATACGATACATCAACTTGTACAAATTTTTTTTTCTATTGCACAATCGTTCGCATTAGTTCAATGAAATTACCATTAAAAACGCATTAGAAATAAATGTGACATAAATTCGTTGAGATTTTTCCATTATGTTCTATGGTTTATTGGATGGGATGTTAATGCTCCATGTTTCACATAAAACCGAGTAAACAAATTGACTCGTATATACACACTCACAATTGTTAATTACGAACAATGTTTGTAATTACGTCGAGTTTTAATCGTCTTGTCGAGATTGGAATCTCTTTGGGTCTTGACAATATGACGATAATTAAGAAAATCCCGAGTGTATATTCAGTGAAGGATTAAACCTTTTTTGGGTCGTAAAAATAGTCAAATTTACGGCAATTCGTGACGTAATTAGATCTCTAGACTATTTTATAAGCCAACATTTCCAATGTTACCTTCATTAAGGCGTTTTTTTATTGAAGTTTTGGTACATTGTTCTTAATTACCATAAAGCAATATTTGGTTATTACATCAATAAATATCTGGGTTTTGAAATGAAATTGTTCTGATAGACCAACGTCTGATTAGAATACCAGCTGGCTTTGCTTAGCATATCTACGGTAAATTGCATTATCATAAAAACTTTCGTACATTGCAAGTAATTGCTTTCAGCTGTTCAAGGTGTAAACGAAAACTTCGAAGAGAAAAATAAAATTATTTTTTAATGATGAAAATTGAAAGATTTCAAGAGTCGATAAAATTTCCAAACAAACCCCCCCACTCCTCAAAAAACTAAGCTAACACATTTGTTTCGCTTCAAAATTTTCTAATTTTTCCAATTTCCTCCCTGACTTTCCATAAAATCAATAGATGTAGTTAGCGGGGCAATGAACGTTTCGCCATATATTACAGCTGCATGAGGCTCTCTGATCTATGCTCAGCATTCGTGTCCTACTGTAGCCTTGCACAGGACCCGGACAAGGTCCTTCTGTAGCCTTGCACAGGACCTTTCATATGGCGAAACGTCGCGACCTGATACTCTCGTAGCATTCATTGGAAATCCCGATCCATTGCTCCTCTAACTATATTTATCCATTCTAAATAACAAGGATCTGAATACATATTAATTCAATCAAATCCTTAAATGTTTGGAACAATATCAAAAAGTTAAATTTTAAAAAACGAAATCCTCGGTTTTTGAAGATAGTGCAGGATTATGCACTTCCCATACCCATTCTTTAGAATTTAGATCATCTTAAACCGAGTTTCTTCATCTTAAACGAAGTTTACCTACTTATTATAATATATATAAGAACCCATTTTTTTATTAACTTTTCTCAATTTCATTTTTTTTAAACTAGCTCCATGATATTCCCTGATTTTGTAGAATTCCTTGACAACTAGACATCACGGGAGACCATAAGGAAATTATTGTTGGAGTCTAAATATGAAGGAGCATCGCCATTTTCATAGTCTGGGTGTATCACCTACCCCATCAGTCAGACAATGAGGAAGCGGCGTGGTTATGAGATGGGGGTGGCCGGACGATCACCTACAGAGAGAGTCTGAAAAGGATTACTCAGTGAATTAAGAAGGGGTGAAGCTTCTAGAACGATATATTTTTCTTGGAACCATAGAAAGTTTCGGCAATGAAATATTTCGGGAAAACATAGAAAGTCCAGGGATAATAGAACCGAGTGATCTAGAAGGATTCCGAAATCCTGTATAAGCCCCGGACAAACATAGGCGGGTCAGTTTTTAAATAAATCTTCGACGAGTCTTGAAATAAATAATGAACCTGAACAAGCTTAAAATAAACAGTGAAAGTGATCAGTGTTAAAGTGTAAACAGTGAAAGTAAACATTGTTAAATAAATTGTGAACATTGTAAAATAAAGTGTAACAGTGCAATAGTGAATGACAATTAATTAGTGAATAAGTGACTGTAAAAACTGAATAGTTAAGCAGTGAGCTGCTTATTGTTAACGTGTAGGTTATAAGTGTATACGGCGTAAGATTAGTCAATAAACAATTGTTAAAAATAAATTTGTCGCCATTAAACACAACCCTAAGAACCCGTAAAAACGTTACATTATTAAGTTTAATTATAATTGGACATTATAAGCAATGAATTGAACTTATATTGAAATGTTTAAATCAAATAACTTTCAAATTCAATGCTTGACTTGATTTGCTATTTCAACATTAACAATTGACTTCAGTTTTACTTGATTTTAAACCATATCTACACGGAAAAAAATAGTGGTGTAAAATTTACAACACTAAACTAGTAATATTTTTGCTGCACTTTGTGTTCACTATAACCACAAATATAACAGCAGATAACATACTGTGTTGTATTCAGCTCTAACGTATAGTATTTTTTACTACCATCGTGTAGTAAATATATGTAGCTGTTACAACTGCTGAGTGTTGTACAATTAACAAATTTTGGCGTTTGCGCATGTACAACATAACCAATAATTTTGACAAATAAATGCAAGTGTCAAAAATTCAACTAGATTTTTACTAGTTCGTGTTGTAAATAATACTACAGTTTTTTAATTACACTTGACTGGAAGATGTTACCACACGTGCTGTCATCCTATATAATACTAGTTAATGTTTAAAAATTAACAAGGTATGTTGTTAAATCTACAACACTTTTATTTCCGTGTAGTAACCCCAAAATCAAGTCAAGTAGTGAATCCTTGGAAACCACGTACTTCTGCAGGAAGAAAAGTTTCTTGTAAACACTTGGAATAACCAAAGCTCTTCTTGATATGAAATTTTATTTTGCTCAGTCTAAGTACTTGCAAATTATAGGTATTCGTCAAAATTTTTTTAAAAATTATATAATTATCCTTTCAAGACTTTTACTCGTTTCTCAAATTATTATAATACAAGGTTAAAACTCAAAAAAATAAAAATAATAAAATGATGTCATTCAAATGTTGAAAAACGCTCTTATGTAAGTCAATAATTAATACATAGAAAAATCAATAGATTAGGCCGTGTGTAGTTAGCAAATGGGCGTTCGAATTGCCCAATAATTTCAGTATAGTTCTCGGCCGAAAGGTTAACGCCGATTATTTCCATTTATTTATATATCAATATGTATGTAATTGTATTATTATTTTTGAAAAATCAATCACATCTTCTAGCACGAAACACAGCCTCTGACTCCAATAAAGGCAATTGAAAGTTCAACAAAAAGGCGTAAACGAAAACCAAACCCACTAACCAAACAGATATCGATAATGCCATAAAATGTAAATATGCTCTATGCCCTGACCATAGATAGGTATAATTTTGATTATTTTTTTTTTTTCATAATTTCGCATGCAACTTGAAATGTAGTAATTCATTATTTACTTTTTGTGCTGATCAATGTTTTTGTGTTAATGTTTATATAACACGGGGAAAATATTTAGAAATCGTGAGTGTGATGTAATATACGGTACATAGTTCGCGTAAGCCTTTTTAAATATTATTAAATATTTAATGAAATTGGT